>OY776112.1:296859413-297459413 GCA_963675035.1 Allygus modestus
GAGTGCTGAACCACACATAGTAAACCATCGACAGTGGAATGGCCTGCAGCATGTTACTCTGACTGCTGAACCACAAATAATAAACCATCGACAGTGGAATGGCCTGCAGCTTGTGTTACTCTGACTGCTGAACCACACATAATAAACCATCGACAGTGGAATGGCCTGAAGCTTGTTACTCTGGCTGCTGAAACACACATAGTAAACCATCGACAGTGGAATGGCCTGAAGCTTGTTACTCTGACTGCTGAAACACACATAGTAAACCATCGACAGTGGAATGGCCTGCAGCTTGTTACTCTGACAGCTGAACCACACATAAAAAACCATTGTCAGTGGAATGGCCGGCAGCTTGTTACTCTGACTGCTGAACCACACATAATAAACCATTGACAGTGGAATGGCCTGCAGCTTGTTACTCTGACTGCTGAACCACATATAATAAACCATCGACAGTGGAATGGCCTGAAGCTTGTTACTCTGACTGCTGAACCACACATAATAAACTATCGACAGTGGAATGGCCTGCAGCTTGTTACTCTGAGTGCTGAACCACAAATAATAAACCATCGACAGTGGAATGGCCTGCAGCTTGTGTTACTCTGACTGCTGAACCACACATAATAAACCATCGACAGTGGAATGGCCTGAAGCTTATTACTCTGACTGCTGAAACAAACATAGTAAACCATCGACAGTGGAATGGCCTGAAGCTTGTTACTCTGACTGCTGAAACACACATAGTAAACCATCGACAGTGGAATGGCCTGCAGCTTGTTACTCTGACAGCTGAACCACACATAAAAAACCATTGTCAGTGGAATGGCCGGCAGCTTGTTACTCTGACTGCTGAACCACGCATAGTAAACCATCGACAGTGGAATGGCCTGCAGCATGTTACTCTGACTGCTGAACCACAAATAATAAACCATCGACAGTGGAATGGCCTGAAGCTTATTACTCTGACTGCTGAAACACACATAGTAAACCATCGACAGTGGAATGGCCTGAAGCTTGTTACTCTGACTGCTGAAACACACATAGTAAACCATCGACAGTGGAATGGCCTGCAGCTTGTTACTCTGACAGCTGAACCACACATAAAAAACCATTGTCAGTGGAATGGCCGGCAGCTTGTTACTCTGACTGCTGAACCACGCATAGTAAACCATCGACAGTGGAATGGCCTGCAGCTTGTTACTCTGACTGGTGAACCAAACATAATAAACCATCGACAGTGGAATGGCCTGCAGCTTGTGTTACTCTGACTGCTGAACCACACATAATAAACCATCGACAGTGGAATGGCCTGAAGCTTGTTACTCTGACAGCTGAACCACACATAAAAAACCATTGTCAGTGGAATGGCCAGCAGCTTGTTACTCTGACTGCTGAACCACACATAGTAAACCATCGACAGTGGAATGGCCTGCAGCTTGTTACTCTGACTGCTGAAATACAAATAGTAAACCATCGACAGTGGAATGGCCTGCAGCTTGTTACTCTGACTGCTGAACCACACATAATAAACCATCGACAGTGGAATGGCCTGAAGCTTGTTACTCTGACTGCTGAAACACACATAGTAAACCATCGACAGTGGAATGGCCTGAAGCTTGTTACTCTGACTGGTGAACCAAACATAATAAACCATCGACAGTGGAATGGCCTGCAGCTTGTGTTACTCTGACTGCTGAACCACACATAATAAACCATCGACAGTGGAATGGCCAGCAGCTTGTTACTCTGACTGCTGAACCACACATAGTAAACCATCGACAGTGGAATGGCCTGCAGCTTGTTACTCTGACTGCTGAAATACAAATAGTAAACCATCGACAGTGGAATGGCCTGCAGCTTGTTACTCTGACTGCTGAACCACACATAATAAACCATCGACAGTGGAATGGCCTGCAGCTTGTTAATCTGACTGCTGAACCACACATAGTAAACCATCGACAGTGGAATGGCCTGCAGCATGTTACTCTGACTTCTGAACCACAAATAATAAACCATCGACAGTGGAATGGCCTGCAGCTTGTGTTACTCTGACTGCTGAAACAAACCTAATAAACCATCGACAGTGGAATGGCCTGAAGCTTGTTACTCTGACTGCTGAACCACACATAATAAACTATCGAGAGTGGAACGGCCTGCAGCTTGTTACTCTGACTGCTGAACCAAACATAATAAACTATCGACAGTGGAACGGCCTGCAGCTTGTTACTCTGACTGCTGAACCACACATAATAAACCATCGACAGTGGAACGGCCTGCAGATTGTTACTCTGACTGCTAAACCACACATAATAAACCATCGACAGCGGAATGGCCTGCAGATTCTTACTCTGACTGCTGAACCACACATAGTAAACCATCGACAGTGGAATGGCCTGCCTCATGTTACTCTGACTGCTGAACCACAAATAATAAACCATCGACAGTGGAATGGCCTGTAGCTTGTGTTACTCCGACTGCTGAACCACACATCATTAACCATCGACAGTGGAATGGCCTGCAGCTTGTTACTCTGACTGCTGAACCACACATAATAAACCATCGACAGTAGAATGTCCTGCAGCTTGTGTTACTCTGACTGCTGAACCACACATCATAAACCATCGACAATGGAATGGCCTGCAGCTTGCTACTCTGACTGCTGAACCACACATCATAAACCATCGACAGTAGAATGTCCTGCAGCTTGTGTTACTCTGACTGCTGAACCACACATCATAAACCATCGACAATGGAATGGCCTGCAGCTTGCTACTCTGACTGCTGAACCACCCATAATAAACCATCGACAGTGGAATGGCCTGCAGCTTGCTACGCTGACTGCTGAACCACACATCATTAACCATCGACAGTGGAATGGCCTGCAGCTTGTTACTCTGACTGCTGAACCACACATAATAAACCATCGACAGTAGAATGTCCTGCAGCTTGTGTTACTCTGACTGCTGAACCACACATCATAAACCATCGACAATGGAATGGCCTGCAGCTTGCTACTCTGACTGCTGAACCACCCATAATAAACCATCGACAGTGGAATGGCCTGCAGCTTGTTACTCTGACTGCTGAACCACACATAATAAACCATCGACAGTGGAATGGCCTGCAGATTGTTACTCTGACTGCTGAACCACACATCATAAACCATCGACAGCGTAATGGCCTGCAGCTTGTTACTCTGACTGCTGAACCACACATAATAAACCATCGACAGTGGAATGGCCTGCAGATTGTTACTCTGACTGCTGAACCACACATAATAAACCATCGACAGTGAAATGGCCTGCAGATCGTTACTCTGACTGGTGAACCACACATAATAAACCATCGACAGTGGAATGGCCTGCAGATTGTTACTCTGACTGCTGAACCACACATAATAAACCATCGACAGTGAAATGGCCTGCAGATCGTTACTCTGACTGGTGAACCACACATAATAAACCATCGACAGTGGAATGGCCTGCAGATTGTTACTCTGACTGCTGAACCACACATAATAAACCATCGACAGCGTAATGGCCTGCAGCTTGTTACTCTGACTGCTGAACCACACATCTTACTTCTCCTGCGTTAGGATTTCTTATAGCGAGGTTGCTTACTTACTTTGTCAGCCGAGTATGTGACCTCAAATTAACACACCTCGAGCCGATTTCATGTGAACGTTTAAGGACCAAGGACTACCTGGTTTTACATGTTATACGCACAAGTATTTTGGAAGTATATATATAAGGTGTTTCAAAACTCTACCATTCTACAGGAACTACTAGTGTAATATTCTACAGGAACTACTAGTGTAATATTATACAGGAACTTTTTCCTAGGGTTATAGCAAACAAAAGTGTTGGGTATACATAGGGCCTATCTCGCTTCATTTTCCGTCTGTGTGTATGTATGTGGTTTTTAATCAATACAGCAAAATCTTAGAAACCGATCAAGGCACTGACTTTAAAATTGACACGATTATTATAATAGTTCAAGGAAAACTCTGTATTGCATTTGAGGTTTTTACCATTAACCATTTCAAAATTATGCCTAAACTAGTGTAATACATGTACCAAGTTTCGAGTCCGTTCCTCAAATGGTGCTTAAGGTAAAATGCTGTATTGATTAAAAACACAAAGACGATGCGAGATAGACCCTTATCTTTATATACAATGTTTGGTCTGTTTAACTCTAGGAACAAGTTCCTGATGTTTCTCTAGAAATTTCAGATGAAAACTTAATAACACTGCCAAAGATGTAATGTTGCAAAATTTAATAAATATGCGAACAATAATATTATTTGTTCTGTATTAAAATTATCTGAGAAAAGTTTTACATTAATGGAACTAAATCACTTACAATTTTGTATTAATCAAGAGAAAGTTTGCTTCCCAGTTGCAACAAAGTGCTGTATTTTTATAACCTTAACTAGCTCACTAAAATGGAAAAAATAACTTGACAAAAATAAAGTCGTAAATTATCAAGCTCAAGTACACACTGTTTACCTAGACGAGATTTGAGGACTATTTCAATATTTTTAATAAATACTAAAACATATCCTAGTCAAGAGTGTTCATCCCTGCACTCGTGTTTTATTAAATTTAACAAAACTCGTTGCTGATTCCTCATTCCAGGATTTTAGAGCTGATCTCCCATTATTGGTGCAATTACGCCTCCGCTTGACGAATATGTAAAAGATTTGCATAAAATTACAGAAATAACACAAAATCATGTAAATGGGTCGGATTGGCCCGGAGTATTCTGCATAATGGCCCTTCAGCGTCGACCATCAGACCTGATGAATTGTTATTGACAAAAATAGGATTAACGTATTTGCATATGAGATCAGTCTTTAATAACGTGGTTATCACCCCGCTAATTTATTTTGGAAAATCTATTTATAGAGATTACGCATTCATGTTTTGCTCGTCTGTTGTTATCTCGCTAAAATTTACAATTTTATCGCTAATTTGATCTCTTATTGGTAGAGCATTAAAAAATTCACAATTATTGAATACTCGAATTATTTTTTGAACACTTGTTTTTCTGTAAATAAACAGTGTTACACAAAGGTTTCACTATGGACTAAACAGGGGCGGATACAGACTATCGTTTTAGGAGGGGTCATAAAGGGGGAGGAATATAAATTATCAAAATACAATAACCTTTACGATGAAAAATGGGTAAAATGCATGAAGGTCTCAGGTTTTTTTTTTGGGGGGGGGCTCTATGACCCCCATGACCTCCCCCCTGTATCCGCGTCTGGGACTAAAAGAAAATTGTAATAAATCATAAATCAATGCTAATCCAAAAGGTGGATCCTTGAGTCATTGAGTCATAATCAACTCCTCAGTGTGGCTATAGTTAGTTCTTTAACTATAAGGGCTAAACAAAAATACTGGTATTATAAAACAAGCAGATGAAATAGTAAAATATTACGTGACTGAAGCTCGATTACCACAACAAAAAATAACACACGTACTTGTAAAACTCATTATAGGCTCAGTTCAGCTTGAAAGTTGCTTTATCATTCTTTTAATATATAATCATCTCTGCAAAGGTTTTAAAGGCGATACCCTAATCCTATTGTTATCTTTGATTGTACGTCCCATATAGGCGTTATACAATAACATTCGACACAGCTGGGTCCGCGACAACTGGCAACTATTCTCAGCTAAACTGACGAATAGTCTATAAAACGACCGCATTACCACTCCGCTACACTTCAGACTGGAAACATGGTTACAACAATAGGAACGGAACCTTAGGGAAATGCAAAGTGCCGAGTACGGTACCAAAACGGGACCGGCGGAACGTGACGCGGGCAGAGTCGCGGGTCCCCACGGCCGGCGGCGAGGCGTAGCAGGGGACCGCCTGTGAATCGGCCCGGCACGTCAGGAATGCGGTCGTAATGGAGAGCGCCTCCCTCACACAACCCTCCCCCCCCCGGGACAACGGCGGTCACCGTGACCGGTAGCGATCACCTGTCATCAGCCGTCAGCGTGTCAGCTGATCACCACGGCCACCCTGACAGCGGATCGACAGACGGTTTGCATATTTCAGTACAGATTGTGGAATGTCAGGAATGCGTGGGTGAATTGTGACAGAATACGTAATGACGTTAAAAATGTTAATTGCATAGGTGATTACAGTCAATCTATAGAAGATTCGAGTCCAGTTGAAACTCCCACTAAAAACGCCAACACCATCACCAAGCAACAAGTGCGACTTTTGCCAGGCTCACTGATTAACTCGTATTCGAGGGAGTTGCAGTCAGTGGCGGATTTAAGCAGTTGCCGCCTAAGGGCTATTAGGAAATTTGCCGCCCTCCCCCCCACAATAACTATTTCACTATAACCACTGTCACTATATTTGTCCTTTTCGCCGACCAAGTTTACCCACATGTTATTTATCTCGTTTGGTTATTTTGTGACAGTATCTAAAGAAGTTACGAAAAACTGAATGAATAAGTTTAAGAAATTTCTGTTATTTCCTGGTTGAAAAAACAGTAAAATACTTTATAATTGATTTGATTCACATTAACTACAGTTTAATATTCAATATAGCCTACTCAAAGACAATCAGCCCTATAGACAAATGTTGTTGTTAACAGCAGTGAAGCAGTGCTACTTTTAATAACGAGAAAATCCTTCAAAAAAGGCCTAAAATCCCGTCTTGTACTTCATCAAAACATTACATTTTACACCAACGCATTGACTACTGAAAATTATAATAAATAACCTATAAATAAGATATGATGACACTTTAGCCTAAAATTCGTAATTCGGACCATTAGCCTCAAAATTCGGACTATTTTAACCCTGAATATAAGACTCATTTCATGCACCATATCGTGCTTTGTAATACAGTTTTTCAGACATTTTGTAATTTATACTTTTATACAAATAATTGTTTATATGTTTTAGACGATCAAAATATAAAATTAATTTATGTAGGCCTAATTCTCATAAAACTCTACACATTTTCAAACACTTCTTCTAGTTTCACCTCGATGATGTTGTAGATCAAATGAATTAAAATATAATACCTACAGGAGTCACTACACACTCTGTCAAGTTACCTTCAAAAATCGTGACGTCATATTTGGTATTTTGTCCTGTTGTGGTGTCAACTTGTTGGTGGGACGGTGTCATTTGATGTACAAGGCGGCTTGTTTTCAACACTATTTCCAAAGCCATATTAAAAGGGTATTTTCATTTACCTCAAATCATAACTTTGCTTCCATATAAACAATAAAATTGCATATAAAATATGTCTTAAGATTATAAAGTTAAGTTTAACATCATGATTTGCCTAAAATGCGACAAGATATTAATTTAAAGACTTCAAATATCACAGTTTTTCATCTAATGAAATGGGAAATTTTGACTCCGTCCCATCCAAAAAAATCTATATAGAGGTCTCGCTTGGAGTAAAAATCTGCAGCCTACAAGCTGACCACCATTTTGACCCTCTGTCAACTATGCTTCCATGACAACAGCCAGTCAAATCCTCTCTCTTCACAAATTATGTTAGTCTTTGGTCCCATGTTTTGTTTACAAAAATTACCTCCAGAATGAACGGTTATGTGCGGTAGCCTTTGATGGTAAGTATACATCTTGTATAAGACGGCTGAAATAACTTGCTTTGTTACCTTGAGTTTAAAAATGAATCGACAATATCATTGAAGTCTAAATTTTGTTATTTTCATCACAAATTCGAATGATGCAACATTTCTCAACCGTGTGCCTTAGTGTGTTTATTGATATTGTGTACAAAATCATTTTAATGCTATGCGATTGTACGGGTAAACTTGGAAGTCCGTGAGTTGGACGCAGTCATAGTGGCGCAGCCCTGATATGTAGTTCGTGGCTTGCCGCCCTTTCTCTGTAACGTAATCGTCTTGTCGCTAGTATGGATGAATGACAAATGCATGATGACTGTTTTGAGAAACTGCAGTGTGAGGGACTGCAAGCGTAATACATTAGTCTCTGATTACTACCTTTTTAAAAGAGCGGCACACCGTCATTGTCATACGTTTTCGTCAAAATGTTCCCCGTTTCAACATTTCTTTTGCAAACAACTTATTAATTTTCTGTAAATTTGCCGCCCCTAAAAACTTGCCGCCCTGGGCTACAGCCCCTATAGCCCCCCCCTAAATCCGCCACTGGTTGCAGTTCAAGATGGAATTCAGACCCTAAATCACTGATCCAGGTTTAGGTTTTATTACTAGGAAAGTACCGTGGAGACCGGTAGATACCGGAGTCATGCTCGGTGGTATTGTATAGTTTCGTCGGTGAAAAAATATGTCCACTCCATAAGCAATTCAATAGTTCTAGTCACTGTTTTCAAGAAATCACTTTTTGAATCCATTACCTTGTGTAAGTGCTACGTTAACAGTTCACTGTATAATTTATTCACAGCTGTTATGGTTATTTTGTTGTGATTTGAAGCTCCAAAAGCCCAATGTTAAAATTTCCAATGTTCACATGAGATTTAAAAAAATATAAATTTAACTCGGGTTCAGCTTTCATTCAATCGATTTTTTGTCCAAGAGCCCCTAATTCCAAAGTTTTAACAAAATAGTTCCGCTGGACTCTGAGATAAATTTAGGAAACAAACAGGCACTGCTCGTATTAGAATTCAGGATTTCTTACTTTTGGACTATTCAGTTGAAACCCATTCTGCTAACCTGTTGTCAAAATGTAACATTTAATCCGTCGTAAACAATTTGTTTACTACCTAATAAAAGAGAATAATTAGGTAATGTTATGACAATATATTGTGTTATTTCCAGTTTGACGATGGCTTAACAAAATAATGCACTGAAGATAATATCAATCCATAGTTTTACGACAGCTGACAGCCAACAGTGTATTTTTGAAGAATCGTTACGTAAATCAAATTGCGTTTCATCACGTATGCTATAAAGCTGCTCAAATGAGGTTTTAAATACGCATCTGAATAAGTCAAATGATCACCCGCGATGGAAGGTGACAGATCAGCCGGCGATGTAATGGCCCTTGCCTCCCACGTATGCCCACGCCGCGAGGTGGAACTCTGCCAGAGAATAAACTCCATCTTGACAAATTGTCCGAGCGGACGGGTAATTTCCATTAATGTTCTAGACGGACTCAGTGTTCAGTGACTTACCTCTTAAACATTACTGGTTAGAATGTACTAGAATAGTTCTAGCAGTAAACATATATTTCCACTTAAAGGAAAGTGGCTGAGTTTATGTCGAATTTTTAGTTTTCTGTTCACAAAGGGTCTAAACGTTGACACTGGCTGGTAAACAACAGGTAATATCAGTTTAAGAGAGCAGACCGGAATTGGTTTTAAAATGACCAGGCCTAAAAATCCCAGCAACATAGGAAAAATAAAGATAAAAAATACGATCATATATGATCATTGTTTGCGGAAGATAAACACTGAACCATGTAAAGAGAAAGGGGCGAAGCCCTCAGGGATTTTGCAATATTTTCTGAATTTTTATACTGCAACGAACATATTGTCATTCCATATGGTGAGTTGTCGTCTCAATAATATATTCAAATTTGATACAGTGGATTTAACAATGGATTACTTGTATTTAAAAGTTGGCGTTGTAAAGATGGATTATTTGACTAAGAATATATGAATTGTATAAAGACGAATCTGGGCAGAGGATGGAACGGGTAAGTATTTCCTTTAGAATGTCCTTATCTGGTATTGGAATAAGCATAGTGGTCCCTACTGAATCGCTCTTTATTGCAGTGGACAGTCATCCGGCAATAAATATCCAATTTACGAGCTATAACCTTTATCTTACACACTCTTGGCAGCTTATTGGGTTAAACCGGGAAAACAGCATTAGGCCTAAGCCCTTTTGAATTTATATTTTGTTCGCTTTAAGTAAAATATCATAACTTGTGAACCACATTAGCATTTATGGCTTAAAGTGGATATTTATTGATCGTTAAAAAAGAACAAACTTGCACTGCACCATTGAGTATTCATTAAAAAATATACTCATTTAAAAACTGAACTTGTAAATAATAAATACAAATTAGGATATGAGAGGTATTTTCACTATGACGAGTGGAATTACAAATGTAAACGAGTTCGCACGCAGCACGCTGACGTGGGGGAAGTGAATTTCCACATAAAAACATTTAAAACTCAAAATCAGTGTAAAAATATACATTTGTCCAATTCTTATTGAAATCTGAAAACATTGATTTTTTTTGGCTGTTCTGATACTCCTGGTTTCATTTACTTGCAAATCTGGGAATACAATTTTGCGAATTATAAGGTAAGAGAAGGTCCAGACAGGCTTAAAAGTAGGCGTGAGGTTGCTGGGAATGATAAAAGTACTCTAACAAAGGAATAACAGGCTTTTCTAGTATAAAACTCCCGTAAGACAACGTACTGTGTTTAGTCGATACACATTTTCTTTAATAACTCGGTAAATATTTATGCTAGAATGACGAGAGAGGGCTTAAAACTTTCGCCTTTTTAATTCCCATCTTTTAACATGTATTGATTTTACATATGGGGCCTTTCTGATCCTTTTTGGGCCCAAAAACTCGAAATTTGAAAGATTAATCCCCAAAAAAAGAGGTTTAGAGTTTTCCGATTGTTTTGCCCAACGAACTTGTCCAACTGATTACAGAAAGGAACGTCCCTACCAAATTTGAAGTAAATCGGACAAAAAATGCGACCGCTAGAATGCAAACATATATATATATATATATATATATATATATATATATATATATATAATTTTGAACGACCCCCCAAAATGTGTTCAGGGGGTCACGTTAGGAACTTCTATGGTGGTCCCGGGCTTAAGTTTCACCGTGCGGGTCATGCTAATAGTTCACTTTCCAAAGGAAATTCACTAACAAATCTTTGAGGTGGTGCAATGTTTATCGGTTGAGTGAGGCTTTGCGATTATGTTTAATTTTCATTAATAATGAATGCATACCCTCTATGTACTGAAGTAACATTAAAGCAAAGTTTATTTACTGTAAATTGCTCCCAGAAAGATAAATTAAACTTCGGTTATTGTTTGAATTTCTTTTATTTCCTTACCAAAAAATAAAACATACACAAACGATGGATCATTAACACTGGTATTCTATGCTGTAGTCTAGGATAACTAAATGAAAACCCTTGAAAAACGATAATGGTAATCCATACCAGATTGCGGCAAAAATAACCTATTCATCTATTATTTACACCCTAGTGCCATCTTAATAGACTATGTTTGTTATGTTTTTTGAGTTGTTCATATAAGAAACCTTCTTTCACGAAAACGCTATACAGAGTATCTTTCTTTCTCTGTGGTTGCAGCAATCGAATGCAGTGCAGGCGCCTCCCTATTGCCTCAGCACGCCGGGTCAAGGCTGATGAAATGTCAGTACAGCAACAGCAGTACACCAGCAGCGGCGGCTACAGGTGGCAGGTGCTCAGGCTGTTACTGGCCTCAGAGTGTCATTAGTTATCTTAATTGCCGGACCGACAGCTGAGGAAAACACTATGATCACGACCTGGCGACGTCTCGTGGTAAACTGAACTGGTTGTTGGGGGGGGGGGTTGAATAGGGGGATAGTGCGTCAGAAGGCGTCTATGAATACATCGTCACTGCAAAACAAAAGTAGCATGTAGCTGGTGAACTTTGATAAGTTTTCACTATTAAAACACAGTATATTTAATACATAAGTAACACTAAGTACCCTTTTCCTAAACATTTTATTACCTGCGACATGTATAGACCAAATACCATTTTAAACCTAAAATTACCTAACCTAAACAACATTTAAAATTCGAAAACTTCAAGATTTTCCTCTATCATCATCATAATACTATTATTATAAATGTGAAAGTATGGATGTTTGTGCGTAACTCTGAAGTTCCACTACGTGAAAACTACTGGACCGATTGAGCTGAAATTTTGTAGAGTAACTTACTTAATAGTCCTGAGTAACATATAGGCATATTAGAGTTGTGAAAATCCTATAGGGCTATGCCCCACGGGGGTTCAAAGTTGCCATGTATTCCTTATGGACATTCATTTTTCTTTGAGCTGATGAAAATACAAACCGCTGATCTTGATTCGTGGTAGTTCCACAGGCTAACCACAGAATGCAGCACACAAAACTATTATAGTTTTTATAAATAATTCGCGGGGTGAAGCCTGTGGGTAACAGCTAGTAATTTTATAATTCCAAAGTAAATGCTCTGTCAAATTTGATCTAATTGTAATCACATTTTTATGTTTAGAATTTTTCTAAATTACTAAACCGACAAAACTATTAATATAGATTATTGAAGGTCTAAGGCTGTTAATTGAAGGCTACGCGGAGTTCATAAATCGTGAATTCTGGTCGTTGAACCACTAAAATAAGGGACAATTCCTTGCGTAAAATGTAAATTTTCTTATAATAATTGTTATAGTTCTTAGGATATTTTATTCCGTATCATCTCTTTCACACTTTCACGAAAGTATTCGTGTACAACAGCACGTGCAGATTCGTTGTCAGAAGTCAAGTTTATCAGCTGTTTGAAGTTTTGAAGTAACTAGTAAGACATGATTTACGCTCTATTTTGTTAAGTAATTACAGCTTTCAAAACAAACGATATCCTGCTTTAATACAGCTTAAACCTCGATAGATAAATTAAAATATTTTGAGTGAAAATAAATCAAAATAATTTCTATTGTGAATTAAATGTTTCGTTTCAAGCACACATTTTTATTTGATTTAAAACCGTGAGAAGTATGTTAAGGATCTGGGAGCAGTTGGAGAGATTCAGCAATAGAAAACATATATGTGATCTATAAAACAGTTCAGCTACAAACCTTTATGTATTATTAATTCGAGTTCGTTACATGTGATGTCCCTAACACACTTAGAGATATATATTGGTTCAAATGTTGATTATTGTTTTACAACGCATTGCCCTATCAAGCGTATTCTGCCTCAGTCAATTATAATACAATATTGCTGATCGTCCCACACAATTTATACTATAGGACGTGCTACAATACCATGAATGCAAATTAACCGTATTACACAATCTCTCTTACTGTTGCAGGTACATTTCACAATACTAAAATTAGCAGTTTGATTCATCACTCTAAAAGTTTAACAAGTATTATTCTTTGTTTAAAATATATTGTTGGAGATAGTTAGTTCATGTTATTTAAGAAATTATTGCGGACATTTTCAATAACTTATTAGTAACACAATTTACAAGACGTTTCGGAATCTGGAATCTGATCCCGTCTTTAAGTGGTTTTATAGTTAAATCTCAGTGAATTATTATCATCGATTATGTTTTACAATACATCATCAAAGGTCCACTACATAATTTGGTTAGGTAGTCTATCACTACTAAAGCTTTGGTAGATTTAAAAATGAGTTTCGTAAGTTAGCCAGCAATATTTAAAGTTAATTAAACAAACTTTTGATGATTTAACAATACGTTTATAACCCAACCCAACTATTTCATAGAAAAACACGGACATGTCTGTCAAACACGCCGCCACTCGCCACTCAGCTACGGAGGCCACGCGTCCACTACTGGAATGTCAGATGAAGATAAGGCTCCAGATTAGGACCAATAGGAGTGGCGGGTGGCACAGTTTGTCTTCTGCCCAACATATCGCCTGGCTATTCTCAATATTTCACTGATGAAGATTAGTGTTCTATGGTATATCTTGGGTTATTTATTCTGGTGTAGGGGCATTTGTAAATGAAACAAAGTCCGTGGGATTTTGAATGAAGAATAAAGAATTATGATTGATGGCAATGGATAGGTATTGAGCTACAGAATCGTGTAATACCATCGTAATCCATTACCATCGTGTAATCGTGTTTTGTTCCAAAGAAGGGCCGAGCCGGTGTATGACGTCATACTTAAAAGATGGCAGCTAACGCCGACACAGATGTATTTTTTAGCGCTATAAATTGTTTACGGTTGATTTTATAAAGATTTTGTTTATGACATTTTTTGTTTACAGTAAAACATAGAACAAAAGGCGTTCTTACAGAAATTTCATAACTCTAACTGTTAAAATGATATATGCATTCTACTAAATAAATACAATATTTACAATAAAATTGCAGAAAAAATCAAGAGTAGGCCTATAATAAATATAAAAAGTTCAAAGCATGTTTAACAGAATAAATATGAAAAAATTGTATCTATAAATTGAAGACTTTTTCAATGACGGCCAAGATTGAAAAACAATCAAAATATAAATTGTTCATTTACTTAAAGTATTGTATCTTGTCTTAACCATACATATGGCAATTAAGACTCATGTCAATAAATAAATAAATAACCACCGAGGGTACAGTCATAAATCTCACTGAGGTATAATACCATCAGTAAAGTATTAGTATCACGTTATGTTTAATCCACAACGTAGCTCACGATACTGATTATACAAATATCACAACCACGAGCATCGCTCTTCCCGATCAATTACTATGATAAATTAATTATATCAATGTAGATCCATCTCAATCACCAGGCAAGAGTAGTTAGCATTATGCTGTTTTTTTAAATAATTTGTTATACTTAATATTCAATAACGAAGAAGGGGTTTAACAGCGATACCTAGGTAAACATTGATTTTTATTCTTGATGTAATCAAAAAAGGTTGAGGCATATACTCAACTAAGTATCTTATAATTAACATTCGCCTTCAGGGCTCCACTCCAAATGCCTTCAAAGTAAATTTTATGGAGGAATGGTATTACGTACAGTAACAAAACATGAAGAAAATATATTTCAGATACTGTGTAAATCAAATGACTACTGGAATGACATTGAAATATTCACAAGTTGAAGAGGTGTTATACGTTTAGAAGCACGAGAGGATTATTTGCTCTTGATCTAACAACATTCTACGACCACAGCGGTTGTTGCGGCTGCTCCCCACAGCTCTCCGATCGCGACTGACTCCATTGCACCCCGCACCCGCCTACCTCGAACCCGAGGCAAGCGGATGCAGGGTACAGCGCGTCAGCGCCGGGAAAGGTGAGAGGCAAAACAGCCGCGTATCTTTATTTGTTCTTTAGATATTTACATACATGGCCGCGCAGGGCCAGCGGGATGAAAGTCCCGCGTCGGAAGGACACAAAGAACGAGTTAAAATTTGAACACAGAGAGAGCCGCAGTCACCAGCCGAATGGGAGGTGGCTGTCTGTCGTGGGTAGAGTCCGCCCAGTACTCGCCCCAGCCGCCGTAGTCCCTGGAGACGCGAAGCCCAGCAGTGGAGGCCGCAGACGTGTGAAGGGTCCTGAGGATGTTGCGGGACGGACCGTCCGCAGAGTTTTCTAACGTGGGAACGAATTCCACCTGCCAAGTATTGTCCTTAAGGAGGGGGAGGACCGATAAGAAGAGTTGCCTGACGTCATGACGACGGAAGACTCGGCCTTTGCCCGACCTAAGGGCCCCGACAACGGAGGCGTTGTCGGATTTAATGATGTGCACATCTGAGAAGCGAAGAGTGGTCCAACGTAGGCCGAGTATTGAGGTCACCATCTCTGCGTGGTTGATTTCAGCAGGGCAGGAGAAGGCCTGGGCAAAACCGTCCCTAAGGGCAAGAACATAAGCGGCCACAGAATGAGGGGTGGCATCGGTAAACACGTGAAGAATTAACATACGCAAGAATTAATTACCAATTTTTCCAAACACATCACAAGTAAAGTTTGCACTCATTTATCATAACAAAGTGAATATTCCAAGGGCCACCGTTTTATCAGATATCGTGTAGACAACGCCACCGGACTGACGACTTTAGTGGGTTAGAAGGATGCTTTTGATGACAACCAAAAAGTGTATTTAGTGAGTATTCATTACAGTACAGTGCATTACAGTACAGTATTCATTTAATACATCGTTTTTACAGTAATAAGTAAGATTAGTTTCAGTCAAGACCCTACCCCAGGTAGAATGATCCGCACCGCCGCGCCGCCACCAAGAAGGGCCATACATACAATTTACGCTTGAAGATTTTTTTGTTCTACTCAATCAACCTGTTATTTTACATATTTATACCAAACTATTTGCAGTTTCACACTTTTCAGATTCCAATCTAGGATTCTTACGGTTACGGTTCCTTTTTTCTAAAATATTTTTTTTCATACGTTAGGAAGCTTTAGAGAAACGCTTAATTTGAAAACTTTACTAATGGCCTACCACTTAGTTTGACTTAAAATCACGATTTTTAAAACGACAGAATCATAGATGAACATTTAGTGAATAAAATAACAACAAATTATTTTTAATTGCTTAACAATTAAGCCTAAAATGTGGGGGATGCTAAACCCTTACTTTAGCGTGCGGAAGGCAGGTACGAGTAAAGCTTGTCTATACGTTTATACAGCACTTTTAAGCATGTTTCGTTTAAGAATTTTAAAATGATTAGTCCTTCTTTGCTAGTCAAGGCTTGAAGTAGTTGCAAAAGAATGGCGTGCCGACTATAACCTCAGCCAAGACTACCCGCATCGCTGACATTGATTGATGGTTTTCAGAAATATTCCACAACATTTTTAACTACAGCAAGTAAATGGTTTCAGTCAATTATAGTTTTTCAATCGTGATATAAACTTATTAAATAAAATAGTTACTTAATCAATGAACAAGATCTCCATTTTGTGTTTTGAATGGTGTTACTTAGTATAAATTGGTCAATTAAATATGTAACACTGTTGCAACAATTAATTTCAGTACACCGCGTTGTCGGTAAGCGGATCAACCAACAAAAAAACATTTCAAACATTCTAATATGGTCGTCATTTCCAGTCACTTATAGTGATCAGATGATCAGATGCTATAGGCAGGAGGGCGACAATGCTTTTACAGCAGGGAAATTTTATTTAAATTCTTTCTCATTGACTGTACCACGTTAAAGTAGTGTTTTATAACATTTTATTTAAAGAAATTTGTTTAATAGCTGGTAAATAGTACCAAGAAGCTACTTTACATCCTCACTTATTCAGGATAGACCACACACCCTACATCAACTCTTTAACAGACAGGTTTACGAATTGCTGTTAATTAAAAAATGTTACGATAATATATTAACAAAGTACTGGGATATTTTTACTGCATTACCAAAAATTTGCATAACAAATTTGGGTTAATTTTGTAAACAAATGTAAATAATTTTTGTACTGTTGGTACGGGTGTAGGGTGATATGCAATGAAGCATTATCATTAGTAACGGTTGATTGATTTTTAGTTGTATGATATCCCCTCGCGAGGGCAACATGCCATAGTTGCTTAGGAGGTGACTCACAGACGGGGAGGTAAGGAAGAGATAGGTCTAAGAGAGCAGAGCGAAATAATATATGCTAGTATAATAAAAAAAAACCTATCATAAAACCATATAATTTGTTTAATTAAAAAATTATACTAGCATATAATAGTTTGCTCGGCTCTCCCACTCCTTAATATACGTGTCAAGTTTATAGTTAGTACCTCAAGCGGTTCCTAAGGGATGCTGTATTGATCAAATAAACACAGGAACACAAATGTGTAATGGAGCGAGAATGGCCCTATGTTTATATAAAACATTATGTTTGTGTTGCCCCAGGAAAAAGTTGCAGAAGTTTCCACAGAAAGTTCAGGGACACTATGTATATTTTCCAAGTATTTTACATACAGCCTTGGTCTATACAAAATAAAAACATTTTGTAACAAATATATGTTGCATCTAAATTAAAATTGGTAGGTATTATAGTTTGTCTATGACACACATACTAATAATTTATTATTGATTCAGTACCTATGTGGGTGTTAAAGCATTTAATCTATTTCATATTAACATGTACATCAACAACAACGATACTTGTGTTAAAAATTGCGCCTTCGAGGACGGCTGGCTCTCTCTTCCTTCCCCTTTCTCTCTCGCCCTAACCCTCTGGGGCCTCGGCGTATGGCATGTTGCCCCCCGGCTGCCGTAGGCCATAGAATAGTCATTATTATCAGTTAACTGAATAGGGTAACTGGGTTTCCCCTTGGCACAAATCCGTCTCCCCTGTTGGTGCACCTTGAAATGCCTTAACGCTTTGAGCTCCAAGGTAGTGAATGGAGTGGTTTATTATGCGTTGTTTTGTTGATAAAAATAATGTGAATTCTGAACATTCAAAATTGTAAAAAAACGCGGTTTTGGTGGACAAACACGCTATAAGGAATGGTAAAAAGTAGCAAAACACCAGTTCAGATGATCAACTCACAAATTATCCACCCATCCCGTCAGCTTATGGACCGTTTGCTAAGGTCCGTCCTCCCCTTCAACTCTGTTAAATACAGGTGAACTCTCCATTTCACATAAAAACCACTGACTCAAATGGGATGGGATTCAAACCCTAGCACTAAGCCCTGGCCGAGGGAACAGTACCTAATATAAACTTCAAATTATTTTGGATGGTTTAACTAACTCACACATCCACCCATAGGGTCCCTAACTACGAAAAATGTGAACAAGACTAATATTTAACTATAACAACTTTTAACAAGAAGTTTATTATATTGAATTTCATTGAATTCAATTGCGATGTTTTCTAGCCAGACGGAATTTTACCTAGAAATAGTGTGTGTTTAATCAGGGTTGCACCTAATGGTCACTCGTATCACATTCAGGTCAGCTGATAGTCAGCTGATTACCGCAGCTGAGCCGATAACGAGGCCGTTGTTGCTGATATCCCCATAAATTTGGAAACTGAGATTATATTGAATCATTTCCCCATACTGCATCACATAAAGCAAGCGTATACTAGATGCCAATGTCATCCGATTTCGACCGGAAATTTCCTTTATATATGAAATCATCAACGTATGGTAAAAATATCATTAAGTGTATGGAGTATATTTAATATACTAAATTCATCTTTGCAAGTGATACAGAAAGAAAAATATAAAAGAAAAAATAATTTTCTACAGAGTTTCTCATCAACAAGATAATTTTAAGAATACTGTTCATTTTTGGTGTGCCATTTAATTAGCGACTACTTTTAGCTTAATTATTACTGTCTTTCTAGGTGGGCCTAAAATGAAGAACTACCAACAAAATTCAAACTAAACACCAGAAAGAAATATTTCAAGTAGATTTTAAATATGCCCGAAGTGTAAGGAAGTTAGTAGATTCGAAATTATGATCAGTGGGGTCCATAAATACACCGCTAAACCCGAGTATGTGGCCCGGCCCGTCGCGGCCCGGCGGGGTGCACTGTTACTACAACACTCTAGTACACTCATATAGTTCGTTCTCATTTCGCAACCAATTTTGCAACTTAGGATGTATTTTAATGCGAATTGATACGTGTAACTAATGAAAAATTTGATCAAAGTGTCGATATAAGAAAAAAAAAACTATTATAAAGTACAGTATATCTTCTATCGATAGGGAAGTAAAGTTTTGATACAAGTATGGTACGTAAGTTAAATGATCACGATGCGAAAAAAAGCTTATTCAGAAAAAATAGCGGAACGACTACACAGCGCTACGATTTTTCATTATAGATAATAGAACGTTATACAGTATATAAGCAGAACTAAAAAAAATTTGCGTATTCAGAAAATGATTTATAGTTCAACAAATAATGTAACTGAAATAAAATTCTACACTAATGTTTCACAACAAGAACGTATTGCCACCGGTGTCTTCCTATTTGCGGTCAAGTGTAGTTTTTTGAAGGATGATCAAGGTTCTGGAGGTGGAAGGATTTCCAGTTTGCGGTCACATCTTGAGAGATTTTATTTCTTCACGTTCTTAGAACACCTAGCCACTAAATATATAACAGAATGATTTCACCCTAATCTCAAATCAAGTCTAATTATATATAGAGCAGCAAGGATTATACATTTTGTATAAATGCTGAGACTTATATCTTCATATACGTAGTTGTCTAAAAAGCCACGTTTATATTATCAGACAGATCTTTCTCAACTTACAAATCAAGTCTGACAACATTATAAATAGCCGTTTATAAAAAAATAACAGTCATGATTTCTGGCCGCTTACCCCTACAGGTGTACATTGCTGCTGTATGCGTCATCCCCCTGGCTCCCTTGTTCTTCGGCTCACTATATGGGGTTCAAATATGTGACAGCAAATTGGAAAAATATCATTCGATTAGTCCACAATATTTTTGGGGAGACCGCAAACTGGATGATTTTACCCTTGACCGCTAATAGGACTGACCGCAAATAGGATAAAATCCATCCACCAACAACGGACATGGCTTCGGTACATCGGCAAAAGTTTTGCTTTATATTCTAAGATTTAAGATGGAAATAATATCTGACAATAATGGTCGCAGAACACGGTGACAGACTATACCGTAAATCGCGTTCAATGCAGACTGTTGCTAAGTACGTGCTGTCTGCAGGCCAGCTGGAGCACACTCGCAACATGGACACAGAGTATGAATGCGTTTTGAAGAGGTTTATAGCACATTAGAGCTAGGAGAAACGACTCAGACTGTCCCTTCTACCTCCGACAGTAACGGAGCAACTGCTGTTGTGTTATTATAGAATTTTAAACCGTTAAAGCTCAAGAAAGCTGATGTCTTGTACAAAATACCCCCGTCGCAGCAAACCTGCATACTCAGCGAATTTCCAATGAATATATAACATAACACATTAAAACACTTAACAGGATTCATAAGAAATGTATTCACAAACAAGCGATATTTAAAATATTAATTATTCTCCATAAGAATAACATTGGGGATGAGTACGCAGGTTTGCTGCAACAAGGAACAAAAAATAATGGGTTTTTATGAAAATATCAATAGAACTCATCTTAGTGAAGACAAATACCAAGTTTCATCCATATACATGTATAAATAAGCGATATATAACATTTTAAGTATTTTCCATAAGAATAACATGGGGACCAAGTACCTAGGTTTGCTGCTACAGGAAACATTGGTGAAAAATTGTTTTTTTGTGCAAACAACAATAAACCACAACCAGATCAAGCCATATATCAAATTTCGCCAGTTTATATTCATAAATAAGCGAGATATACAATTTTTCTTTTTCTCCATAAGAATAACATTAGACAACGTACTGTGTTTAGCACTTTCAATATCTCGGTAACCAATTGACGTAGAGCAATGATCAAAATACCAAATTGTTTGTTTTTTTAAGCTGAATTTAATGGTATAAATTAAAATTTGATTTAAATTAAAATTACATGTGAAAATCCCAAAAAACACATTTTTGGGGTACAAAACCCCCCAAAAACCCCCCTTCGGATGGTGCGATTCATCTGGTTTTCCAACTCATTCAAATAAATAGTACTTTACACATTTGTACCAAATTTCATTAAGATCGGACCTTTTTTACGAGAGTTATCGTTCTTACGGACATATATATATATATATATATATATATATATATATATATATATATAAATTTGAACGAATGGTGTTTTTGGCATCTGGGGACCTCAAAATGAAAAGTTATCATGGTCTCGGGCTTAAGTCTTACCATGAGACCTACGGTAATAGCTTCTTCCCTATAGGGGAAATTCGCTAAAAAGGATAATTGAATAATTAAATTTTTTTCGTATTTATCTATTAAATACAAACATCAAACAGAGATCAAAGAAGTCAAATATTACATGCATAACAAACTTTATAGCTTGTCACAAGTAAATATTAGGTAGCCGTGTATTTACCGAACAGAGCAAAATGTATATGTACAGGCTATTTTTTGGTGAACATACTTACTAAACAAGACATTTTCAATGCAATCGCATACCTGTAACAAAAACCAATATAATAGACATCTCTCATCAAAGAAGACAAAAACAAACACTACACTATATTAAATAAAGTTACAACTATTAAGAGAAATATGATTACATTTATTGCTTTTACAAGTCTCTGCATTCCAGTTTGTGTTATGATAATTATAGTAGTTGATAACAGTCTGACGTTTATGTAGTCACACATGTTATCTGCAGATTTATCACTGAGAACGTTGTAAAAAAATGAACAAAGAATACATGTAATATCAAAACATCTGTTTATACTAATTTGAAACTAGATTTACAACAACACTACTTTTGAATGTACAGTGAGTAAACGTACTCTACTTTAAAGTGAGTAAACATATTCTACTTTGTATCAATTAAAAATAAATCAATTTTCAATGTTTATATTTACAACAAATCCTAAATAAACAAACAAATTTTTCGCGACATTACATGAGTTGTTTTACTTAAAATGTATTGATTATCGTATAATCAAATATATAAAAAAGACTCTAATGCATTTAATCTTCTTACATACTCAATACATGTAATCACTGTTTCAGTTTATCTATTTAGTAGGATCGAACTGAACTAATCTACTAAATTTAAATAAAAGAAGATCTTGACGTTCTGTAACTGGAGGTTATGATACGTTCCCATTCTATATATAGAATATATTAATTTAAACAAATTAAAGAAAACAACTGCTTTAAATATAATATAAAATTGTTATTATTAGAACGGGGATTTAATTGCAGTGTATACATATGGGAAATGAACCCACAGATGGACTTGGAACTTCATTCCCAATGTGCAGTATTTATGCGACTGCAACACTGGTGATAATGTTGTTGCGGGCTGTGTCACAGTGACGTGGCGACTCACTTTGTGAATTGGATATATTGGTCAGACAGTTGATAGTAGCGCCAGTTGGTAATTGGTTTACAGCCAGGTACTGTTATGTAACATGTTATTTAGAGTAACATTAATAGTTAGTTTTGTAGGAACTGCTGTTTGAAAATGAAGATATGTTTAATATGGTTGAAACTCAGTTGCGTAAACGTTGCGATAAACTGAAATGAACTAATCATTGTCCGTTCTTACTGAGGTTATTTGTAAAAAATGTATACAAACATTTACATTTTTCATTTAGAATTTATAAAATATAATTGACTAATTAAGACCTGAAAATAAAGAGTGAAGTAATTTTCGCAAACCTAACAACAACAGAGTTTATGTCTGGATTGGACTTAAGAGTCAAAGTTAGGCCTCAAAAATAAGTATTGAATATTAAATTAGAAAAAAAGTAAAGAGACCACTTTATCAGACTCAAAATTTGTTTATATGTCTCAAAATAGTGTAACAGTGGTGTGTAATAGTGTAACTGTGGTTGAAATTTATCATAGTTATAGCTAATATGTAATAGTCCAAAAGAAAATATATCAGTGTATTTATCTGCTTTCAGACGAGAGAAACCTCTACAACACCTGTTCCTCATCCTCAACTAGTTGAGCTGCCCTTTACTGGTCTCAGACAAGCAGAGGTCGTAACGTAGAAACTTGGACCCCTTGGTACTTGGGCTTACTTGTTACAGAGCACCTGTCAAGTTTGCTAATGGTTTATATGCGAGGAAAGAGTCAAGTTAAATAGTTATCTCTACAAAAAAGTACTCTTGTAAAAGATAAAAAACTTCAAGAAGTTGCTTTGCACGAAAAAATTAATCTACCTGTGAAGCGGTTTTATCTATGGAGGTTTTAAAGTTATTAGAACTACTACTAACTACTAAGTTTTATTTTATTGGTTCTGATATTTGCTTAAACATTATGAAAGATATGTTTCAGTAGTAGCACTGCGGAATGTCCACCTATAATAGCAATGTTGTAAATACACCATCTGCTTTCTATGGCAGTACACTACATAATCTCTAGAAAGGAGGAAGCTCTATGTCAAATGACATGGCAGCGTTTTAGCATAAATGGGGAAAAATGATTTATGAACAACACATTTAATGTTAGTATAACATATAACGTGACAGCTGGGATCAGTGCAAACACAATAAAGCTTACGTCATCATAAAACTCAAGTTTTTAACGTCATCACATATCTCACAAGCGGCCATAAATCTGACGGCAGACAAAGCTCTAATACGACGGCAAACTATGGCTTAATGACTCAAGTTATGGCTCGTAAATCCGAAACGGAAATGGTGGACAATAATAGAGAGTAATACAGTAAGGACCATTACGCCGCCGCCGGTGAAATAAAGGACTCTCGGTCGGTCAATTTGTCTCATGTAACGTCCGACAATCTCGCATCTCCTGTCTTTATTTGTCAGCGTTCCAGAGAACAGGTGAGGGTGTTTGCGGTGGGTGGGAGGTGGGAGGGGGACTCAACCATGTAAATTCACTTAACGGTTCCAAGAGATAAACTTGTGTACTGCTAATATATACAAATCCTGTTGCTATTTAAATTTGCAGCTATTTAATCTTACAATTATTAATCTACGATTCACTTTCCAACATAACTTTACTATGAATAAGTCCATGACGATCTTAGGAAACGTCTAATTTTCACTAAAAGTTAGCAAAAAGTTAGAATTACTCTTCCCTTCCAGGAATTTGGTTGTCGTTACAGTGTAACTTAAACATTTACAGCTTAAGTTATAACGCATTAATAAAACCCTTAAAATAGTGTCAATAAGTAAAGCCTGCCCCAAACTACTTGCAAGTAAAGCTCGAATATTCTACAGAAAGTTCGGTTTTATTAATTCGTTATAATTTAAGCTGTACATGTTTAAGTTACGCTGTAACGGTAGCCAAATTTCTGGAAGGGAAGAGTAATTATAACTTTTTGCTAACTTTAAGAGGATAATGCTGGACGAAGTGAATTACCTGCAATACAAGTTTAATGGAGACTACAAACACTGGTAATGCAGTATTTATGTGGCTGTACATATGTTAATTTTCACTGCATAGCTATATGTTAATTTAGACGGCAAACATAAATATATAATAAAATCAATTTATGTGGCTTTGAGTAGCAGATTACAGTTACCCTACATAGACTACTTGATAGAAATGTATCAGTTTGATCTATCCGTTACATACACAAGTATCGCAATCGGTACCAATAATGTTATAAAGATAACAAAACACAGTCCCTACATCTGTGCCGCACGAATACGAATGCGCCGAGGATCAAATCACATCCATATCACGTATCGTCGATTTTTTTCTGGTCGATGGATATAAACGAATCAGTCTTTAAAAACCCGACACCGTAACGAAGACACTGAAGGAACGGACAGTTGTGAAAGATGACCGGGAGACTTGCTCTCACATACAAACGAGGTCCAGCAGCATCCGAGGTTGCCATTATGATTCCTGGACCAGTTTACCCCGGGTTCCCAGGAGATTCGTCATGCCACAGGCGAGGAGAATCGCGTCACGTACCGCCGTTATAAATCCGCCGTCAAATAATTTGAGTCTGTTTAGAAAAGGAAGATAGCGCCGGGACAAGTTTGAGTTACGGTCGGATTAAGTTATTTACCAGCGAAACATCGATAATTGGACGTCCATTGTGGCCAGAGGACGGTGCAACAATGGGAGTCCGGGTGGGAGACGGGGACCGAGTCGTGGGAGCTGGGCGGAAGTGAAGTAGGTGCAAAAACTGGACCATGTCCAGGCGGAGGCGCGGGGAACTGCGGCGGCGCGAGAGGACAGGAGAGGACAGGATGGGCGGGACCGGAGACAGGTTAAAGTCACATCAACCTAATTTCACACATAGTTTTGCACATTTTATACTATTAATCAACTTTTCAAGTGCTTAAAGGGTATAACATAATTACAAATTTACAGAATCTTGCTGAATAAAAAAAAGATAATTAGAATTAAGTAATCTTGGACGCGCTGTGTTTATTGTATTACACTTTGTCATCTTGGATAGCAGAAGTACATTTATGGCCACGGAAACGTATTTGATCACCTCTTTATTAAATTATAATCCAATCATTTTGATCGTAGATTATCTTCCAGAAAACGAAGAATCAAAAAGAATATCATATGCTTGGGTAGTAGGGATATCGCTTTAAACTACACTATTGTAAACATACCTGAACATTGGACATAGAATCACTCTACCGTTTATGCAAATGACGAGTCCGCGATTGATAATTGTTTCCAAATAATTAGTCATTCGACGAAAGTATGTTCGGTCAATTGGTTTAGGACGATCGGACTCATGGGCCCGACGATGCATCGGACTCATGGGCCCGACGATGCATACGTTCATCGTGCAACGACGAGTTGGTGGGGAGTTAACTGTAGTGGGCGATGTTAATAGTATTGGCCCGACGATGCATACGTTCATCGTGCAACGACGAGTTGGTGGGGAGTTAACTGTAGAGGACGATCGGACTCATGGGCCCGACGATGCATACGTTCATCGTGCAACGACGAGTTGGTGGGGAGTTAACTGTAGAGGACGATCGGACTCATGGGCCCGACGATGCATACGTTCATCGTGCAACGACGAGTTGGTGGGGAGTTAACTGTAGAGGACGATCGGACTCATGGGCCCGACGATGCATACGTTCATCGTGCAACGACGAGTTGGTGGGGAGTTAACTGTAGTGGGCGATGTTAATAGTATTGCCACATAGGGTGTTCGTTAACTACATAGGGCTTTAGTATATTAGGTATTTAGTAGTTCATAGGTGGGTGTACTATCCGTTGGACACCTTTCAATGAAATGAAGAGCTCAGGACAACGGAGGAAGGAAACGTGAGGGATGAAAACAATAAAAATGTAAGATTGTAAATCGGTAAACAACCGTTGCATTTATAAGTTAAAACAGTATTACCAATTGAAATACCGTTTGTCCAACTAACACTTTTAAAATAAGCACAAACTATTTAAATTCATTTGTTAGAATAATTTAAATATTAACTGCAAATAAAGTTAGAGTTTTGTAAACTTAGAAAACATAGATATTAGTTGGGAAAGCTATGCGTACTCAGTATTATGAATTCTGCACTTTCCAGAATTTGTACATATATATTAAAGTTACATAAATATATATATATATATATATATATAGAAATATTTTTTCCCACCTTAAAGTACTCTTGTATTGTATTTTTCATCAACCAGTGTTTGCCACTTAATATTTGTAATGTATTACATTTAGTTATTTGCAATTTATAACTTGTTTTACTGTAGATTAAATGGCTTAACAAACAAATATTGCCAGGACTGAAATATGCTTAATTCACAATATTGCCAGTAGTTGGCTGATTTGATCCTCCCTCAGAAATACAGCAATCTAATCCTCTTTAGATGTGTGACAATCCCTCATCACTTTAATCCGGTTTTAAAAATAAATTAGAATAGGGGTAGTTTTAAGAACTATTGTAACATACCGAAAACTATGTGATGGTTAAACACTTCTAACAGCTTGTTTAATAAAATACACCCGTCACAGCAAACCTGCGTACTCAGCGAATTTCCAATGCATAATATATGACTTAATACCACATAAAGCCGCAAACCAAGTTTCATAAAAATATATTCACAAATAAGCGATATATACAATTTTAATTATTCTCCATAAGAATAACATTGGGGATGAGTACATAAGTTTGCTGAAACAAGAAACATAAACAATTGGTTTCTATGCAAATATCAATATAACTCACCTAGGTGAAGCCACATACCTAGTTTAATCAATATACATTCATAAATAAGCGATATATCCCATTTTGATTAATCTCCATAAGAATAACATGGGGGATGAGTACCCAGGTTTGCTACAACAAGGAACGAACAAAATGGGTATTTAGGCAAATATAAATATAACTCAACTAGGTGAAGTCATATAAGAGGTTTTATTAATTTATGTTCATAATTAAGGGAGACATAGCATTTTAATTTTTCTCCATAAGAATAACATGGGGGCTGAGTACGCAGGTTTGCTGCTTCGGGAACCTTTAGTAAAAAATTGTTTTTCTTTTGAGCAAACATCAATAGACCACAACCAGATAAACCATGTTTCTTCAGTATACTTCATAAAGAAGCGAGTAATCATTTTTTTGTTATTCTCCATAAGAATAACATTAGATAACGTACTGTGTTTAGCACTTTCAATATCTTGGTAACCGATTAACGTACAGGAGTGATCAAAATACTAAATTGTGTGTTTTTTAATGCTGAATTCAATGGTAAAAACTAAAATTTGACTATTTCAAAAATTATATGTAAAAAGTTCAAAAAACCCATTTTTGGGGGGAAACCCCCCAAAATACCCCTTATGATAGAGTAATAGAGTGATAAAGCTGATTTTCGAACTCAAAGTCATAAATGTTGCTTTACTCGTTTATATCAAATTTCATCAAAATCGGACCTTTTTACGAGAGTTGTCGCGCACGCACGCACGCACGCACGCACGCACGCGCGCACACACACACACACACACACACACACACACACACACACACACACACACACACACACACACACACACACACACACACACACACACACACACACACACACACACACACACACACACACACACACACACACACACACACACACACACACACACACACACAGTTTCGAATGAATGGTGTTTTTGGGGTCTGGGGACCTCAAAACGAAAAGTTATCATGGTCCCGGGCCTAGGTCTTACCATGCCGACTACGGTAATAGCTTCTTCCCTATAGGGGAAATTCGCTAAAAAGGATTATTACTCCAGTATATCTGCAAGGAATTAGTATGCTATACTCATTATTTCAAAATGTACCTACTGCTTCGATAGAAGTATGTTATTTTGGTAAATCGGTATGATACTATAAATTAAGTTAAAATGGGAAATGCTTAAATCGTACTAACTTATCAAACTTAGAAACTAACCAACACACAATTTATTTCTTTTTGATTTTAACTCCTAATTAGGTTAGGTTTGATTGGTTATCACAGATAAATAAATATTAATATTCTGGTCGGAGACTTATCAGTTAAACCCGGTTGTTGTTCTGTTTGTTTGGGATTCAAGAAACGATTCGCGTATGCGTAGAGAGAGAGGATCAGAGTGAGGATACTCTCCAGCGGTAACAACCACTAAAAATACAGTGAGTAAACAAAATACTGGATAATAAGGAAAATGAGTTATTAAAATGTATACTTAGAACTAAGGAAATATTTACGATAAATTAGCTAAAATGTTGAGTCCATCACTCGAGGAGTGATCATATTTGGTTGGGCGTAAGGCGCTTACAGATTATATGAGCTAAAGCTGCGAGCTTGCTTCAAAGTAGAATGTAATCCGCCTTTATTCTCAATGGCTCTCAGGTATTATAAAACGTCAAACTTCTTTCATAGAACAGTAAGGAAATTCAGATAATAATTATATGTCGTATGTAGTACTATTAATAATTAGTTCACAGTTAATGCTGTGCTTGTTTATATGTTGCGACTGAAGCGATACTATCAGAATGACAAGCTTTAACAGGAAACGTTTCTTAAAATGTCGCGTTTGTGAGCGAAGGATTATTAGCAAGCGTTTTTTAAGGTAAAATTTCGGTTCTAGCAGGTGCTTTGTACATCTGCGGTATTTCTAGGTTTTCCATAGTTTGCAGATGCTCCGCACTTTTATGATGATGCCCCTCAACACCAGCAGTAGCTTTTTAGGTCTTTTGACTGATTTGAGTGATTGAATATTCCCACAAACAATCGGGAAAATCACCTAAATTATGCTGGAGATTACGTCAAACTATTTATTTGTTTTATTATATTATTGCATTTAATGCATCGGTGTGCCAAACAAATTCGTGTATTACAGTTATTCTGAAATGCTTAAAATAGTAATTTCGTAATAATAATCGTTGTACATAATATTAGTAATAATCACTTTAAAGTCAGTAAATACAATTTTAGTTAATGATACTGTATCAAGGAAATCATTCTTGTAAGTTATTTACATTAGTTACAAAGTTAGAAGGCAATAACCAAATCGGAACGTCGTTGGATTAACAGAATAAAACTATTGTCTGATACTGAGCTAATAACCTTTGCTCAAATGGACATGCTTTAGAAGGTTTACTTAAAAAAATACAAATGAAATAGCTTGTAAACCCACAAAGTATTTATTTAAGTTGTACGCAACATAAACCTCACTGTATAGCAAAATAAATAAGTAAATAAATAAATAAATAATGCAAAATAAATGCTGATATCTAAAAGCTCAGAATCCAGTGAATTGAAATTAAAACAGTTATTTCACGTAAACCCAAAGCTCTGATATTATTAAAGATCAAAGCTCAGGTAATTAAAACTTTTGCGCAATTTTAACTAACCATGAACAGTAATCATTCAATTGATCAACGTCAGATTATAAAAAGTGGTAAATCATGTATTTAACTCTTGGTGAGTATGAATATTTTCAAACCGCATACTCAAATTAGCTTGTGTGGTAAAAACATATGTCTTATACCAGCATGATTTATGGGTTATGCTGGGAATGTTCAAAATATAAACTTCAATTGTTCTACAATAAAAATCACTCATTAACAAAAATAAAAATATTAAGTACAAGAAGTTAAATTTATTACTATCGGGTTATAGCACCACTTGAGGGATGACAAATATTTTGAATGTTAAATCATGAATATGAAAATTATCTTAAGAAAGAAAATTTGACCAATTCTAAAGTTGACTGCAAATAATATAAGGATGCAATATCATTCTCAAACTCATTAGTTAATTTAATGTGTTTTAAAACTATAGAATACTGAAATATTTTACCATTTATTTATTCACAATAAGTAAATAAAACCTTAAATACACTTTTAATCTGTTTATACTATAGTACACAAGTGGAGACGGACTGCATGCTACGGGTCTCAACGTAGTTTATTTTTATTTTGAGTAATTACAATTGTAAAAGCAATTAAAAAGCGTACTATTACTGCTGTCAACAATTCAAATGCTCTCTACATAGTTTTAAATTAATGGTTATGGTTTTATATTATATTTAGAATTGTTTTTGTCAATACGGTAGTACCACAATAATTTGATTTTATTCGTTGGTTCTTTTATTGTTAACTATCAATTGAGAAATATTAATATAATTCCTTCGGGATGGTGATAGCCTGCGAACTAGAATTAGCATAGTCTTATCAGCATTGTTATCAGCACATTTGCCGCGGCCAGGTCAGCCCTTGGGACGTGCCGCTATATTCTGATTACATACAGTACCAAGAAACATTATTCAGGTACTTGAAAATGTAAAAGGATACAGGATAGTTTAGATTACGTACAAGTAATAATTCTGCGAAAATGAATTATGATATCGCACTTTATTACGTTCTCAAAAACAAACACCAAAAAATAATCTGTAAGCAATAAATCTGTGTGAAAAGTTGAGTAGGATGTGTGATCAGTTTTAAATTTGAGTTTTCTTCATTTTTAATGTACACAGTTTGACGTGTAATCGTAAACTCCTCATTCAAGTTTCCATTTCAGTATTCGTCATACTTATTTGTAATTAACTGATATCGAAGAATCCAATTAATCTAGTAAAACATTCGGAAGTACTTGAAAAATATTACTTTTCAGATATAATATTACGAATTAATTATTCTGATGGCCAATCAGTTGACAACTTAGTTTTTTTTAATAAGATAATCCCATACATTTTAGTTTACCAAGTAGCTTTTGTTACACCTGTTTAGCTAATACTGTAATCTGTTTTGAGCACCCCCAAATTACAGCACTTTGAACGAGCAGATGTAGCAGCGGAACACATGATTACATGGATTGTAGGACGGCCCACAGCCATATGTCGACCGCCGCACCACCGGGCCATGGCCCCCAGGAGGTTGGGCTTCGTGCAGTACTGTAATTGTGGGTCATGACACTTCCTGTGACCATCACTAACGTGGCTCACTCTTCCGCCGGCTCGGCCCACCTGGCCCACGAGTACGAAATATCATCAGGGAGTAAATAAATGAAAAATATAGTTGTTGACAGGGTCTAAGAACTTATTGCTGAACAAATTATGTCAGAAGTGCATGTTTCTTTTTCTACTATTTTCACATTGCACAACACATATGGTGGTAATGTTAAGTTACTAAAAATTTATTAAAAACTGGAGTCGTTTTAGTAATACTGTCTGTACGGTTAGAACGGTGAAGAAAATAATACAATTAGCGCGAATTCAAGTAAGCGCGTCTTTGGAAGTTTGGAGTTATCTGTTAAACTGTAGTATTCAGTAAGTATTAACAAATAATTTACATACAATACATAACAAGTTTTTTTAGGTTAATAGAAAGTTAATTTACTAATAATGTTGGTATCATGGTTTTTTGAGGCTAGACCTAGCGCTAGTTTAACTAACCTCGGAAAACCGTGTGAGGAAATTGTATACATTCAGAATTAAAATGATATGAGACTCAGGAAGGTGTCTAGGAGAGATACATAACCTCTTTAAAACATAAACTCTGATCCTTTATTCTACTGTTTGCTTTAGTACAATATGTTGTATTACATCTTTAAACGCAAATTAACTACCATTTTTACCCTTAGTAACGTTTTATTCCTTTAGTAACAATTTTGTATTACAAACAATTTTAAGATTTCCACTTGTTACGTTCAAAGAGTTGTAAAATATAAACATAGAGTTGAAATTCATGTTGGATTATAATAGTAGTTTTGATTGTAAAGACATGTAAAGTAAGTTGAACTTAAACCACATAAACAATCAATTAGGGCGCCACGTTGATAGCTCGAGTGTGTTCCAGTTTATAAAGGAGCTTAAGTATTACATATCGAGTATTAGCTGGCTGGAAGCTTCAAAGGTAAGAGTAATCCAGCTATATTGCCAGTTTGAATCGGTAGAGCCATTGTAACAGTCAAAACCACAGCATACTATGGAAGCACGGGTAGTCTAATATAAGACAAGAACCTTTTGTACATTTGTTATGCTATAATCACGTCATCAGTGTATTTGACTTGCTTTGATGGTTGAGCGGCATCTATTAAACGTTTATAAATGGAAGTATTGTCTTAAGACTTAACACAATTTAAGATAATAAAGAAACACCCTAACATGGGAAAAATTTCTTGTTATGTGCAGGATTTTAGAGTTTTATTAACATTTTAGCTATATAAATACGTGACTTACCATAAATTATTAACAATCCAGGTTTACAACTGGGTTATGCTAACAATTTACGGTAAGTAAGGCATTTATCTACATTTTATAAGCAATTCTTTGGCTGGTTATTTTCTATTATGGTTTAATTTATCAATAAAGTTACTTTAAAATATAGTGTTTAATATAAGTAGTTTTTTCGTGACCACACTTATTAAACCTTCACATTTTACCAGTACATTAATTTTTCACTGTATATTTTAATGAATGGATGGTTTAAAAATCACTGTTTTTAATTTAGTTAGCATTTGCTGATACCGTTTATTGAAACAAAGTACAAACTCTGTCTTAATATTTTTATTCAATTAATATTTTTCTTACGTTAAAAATCATTATAACAGCATAAATCGAGAGTATTTGATTTTATAAATTACCATTATTCTATTAATAATAAAACCAAAAATGTAGGCGTAATGGAATATATCGTTATTTTATTCAGAAACATCAAAGCGTGTAAATGGCGTTATAGATCGATAGTAGGGGGCATTGGATGGTTCAGAACCAGCAAAGGCGCGGTGTGGACGCGTGGACGCGAGGACGTCCCCCCCCCCCCGGTCACGTGACCCATTAACCTAACTTAAACCTGGCGCCTGGCGTGAGGAGCCTGAGGAGCCCCCCCCCCCGGTGCCCCCCCCCCCGGTCGCCAGCGGCACTTTTCGTGATGACCTTGAACATGAGGAAAAAACTTTCGAAAATTAATAACTAGCCTATTTATCCACCGATTCCCACGGGACTTTTCCAGAGTGTAGGCCTATCCCCAAAGAAGCGAATGACGTAAGAACCCCATAGATCCACCATTAAACAAGGCCGCTATTAATTTATAACCGCGTTTTCCTTATGGGATCTCAGCTGTTTACCGACTGATTTTGACGAAACCTCACCACATGTCAGGCCGTGACCTAAGAAAACCATCGCTTAAAGAAAATTGAAAATCCACTGTTAAACGGGCCCGCTATTAATTTTTAAACGTGTTTTCCTTATAGGATCTCGGCTGTTTACCGACCGATGTTGATGAAACTTCACCACATGTTGGGCAGCGGCTTAAGTAAACCATCGCTTAAAGAATATTGAAAATCCACTGTTAAACGGGCCCGCTATTAATTTTCAAACGTGTTTTCCTTATGGGATCTCATCTGCTTGCCGACCGAATTTGATGTGACTTCGTTACACGTTATATGCCGGCTTGACTAAACCAACCTGCAAGCGGCTCCGCGATGTCACGTGTCGAGGCGCGTGCTAGGGCCTACGTGACTGTCCCAGCCTGTTTACTCATTAGCGGCCTTCAGGACCCCTCCGTTCTAGAAGGTTCCGGCAAGTGCGTCGCATGAGGCCTCCTCCTGACTGGAGTGCTATGTATGAGCATGTCACGTGTCGAAGCGCGTGCTAGGGCCTACGTGACTCTCCCAGCCTGATACTCATTAGCGGTTCCGAGAATTGTTTACTACTTTCACCGCTTACTGTACGGTACGTAGCTATGTTACTTCAGTGATTGTCATTGCTTCCTTCATTCAGTTTGTGTTTGGAGCTCAGTGTATGTAGATGTTCTACTTCAGTGCTGTGCTAGTCTTTACTGAACCATATTCCGAGATTTTTTAAACGTAAGTATATGTAGCTCTTATAAGTTGTAGTGTGGAAGACTATTACATTTCCCTTTATAATAAGATTCTCATTTAAGGTATGATCGTTCAGCAATTTTGAAGTCATAATGTGTAAAGAGAGGTCTGGCCCATTAATAGAAGTTGAATAATTCGCATTATGTTTTAGGGAAAACGATTCGTTAAATGTTTGAGCGAAATAATTATCTAACATTAATATTTAAACTTTTACATATCCCAGTACACTGAGCCTTGTCGTTGTTTCTTTTCAGATGGAGACGAGTGGATTTGTAATGACCTTAGAACAGTTATGTTTTATAACGATTAAAATTAATGAGTCAAACTTTAAAAATTTAAAAATAGATTCATTTCCACTCTTCTAAAATTTTTTGAGGGAAATAAAATTAGGTTTTTGCTTTCCAAGCCTTTGTGGTGGGTGGAGAGTATAGATACCCGATGTTACAGATGGCTGTTCCTCGTATGTGTGAGGTCTGCGGTCGCGTCTTCGCTGGAAACCTGGCTCGCCACATGGCAGCTGCTCACAGGGACCGCCATTTCGACTGCAACGTCTGCGGGAGACGCTTCGGGCGAAGCGACAGCCTGCGACGCCACCTCACAGCAGTTCATCCTCCCACTCCTCACGACCAAGCGCCAGGTACGGTTTTTACATTAAACAAGAAACCGTCAGTACTAATGACTTGTTTTTGAGAGAGAGTAAACGGCTTTAGCTGAGTAAATAGATTCAAGTAGTAAACAAGGGGCTGCCAGCTTCTGTTCAGTTCCTCACCCTTGTATTACTGGGCTCAAACTGGCGTTCGAGATGAGGAAGAGGTCGTCAGGCCTCTATGCAATTCCTCACCCTTGTATTACTAGGCTCAAACTGGCGATTGAGATGAGGAAGAGGTCGCCAGTCCTCTATGCAGTTCCTCACGATCAAGCGCTAGGCACGGTTTTTACATTAAACAAGAAACCAGTACTAATGACTTGTTTTCGAGAGAGTAAACGGCTTTAGCCGAGTAAACAGATTTAAGTAGTAAACAAGGGGCTGTCAGCCTCTGTTCAGTTCCTCACCTTGTATTACTGGGCTCAAACTGGCGATTGAGATGAGGAAGAGGTCACTAGGCCTCTGTGCAATTCCTCACCCTTGTATATACTAGGTTCAAACTGGTGAATGAGATGAGGAAGAGGTTTCCAGTTCCTCACCTTCATGTATATTGAGGTAACTAATAGAACTTGTTTTTCCTGTTCACAGACCATCCATGCCCGTTGTGCTCCGTCGCCCTGGCGGGTCCCGAGGATCTTCGCCACCATATGGAAGCGGTCCACGGTGCGAGCCCGTCTGCTTCGACCTCCTCCTCCGCAACGCCACCCTTCAGAGACCCACGGCCCGAGTGCGACGCATGCGGGCGGCGATTCTCCCGTGAGGACCTGCTCCGACGCCACGTGCAGCTGGTGCACGCCAACGAGGTCCGCTGTCCCGATTGCGGCGCCCTTTTCCGCAGGGCAGCGTACCTCCAGCGGCACATGGAGAGCGTCCACCGCGGCATGAGGTTCACGTGCGCCTACTGCGACCGAGGCTTCACCCGGCGCTACAACCGGGACCAGCACGAGGCCTACAACTGCCCCGTCGTGAGGAACCTCGTTGTGGACGAGATGCCGCGCCTGCCCGTTCTGTCACCCGAGCCCCGGCCCAGCCGCGAGCCCCAGCCCGGACCCAGCCGCGAGCCTCAGCCCGGACCCAGCCGCGAGCCCCAGCCCGGACCTAGCCGCGAGCCCCAGCCCGGACCAAGCACGGCACCCGACGGGATGGTGGGTGGTGGCGGACTACCCACGTTCCGCACCATTCAACGAGGGTTCCGCGGACGCCTCCTGACCTTCGGCCTGTCCCGGCCCATGGAGGACTTCTTGACCGTGGAGGACGCGCTGGTGCTGCTGTTCGACAGCGTCCTGGAACTGTTGGCTGACGTCAGGACCCGACACCCAAACACCAAGGTCAACATGTTCCTGGAGTGTGAATTCGCCAACGTTCACGGAGCCACCTGTCTGCGGGCCTTCAAGACGAAGAACGTGCCTCTCACCGCCGCGTCCAACTTGGAGGACTTCCTATCGGCTTCCTTCCACAAGCTGGAGGAAGAGAAGGAGCAGTGCCTGCTAGTGGGCAGCGGGTGGAGCTATCTCCGGATACGGGACCTGGAGATCCGCGTCAACCTCTACACCCCGTTGGGAGAACGCGGAGCCCGGTTCATCCTGCTTCCCAGGACCATCTGCGACACGCATGCCGTCATCAACGTGCACAACCTCGATGACATGTGCTTCGCGTACGCCATCCTGGCCAAGTTCGTCGCGCAACACCCGGAGAGGCCCGCATCGTACACACCGGACGTCATGGCACGCTACGACTGGGTCGGCCTACGCTTCCCCGTAGCCGTGAAGGACATCAAAGTCTTTGAGAGGAGGAACCCCATCAGCGTCAATGTGTACGGGATCGAGCGTGCCATGGTGGGGAGACGCCCCGACGGATCGCCAAAGTTCCAGGACCAAGTGTTCCCGCTGAAGATCTGCAAGCGGGAGTTGGAGGATCACCGGGACCTGCTGTACGTGACCACCGGCGGGGACAGTCACTACGCCTACATCGCAAACATGAGTAGGCTAGTGCGTCCTCAGCTAACGTCCCACGTCAACGCCATCCACGTGTGTAAGCGATGCTTCGCTTACTTTGACAACCGGCCTAACAAGCTGCAGCTGTCCGGTGCCGAGCGTCTGGAGGAGCACATGCGATACTGCACCGCCAAGGCTCCCCTCCGCTTGGACTTACCGAAGAAGCAGCAGATCCGCTTCGCCCACCCCGAGTACACTCGGCGCGAGCGCTTTTGCGTCTACGCCGACTTTGAGTGTGCTCTACAGCCCGTCGCCGCTGACCCTGCGGAAGCGCCGCCCGGCACAAGGCCCCTGCAACTGCACGTCCCGTACGCCTTCGCTTACCAGATCGTGGACTCGCTCGGCCTGGAGGAGTTCGAGCCCCGCGTCTACTTCGGGGCAGACGCGTCCAAGGTCTTCATGGAGAGGCTCAAGACGGACGTGCTGGCGCTGTGGGAGTTCCTATTCAGCATGAGAGCTCTGCACCCTTCTCTGACCCGGCAGGAGATGGACGAGTACCTGGCAGCGACTCACTGCTACCTCTGCGGGAAGGAGTTCACGGACCAGGACGTCAAGGTGCGGGACCACAATCACGCCCCGCCCTACGAGTTCCGAGGAGCCGCCCACCGCTCGTGCAACCTCAGGTACCGGGAGCAGCGACACATCAACTGCTACTTCCACAACCTGTCCAACTACGACGCCCACTTCGTAGTGCGCGAGCTGGCCATCGACCCCGGCGACGTGGACGTGTTGGCCCACACGGAGGAGCGGTACATCGCTTTTACCAAGCGATTCCACTTTGGTCAGCCCGGGGACAACCAACGACAGAGCAGTTTCGCGGTGCGCTTCCTGGACACCTACAGGTTCCTGTCCATGAGCCTGGCCAACCTGGCGGCGGGACTCCCCACGGACAGGATGCGTGAGACGAGGAAGCGCTTCCCCGACGACCGGCTGTTCGACCTGGTGCGCAGGAAGGGCGTGTTCCCCTACGACTTCGTGACGTCCTACGACACGCTGTACAGGACCAGGGAGTTGCCGCCCAAGGAGGCGTTCAGGAACTCCATGACCCTGGAGGACATCAAGGACGAGGAGTACGAGCACGCCCTCAACGTGTGGCGAGCCTTTGAGTGTCACAACCTCAAGGACTATGCGGACAAGTATCTGCGATGCGACATCGCCCTGCTCACCGATGTCTTTGAGCAGTTCCGCGACACCTCGCTGGCAGAGTACGGGCTGGACCCCGCCCACTATTACACCTTGCCGTCCTACGCCTGGGACGTAATGCTCAAGACCTGCGGTGTGGAGCTGGACACGCTGCAGGACTTTGACATGTACCTGTTCGTGGAGCAGGGGATCCGGGGAGGCATCTCTCAGGCCATCACCCGCTACGCCAAGGCCAACCACGACAGGTGCCCGGACTACCGCCCGGACGAGCCCACGCGCTTCCTCCTGTACCTGGACGCCAACAACCTCTACGGCTGGGCCATGTCCCAGCGCCTGCCGACCGGAGACTTCGAGTGGCTCAGCCGAGAGGAAATCCAGGCGTTGGACGTCGCGGCGCTGGACGCAGAGGCCGATCGAGGCTACATCTTGGAGGTGGACCTCCACTACCCCGCGCGCCTACACGACCTGCACAAGGACCTTCCCTACTGCTGCGAGACGAAGCGTCCGCCAACAGGGAAGTTCCCCAAACTGTTGACGACCCTGGACGACAAGACGCACTACATCTGTCACTACAGGGTCTTGCAGCAGGCGCTGCAAAACGGATTGGAGCTGGTCGCGGTGCATCGGGCGATCTCCTTTCGCCAGTCGCGGTGGTTGGAACCGTACATCCTGATGAACACGGAGCTGCGGAAGAGGGCCAAGACCAAGTTCGAACAGGACTTCTTCAAGCTCATGAATAACGCGGTCTTCGGCAAAACCATCGAGAATGTACGGAAGCGCCTCAACGTGAAGCTGGTGTGCACCCCGGAGAGGTTTTCCAAGTACGTCGCCAGATCCAACTTCCTGGACCGGACGTACTACACGGAGGACGTGGCCCTGGTGCATCTGTCCAAGGTCAACATCGTGTTGGACAAACCCGTCTACGTAGGCATGACAGTCCTGGAGCTGAGCAAGTGGCTCATGTACGAGTTCCTGCGCAAGATGAAGGAGCGCTACGGTGACCGCCTCACCGTGGACTACATGGACACGGACAGCTACGTCTTTGACATCGTGTCCCAGGACGTCTACGCCGAGATGAAGGAACACCTGGACGACTTCGACACCAGCGGCTATCCGAGGTCCCACCCATGCTACAGCCCCGTCAACGCCAAGGTCATTGGAAAGTTTAAGGACGAGTGCAATGGCCTGTCCTTATTCGAGTACCTCGGCCTGCGGTCCAAGCTGTACTTTATGGACATCGAGGACGCGGCGACAGGCGGCAGCAAGGCTCTCAAGCGGGCCAAGGGGGTGGTGAAGGGCGTTGTCAAGAACGTCCTCACCCCCGACGACTACAGAGAGTGCCTGTTTGACGGGGTCCAAAAGCGCACCACCAACGTCCGCTTCCAGTCCCACTTGCACCGGGTCTACACCGTGGAAGTGGACAAGCTGAGCCTCAGCCCGACTGACGACAAGCGGTGCGTCCTCCCCGACGGCATCCACACTCTGCCGTGGGGACACAAGGACGTCCCGCCACTACTGCCAGCCAGGAGAGGAGGAGATCGACCTCAGCGGATGGAGGTGGACGGTGAGGAGGAGGAGGAGCGCCAGGACGAAGACGAGGAAGAGGAATTCCCTGTTTAGATTTAATATTAATTTTAAGAAAAATTTGTAAATAGTATTTGTAGAAAATATAATAGCTTTATGTACAGCATGAACCCGAGTTGTTTATTTCCTCCCTTTGCTCACTCAAAAGTCACAAGCCGTTAGGCTCGGAAAGGCGTTATGGGCCGTTTGGCCCGAGCCGTGCAGCTTAAAAAGCCCCCGCCAACCGGGAGCGGTTGGCGGCGCGTGTCGGGGGACGGCCCTGAAGGAGTTGCCCAGGAAGGAATTACTCAGCGGTCTGCTGACGCTCGAGGTTGCACCCTTGAATTGATCAGCGGCTTGCTGACGCTCGAGGTTGCACCCTTGAGTTGCTAAGTGGTTTGCTGATGCCCGAGGGGTCTTGTGGCGCGCCCTCTTTGGCGGCCTTCACTGCCGCTTGGCGAGGGCTCAGCCAGTGACACGCGCCGCTGGTATATAAACCTGAGGTCCAGCCCCGCTGCCTCAGTTTTGCTAATTTATTTTTAAAATTTAGTAAGGAGAAAGGAGAAATGAAAACACAAGCTTTATCATTATGAGGCATGTATTGTACAGTAATAAGGTTACATACTACAAAAACCTTACAAACTAGTTTTAAGCGAATATGGAGTGGAAGAGCCTGCGGACCAGAGCGTCGTTGGCGGCGGGAGTGGCAGGGTCGAAGAGCTGGACGTAGTCGCTGAGTGACGTGTGGAGAACAGCCCGGCAGTACAGGTAAGTGAGGCAGTAGTAGCCGCAAACAGAGGTATCGTAGCCCTGGAGCCGATACCTGTTGTAGACGTAGTGGCGGTGATGAGGATTGCGCCTCAGGAACATTTGAAAGTCGGCCTGGTATGGCGGCCTTCCGTAGCTGTCCAGGTACTCGAGTCTGTCCTCTTCCGAGCAGTAAAACGCCACCCAGTGTTCGCCTCCCTCGGTGTGTGCTACCGTGTTGGACACGATGGCGGTGAGAGGCTTGACCGGCACGTCCGGTAGTTGGTCAGAGGCGTAGACCGCAACGTTCCTCAGTCTGGGGATCTTCGCCAGGCATTCTCTGATCTGGACGGTATTCATCGTGGGCGGAAGCAGCACAGGCAGCTCGAGGTGGACGAGTCTGGACTGTCGTTAGCCACGAGCCAGTCCCGCAATACTATGCAGTTATGAAGGGCGCAACGGTTGTGGGAGCTCTTATGGTGGCGACAGCGCAGGGTCCGGTAGGTGGGCGGACCGTTGAGCGACCCACAGCCCAGATCCTCCATGTCCTGAGCGGTGGTGGCGGCGGGCTCGGTTATGAGGTGGCGTTGTACAAAGTCCCTCTTCTGCGATCCTTTGACGTAGACCAGGGGACGGTGGATGAGGCAGGAGCGCAGCTTGTCCAGCAGGGCGACGTACGCGATGTCCCCCTGGTCCCACTCCAAGCCGTGGCAGTGGCGAGTGACCCAGACGCTCTCGCGCTGTTTCTCGGAAGTCAGGAGGTCCTTACTGAAGGGCGGGCGGGCGATGTGATGTAGGAGCAGCGTGCCGGTAGTCACGTCCACCACGCAAACCTCTTTCAGTAGAAAGTCATTATCACTGTCTTTAAAACACTGCATATCCATCACCACGCTTCCGTGATGACAGCGCGCTGGCGGCGGCTCGATGTAGATCGGTGGCGGCACGTCCATCCCGTACGGCTGACTGAACTCGACTGAGCGCTGGCGGGAGCGCGCCTAGCGGGTTAACCTTGGGTGCGCGCGCCGCCATCACCTAACGGTCCGCGGTGACCTTGAGCGCGCGGCAACTCGTTTACCCGCCAAAACCTAACGGTGCGCGGTGACCTTGAGCGCGCGGCAACTCGTTTACCCGCCAAAGTCGACTGTGACGTTGCGATGACGGTCCACCTCCACGACGTTGTCCAACTCGGCGTACACTATGCAGTTGAACGCCTCCGCCAAGGCTTCGGAGAACCCAATCTCTATGCGCAGGTTACCGTTGCGCACCAGGTTCCAGTGGCTGGATTGAGAGGCTGCCATATCGGGCGTCAGATCAAACGCCATCAGGCAGTATCCGTAGGGGTATTCGTTGCGACTGACTTCGTTACCACAGTCTGAGAAATTGATGCCGGTGCCGGTGTACAGCGTGTGGTAGGCGAGCACGCACAACTCCTTACCGAACGTGTAATCCGGTTGAAGCGGCTTACATGGCACTTGCTCACCGTCTATGTACAGCGCGAAGAAGTTCACGTGGCTGTGGGTGAAGTTGAACGGGTTCTTCTTGTAGTCCCCGTTGAACGCCTGATTGCTGACCAGGCCAACTATAACGCGTTTCGGCAGTTGTCCCAGAAACACACTGTCCAGAGTCTTGCTGCTGATACCGGAGGGTAGCGTGAAGGATTTGACTTCCACGCGCGTAATGGGATATTTGGCTGTACCCGACTCCAGCGTCCTGCTGTGAGCCAACAGCACGCTCGGGTTGATCTTACAGCGGCGCATAAACAGGTTGACTTCGGCGATGTCCACTTTGTAGTCTGTCACGGTTTTGGACATGATGGAGAATGAGTTCTTTGACCTGATCAGGCGAAAGCGCATCTCCACGCCGTTTAACATGAACTTCTCCTGGTTGCACAGGTCGACGTGCAGATGTCCGACCATGTCCGCGTACCGGCTGGCCTTGACAAACTCCCTCCGGTTCTTGAGCCCGGCATTATCCTCCTCAGTATTGTCCATGTACCCGGCATAGTCCTCGTAGAACAACTCCGCGGTGAGGTGCGATGTCTTGGCATCACCGCCATAGGACAACAGGTTCTCCAGGTAGGCGCGATAGGCGTACGTGTTGTTCTGAGGAGACACCAGTTTGTTGTTCAGGTACAGGTCCACTTGACTGAACAGCGAGTGCAGCCAGTTGTTAATCGGACCCACCTCTTTTATCGCTTGATCACCCGTTACAGCGCCTCCGCTAGCCGTTCTAATGGTAGCCTTCACATGCAGTAGCGTCTGTGACAGATCCGTGTACTCGTCCCCGTGGCCCGGAACTATGAACTCCACGGGCGAGTCGTCTGTCAGGGAGGAGATGGGCTTGTACTGCACCCATTTACCGCTCTCTATACTGGTCTGCGTGGGCGGTAGCGAGAACAGGTCCAACTCGGTCTTGACACACTCGCACGACTTCTGATGTAGAAACGCCATTATCCAAAAATGTCCTTCACGGTACTCTCGCTCTTCTTGCTTCTCCTCTTCTTAGCGACACGTTTTGCGGGCTTCCTCTTGGGCGCGGCGCTCTTCTTCCTCGCTCCGAGGAGTTTCGCCAGAGACTGAGGAGTAACCTGCTGTACACGCCTCCTCTTATAGGCGCCACCACCGCTCAGCACGCGATCCAGTTTTTCATCGGCCCTGCGTTTCAGCGACCCGGTAAACTGTCTGAGCCGGGCGTTGGCCGCGACTCGGGGGTCGGCTGTGCCCGCCGCCACGTCGCCCAAGAAGCCCACACCGGACCTCAGCGCCTCCTTGCCCAGCGCCGATGCGCCGGATCTGATCAACGGGACCACTGTACGCATCAGCCCGCCTAGGAAACTGCCGATGCCGTGTCCGCGTTGGAAAGCGGCTCCTCTGAATATGGAGGATACGCCATGGCCCGCCTGCTGGTGGCGGTAATACGCCAGATAGGGATCGCTCGGATTCATTGCCGCTGCCTCTCTTTCCTGAAATGAAGCTTCATGCACGTGGTCCCGAAGTGGAATGGCAAGTGTCGCCCTTGGTTGTCCCTTAAATCGATTTCCACGCTCTCGAATGAGGTTTTAATCACCGGCACGTAGTGCGGGTCTATTATATACACTGTCGTGTTGGCACCGTACGTGTAATTCCTGATGTCGATGTTGAGGATCTTCAGTAGTGGCGCCACAGCGTCGCCCACCAGTTGGGGTTCCACCAGGTCGCAATACACGTACATGTGTGATGGTAGACCGGCGAAGAGGTTAGCCGGCCTCACGGACCTGTGACGCTTGACGATATCCGTATCCACCTCGTAGCCAAACTGTAGCGCCAAACCGGGGCTCAGTTTGAGGCTCTGAACGGCTGAAGACGTCGACATCAATTCCACCCTGGAGGACCTCTCGTCATACGAGAAGGCGCACAGGTTACTCTTCATTTGAGGGTGGTTGTTGATTGCGTCTACGAGTTCCTCGGTACTACTGTAATTGCCCGGCTCCACTTTGATTAACAACTTGTCCACCACGGCCAACCCGCCTTTCGAGTCCCTCATTCCCAGCACTAGTTTGATGTAGGTTCCCTCACCGACGGTCAGAAAAGAGAAGGGGTAGTGCGCCTCCGCCAGAGCGACCTCCCACTCGCCGTCTGACAGATCAACGGTCGAGGGTAGATGGGTCGTGTAGTTTGTCACCATGTTGTTGGGATAGTAATTCATTGAACTGTTACTGGGCAACGTCAGGTAAAACTGGTCGTGCCTCGTCATCGCAGCTGTTGCACGTCCGCTGCGGGTACCCACGAGTTGAAGTCCTCTCCGTAACCGGCCCACTTGACTAGGTAGCGCTTACTGGAGCCTCGCCCTTTAGTGTCCAGTATTTTATCTATTTGATACAGGCGGTCCGGGGCGATCGTCACCTTTTGCATCTCGTGCTCGTAGAAGCGCCCTTCCAGCGGCGTCCCGTTCAGGTCGCGCAACACGTACAATGGCAGAGGATGCGACCCGTATACGTGGTCCACCACGAACAGCTCCTTACTCCAGTTGGTCTCGTAACCTTTGGCGAACGTGCCCTTCTCCTTGGCTATGCGCACCGTGTCGCCCGGCTCGAACCTGGGCTTGTGTCGCCGGATCGCCTTTCCATACATGTGACGCCACACCTTATACACCGTTTGACCATCGCCGCTGTCCGCGTCCACGGGTCGTAGGCCACCCAGGCTCCTGTGCGGACTGCGGTTGTAGGCGTCCACAAGCCTGTCCAACACGTCCACGTAGCGATACGTGTTCTTGTAGGTCAGGTAGCGCCACATGCGGGTCTTGAGCGTGCGGTTGACTCGCTCCACCACCGCCGCCTTCACGTCGGGGTTCTGCGTGGTGAAGTAGTTGACACCGTGACTCTTGAACACTCGCTTGGTCGCGGTCCCGGTGAACTCCGTCCCCTTGTCGGTCTGTAGGCAGCGAGGAGTCGCCTCAGCGAATATCCTCTCGAACGCAGCAGCCACCTCAGGCCCGCTTTTCCTCTTCAGTGGTACCGCGAACAGCCGCTTACTGAATACGTCTATCACAGTCAGCAGGTAGTTGACTCCGTCGTTGTACCGGCTCAGGCCGCGCATGTCGTTCAGGTCCGCCTGCCACAGCTCCCGGGGCCCGAACACGGCGTAGCGGTTGCGGGGAAACCGCTTGCGCGCAGGCTTGTGCAGCGTGTAGGTGTCCTGGGCGCGCAGCCAGTCGGCTACCCGACGTTTCGGTAGGCGCGCGGCTCTGGCCAGGGCGGCCACCCCGCCGAGGGAACCGGGCTGGCTCGGGTCGTAGTACAACTTCTCCATTACAGTGTGAACAGCTCCCAGTTGTCCAATGACGATTCCCGGTCGGGTTCCTCGGTTATTATCCTTCTCCTGGCCGCTGGGGGCCGCGGTCTCAAGCGGTCCAGTATCGGCGTCAACCTCGGTGAGAGAGGTGTCGACGAGGCTGTCGTCGTGTCTCCCCAGGGGCTCGATGCCGAGTCCAGTCCCACGCCTAAGTAACGCAACGCCGTGGGATTGCTCACGTATTCTTTGGGCACGTTCATGTCCTTCAAGGCGGCCATCACTTGATGCCAGCCGGTAGGCAATCGGTCCGCCCTTCGCGCTCTCACTATGCTGTGCGCGATGTCCACTATATTGGAATCGGGGATCTTCACCTTGTTCACGTACACCGCCCCACTGGCGTCCCAGGCGATGGGGCTGCCTTGTCGGGTCATGAATCGCAACAAGTTGCGCGCCACCGACCTGTAGATTTTTGAGAACGATTCCACAATGTCCTCCTCCGCCGAGGCGCTAGACTCGTGCTTCATCTGACTCGGACCTCCCGCCGCTTCCTCCTCCCTCTCCTCACCCTCGATGATTGACAGACCTATGGGTTGACGTTTAGCCGCGGAAAAGTGCAGGAACCGCTGTAACACCTGCTGATATTGTTTCCATTTCTCCGTATCGTCCAGCCGCTTGTCGCTCAATATGCGATGCATCTCAGCGTCCAGGCTGGCTGGCTTATTGGCGCTACCTGCTCCTCCTCTTGGCTCCGGCCCTGGTCCCGGTCCTTCTCGCAATCTCTCGATGAGCTCCTGCGGTACAACCACCATTTTCCTAGCGTACTCCATGTCCGATTAGCTTCTGCGCTAGAACGGGCAGAACAGCGTTCAACAGTAGAGGTAGGAGGATCCCTCCGCCCCGTTGGACGAGGTAGTGTCGCTTCTTGGTCCAACCCTCGCCGCGTTTCACCAGCCGTCTGAGCGCCTGTTTGTGTTTGCTCAATTTGCGTTTGAGGCAGGGAGAAAGCGGTACGTTTCCGCGTAGCACGTTATACGCGCACTCGCACAACGACTTGATGCGACTCTTGTCGCACACTTTTAACAGGGCCTTGCGTTCTTTGGGCGTAGCGTGTATTAGGGCCCTCAGCAGCGCCGCGTCCTTCTTCACGCGGTGTGACATGATGACTGACGCTGGCGCGCGCTCGGCCTATTTATCACTTCTTCTTGGGCAGGTACACGTAGTTCACCGGATCGTCTGGGAAAATGGCCGAACGTACGCGCATCTCTTCAGGCGTGGACTGTTTCAAGTCTATGAGCAGGTAGGCGTGCGGATCACGCGTGGCGTCCGCGTAAGCCTCCTCCACGAATTTGGGGTTTTCCGGGTATACTTGGCGAGCCAAGTGTTTGATCTGAGCGCGATCCCTGGGATTCTTGAAGCACACTATGTAGTGGGCGTTCAGCGATATGTCGCGCTGGCCCCTGCCCTGGTGAAAAAGGTTTTGCGTGATGAAGAACACGCTCAGGTTGCGGTGGTGCGAGCCCTTGGTGAACAGGTCCGCTACGCCGGGGCCAGCCTCGCGCATCATGTCATCGACGATGACCAGGGCGGGCTCCCTACCGTCATAGTCGTCCAGGTCTGGCAGGCCGGCTACGTAGCGCACGGCAGAGTCCGCACGGCTCTTGCCGCCACCGCTGCCATAGTGCCAAGTGATGCGGGCGAACCGCGTATCGCACATGCGGTCGGCGTGCTCTATGAAGCGAGCCACGAAGTGCGACTTGCCGCTGCCCGAAGGCCCGGCCACGATGGCGGTGAACGGGTGTTTCCACCTCAAGTCCATGGCGTCTACTGACCGCCGTGCACCGCCACCTCGGCTCTTGTAACTAAAGGTTCTTTTCTTGCTCTTTTTTATTTGATTTTATTTTTTCAATTTTGGAAGGAAATAAGGGAATAGGAAATACCGTTTATTTTATACAAATTCCAGGAAAGGAGATTTGCTGCCAGGAGGGCCGCTCCTCTTTACAAGGCTCGTCCTCGGCCCCACGCCAACGTTGTACTGGGAGATGGCGTTGTCGTCCAGGACCGTGAGGAACCGTCGAGGCATGTAGATCCGGATCGGGTCGTCGCCGACGAGACCCTCCAAGGCGGCCATCACCGCCTCGCCGTACGGTGTATCTACCCGCTCGAATGAGCGAATCGGGTACACCGCGTTGTCCCGCAGATCCGCGATGCGAGTGTAACCCGCGGCCTTGCAGCTATTGAGGGCTGTCCTGAGGTCCATCTTCTGGTCCGTGTTGAGCATGGCGCAGCGGCTGGATGCAGAATGACCGGCTCTCGCCACCGAGTCGCCTTTTATTGGCGGTGTCTACGTGCCGACTCACGCGTATCAACAACATGATGACATAGTTACTCGCTCAATTCCAGGAAGGGTGATGTAATGGAAAGCTTTACTGCGTAAACAAGTGGATTGTTCTAGAAGTGTCTCGGTTATCAACTGCTTAGTGGAAGTTTCCACGCTCAATTCCAGGAAGGCTGACGTAATGGAAAGCTTTACTGCGTAAACAAGTGGATTGTTCTAGAAGCGTCTCGGTTATTAACTGCTTAGTGGAATTTTCCACGCTCTCTCGTTTACTGGGTAGCGCGCTTGGAGTGTGCGCTCCTCTTGGTTTTCCCTGAGATGACGCAATCACGCTTGGAGTGTGCGCTCCTCTTGGTTTTCCCTGAGATGACGCAATCGGTCTTTCGCCAGGTGGGTAGAGGAGTAGCGGTCCTAGTGATCCCGTCGTATCTTGACTCTCCCGTCTCGCTATTTGCCAGCCATAGGTTTTGCAATCTGGATAGCAGGTCCTCTAGACATATGCAGATTTCATCGTTTCGCTCCTCGTCCAAGTACAAGCCGCAACTGAACGTGGGGCGACCTCCTTTGAACACATTCATCTTCAACAGTACATTACCGCTGTTGGTAGGGTTCTTCACAGTGTACTGATATCCGCCAGCGGACCAGCACAGTGCCGGGGAATCGATAGGCACTTCCTTCCTCTTTACAGTCCACCCATCGAGCTTTTTCTTCTTTGACGCACATCCCTGCTGAACTGGCGGTGCGTTGGGGTTCTCATCGTTCATTGCGTTCAGCTCCTCTAGGAAGGAGCGGATCGTTTGGTCCACTTCGGTTGCGCTAACTCCGTTTCCGTTCATGGTAACGTCTCGAACAACACTGAGGTCGCGCGGCTCTGCCTCGGTTTTATACCCAGGTTGCACGCTTCAGCGAACCTTCTAGAAGCTTCCAGAAACGTGAGAGGTGGACTTTCGCTAACGGGGAAGCACTCCAGTCAGGAGGCCTCATGCGACGCACTTGCCGGAACCTTCTAGAACGGAGGGGTCTTGAAGGTCGCTAATGAGTAAACAGGCTGGGACAGTCACGTAGGCCCTGGAACGCGCCTCGACACGTGACATGCTCATACATAGCACTCCAGTCAGGAGGAGGCCTCATGCGACGCACTTGCCGGAACCTTCTAGAACGGAGGGGTCCTGAAGGCCGCTAATGAGTAAACAGGCTGGGACAGTCACGTAGGCCCTAGCACGCGCCTCGACACGTGACATCGCGGAGCCACTTGCAGGTTGGTTTAGTCAAGCCGGCATATAACGTGTAACGAAGTCACATCAAATTCGGTCGGCAAGCAGATGAGATCCCATAAGGAAAACACGTTTGAAAATTAATAGCGGGCCCGTTTAACAGTGGATTTTCAATATTCTTTAAGCGATGGTTTACTTAAGCCGCTGCCCAACATGTGGTGAAGTTTCATCAACATCGGTCGGTAAACAGCCGAGATCCTATAAGGAAAACACGTTTAAAAATTAATAGCGGGCCCGTTTAACAGTGGATTTTCAATTTTCTTTAAGCGATGGTTTTCTTAGGTCACGGCCTGACATGTGGTGAGGTTTCGTCAAAATCAGTCGGTAAACAGCTGAGATCCCATAAGGAAAACGCGGTTATAAATTAATAGCGGCCTTGTTTAATGGTGGATCTATGGGGTTCTTACGTCATTCGCTTCTTTGGGGATAGGCCTACACTCTGGAAAAGTCCCGTGGGAATCGGTGGATAAATAGGCTAGTTATTAATTTTCGAAAGTTTTTTCCTCATGTTCAAGGTCATCACGAAAAGTGCCGCTGGCGACCGGGGGGGGGGGTCGGGGGGGGGCACCGGGGGGGGGTGGCACCGGGGGGGGGGCTCCTCAGGCTCCTCACGCCAGGCGCCAGGTTTAAGTTAGGTTAATGGGTCACGTGACCGGGGGGGGGGGACGTCCTCGCGTCCACGCGTCCACACCGCGCCTTTGCTGGTTCTGAACCATCCAATGCCCCCTACTATCGATCCTCTTCGGGGGAACTGATTGATTATTTTAATATCACTGTTAAACACATAACTACAGTAAAGAAATAATTGTAATCTGCACACATCATAGTTGGAAATGTGATTAAAATTATAATGAATGAATATCAGAATATATTTCAAAACAACTCGATTATATATGGTGTGGTTTTCTATATATGGAGGATCATCAGGAGTTAAGATTGCCCGTTTAAGATATTTGAAACATCCTTTTAAGCATTCATCATTATTAGATTCAATAGCATTGTTAAACATACTGTAACATACATTGCAACTGTAATATGCATACATCATATTTGGAAATATTATTTAAATAATAACAACTTTAATATCAGAATATAACAAATAATGACGCGGTTTCCCGCAGAGATAAACATGAGCAGTTAAGATTGACCGATTCAGATATGTTATACACTCTTTGGGTAGATAACATTTTACATAATAAATACATTAACAATTCAATTTTATTTTATTGCCTTGAGACGCTTAGACTTTAATAGCAAATATTACTTCATGTATAATTCTCGTTTTGAAAATTTCTGAGACGAATCATATCAGGGATTTTGGCTAATCGTACGATGCTAGGAAATGTCTCAAATGAAAGATCGAGGCCTTCAGGGATTTTGTAATTTAAAGTTTTCTGACCCAATTACATTTCAGTATTTTATTGTTGGCTTGTGATGCCTGAATATTGTGTTATGGCTTAGTAGTACGTCTACAACGTACAACGTGAGTTGCCGTAGCTCCACCATATGCGCACCACCGCCACCGCCACGGGGCTCGGGTAGGAACTTCGTGAGGAACAGAAATTGGGGGTCATGACACGACCTGGAGCATACCTCCCCCTCTTGCAGTTTCCAGAGAGTCCTACATTTCAAAAAATGTTCATCCACATTCTTTTGGTGGCAGGCACGTCTTGCAGCAAGTTGCTTCATACTTATGCAGAAGCTGCGACAGAAATATATCTAATAATGGGATCGTATACGTTTTTATTAAAGTGTAAGTAATTACCATTAATTTTCATCAGCCGGAATCGTTCAAAACATAATAAGTGTGAGTAAACTATTAAAAAACGTTAATAATATAGAAAAAAAGCTAGTAGCAAAAAGTATAGAAGGTAAATTAAACAAATTGTAAACGCTTTTTAGAAGTAGTTTACAATATTTCAATTAAAAAACCTCTCCAAAGTTGGGAAATTATTTCTTATTATTAGTGATTTTAGTCTGAAATCATTATGAATTCACAGATTCAAGAATGTTTTATTTTTGCAACGGGTTTAAAGTTGAGCGATAAAAATAAAGTAAATAGATCATAATTGTGAATAAATTTTCCTATTAACTTAATTGCGGGATGGCTTTAAAATGAACCTATTACGCACGTGAGTGAACTGCATAAAAAAATTGCATTCAATTAATAAAGGACAATTTTGATTATTGATGGGAAAAAAGCATGTAAGAGTTTAAAAATACTGAACATAATTATTTCAAGTTCAATAAATTTGACGTCATTTGAAAATCCCAAAATTAACTGCTCATAAAAAAAGTTTCTGCCAGAGTAGAGGTGCAGTTTGAGGAGACATTGCAAACAAACCAGTGGTGTTTGATGATCAAAGCTGGAGCAATTAAAACTTGTATGTAATGTTAATTAAGCATAATTGGCGTGTATTCGACGGATGAGTGCCTTTGAAAACCTGTCTTTTGATTTAGTAATATTTATTAGTAATTTCAGTACATACTTTTTTATATGCAAGGCATTTTTTTCACTGGGAGTGCGGCTGAAGTAAATGTATCCAATATTAGAGTAGGTTATTATTGTTGGATATTGATTTCTTCGGTACTGTCATATTATGCATATCATAATTATACACAGTGCACAGTATACACAGAATACATAAGCAGCAACACTGTTAAATGTCAAATAATTATATATTTTATGTTTTTAGGTTGTTCATAAAGATTTAACTTGATTTAGAGGCTCCGAAAACAAATATAGGAGTCTGTTTGAACTGTAAAATATAATATTCCGACAACCGCGACTCTTTAAGATCTAAAAACACAGCGTAAAACAGCTTATAATATGTAATTTCTAAAACTATACTTGGAATCAGGACAGAGTTATTTTCCACTAGATAGGCCTTATACAAACGGTTACGGTATTGGGAAATATAAACGCTTATAAAGTAAAATGATACAAAGATCAAAAGCAAACTTAATAGAGAGATTTAACATGCGTTCAAAAATACGATCTCTGCTGTTTTGGGGGTTGGGTCTACTGTCATTAAAATATCAATGTAACTTTAGTCACAAATACTGATGACGATTTTTCTTCGATATAAAACCTGCTTATAAGGCTTCTTGGTCATTCGCCTCAGCTTTCTCTGAATAGTCCTCCTACACCAAAATTCACATATGTTTTCCTATACAGATTGTGTTAAATTCATTTGAGCTGATGGGGATTAATACCAGTGGTTTGTTGAATATAAGTCAAGCGAAAAAACTGAAAACATACTTTAAAAACTACGATTTTCATCATGTTAAAGATATGCGTTGAAAAAGATTTCAATATTAATTGTTTTGGTTAACTTTGAAATTTAAACTCCCAGTCCTCTGTAACTAATGGCATGTTTGTGAACGTCTCATTTAAAATATTTCAATATTGTGCTGAATGGGTGAAAAATAGGTGTATTTCAATTAACGTTACAAGCCTAATGGGTTTTGATGTTATGATGGATTAACAGTTAGAGAGTTGTGTAACAAACCCGCCGCAGTAGTTCCCGTCTAACGGTCATCAGAATTGTTTTTAACTAATATTTAAAATTTACTTAAAAATCACTGCTAGCGAATTTTAAAACATTACGGTGGTATTTAATAGGAAATAAATAAAATATTACTCTAAAATTGAACTAAGATTCTACATCAAGATGAAAAGTTGTAAGAACACAGTATTGTTAATTTTTGGTTCAAAACAATATTCACTATTAATTCACATTTATTTTTCGATAACAAAGCAATAGCTAAAAATTTTACAGAATCAGTATTAATATTTACAAATCAGATGGTAACATTTCCATGCAGATTATTAATTTACCTTCCACGGCCATCAATAAACGGGTTACGTGCTAATAATCTCCGCACTGAACCCGTGAGGCCGATCATACAAAATCAATTAACCGGGCGTCATACAATAGGCAATTAGTTACAACCAATTAGCATTTGCATGGACAGTATAGCGATCCTGTATCCGATTATAGGATTAGTGTTTGACAGCGTTGCGGCAGCAGGTAGTCATAACACAGTGGATGTCTCCCACGGGTCGACCTGGCCGCAGCGTTATCACTCCCTGGCTGTACTGGTAACAATGCGGATATGCCTGTAGTAGTGGTCGGTTTTAGCTGTTGTATGTAAAAGAAGCCTATTTTAGTTAAATCAATATTGCCCGAAGTTAAGATTAAACAGTTTGATATAAAAACAAGACGACCTGGTGGACTTTGGAGTTATGCGGCTTGAATAAAGGAACCCACCAAAGCAAGAAGGCTGAGATCGTCAGTAGCTTCGATCCAGGTACGCTCATATCACTCTTGCTAATCAAAAGTCAAACTAAAGTCATAGATAAGCCATACGATCAAGTTTATAGATTTAACTATGTTTATAGGGAAACAAATCTGATTATATGGTATATAAGTACTCGTAAAATACGTGTTTTGTGGTTCATTTTTTAATTTTGCCCTAACATAATTAGTACTAGCAGTTTATCACATAATTTTTCAGATTATTTACACTAGTAAGCGTTATGGCAAATCACGCTTAGTATTATTGTTCAGATTACCCACAAATGTTATTGTTAAACAACGTTCACCTAACTACGAGTATTAAATCATTCTGTCAAAATTCTGTTTAACTTCGTCTATTTCCATAAACTGTAGATATTCTTAGTGTTATTTAGACTAGAATATTACCAGTTACCGGATTCACCAGAGGCCTAGAAAATAGAAAGTTCCGAGTTCATAAGCAGATCGCTTCAGGCAGAAGGTAATAACGCGCAGGTGTACAGATCACTCGTGCCGTGACAACAACTCCAGGTATTTACTAGCCTCAATGCTTACCACTATGAATTTGGCTAAATATAAATATATAGTTATGTGTTCAAATCTTTCACTCCTGCCACGGTTAAGCAACTTGTTGGGTTGATGCTTATTCATTAATAACACAAAAATCTGATTCTGCTAAGTTATTTTATATTTTAATGAAAGAATGAATGATAAGATGCAATCAAATTAAAACAAAACAAAAAACTTGACAGGTTTTTAATCATTATCCTCTGCTATAGTTATTATGTTTGTTATGTTATAGTTTTAAACGATTAAAACGTTATAAGAATATAAAAAACAATCTATGTTGTTCTAGGTTTTAAAAATGTGATATTGTAATCCCGCGAGACTTTTACCAACATTCGTAGTGTTAAATTACAACTGATACAGGGGCATCATTGGATACTTACCACTTACTTTGAACTTTTAAATATAACTTTTGACAGTTAAAAATCTTATTTACTACTTTGTAGTTATCACGCCAGACAATTACTAATTAATTTTAAAAGCAAACTTAAAACCTTTTTCCGGGAGCATGAAAGACGACAGTTATAGGCTTCAGCCAATAATAGGGTCCCACGCTGTCACGGTTGTCATTTTGCTGTAGAAAGATGTCACTCGAGTGTTATGCCGTCAATCTAGTGTTCGGTTTGGCAATGCTGCGTCTAGCATTGGCTAGAGCTTTGGGTGATAGCCCTGTACAAATGGAGTCGTCGTCCTCAACTGTCTTCTCTCCTGCTCGCGGGAGAAATGATATAAACCATAAGTAATACCGGTAACTTTATTTATCAACTATTGTTAAAGTAAATTATTTTTTAGCGAATATCCCCTATAGGGAAGAAGCTACTACCATAGTTGGCATGGTAAGACCTAAGCCCGAGACCATGATAACTTTCCGTTTTGAGGTCCCCAGTCCCCAAAAACACTATTCGTTCGAAAATGTGTGTATATATATATATATATATATATATATATATATATATATATATATATATATATATATATATATATATGTCCGTGGGTGCGATAGCTCTCATAAAAAAGGTCCGATTTTGATAAAATTTGGTACAAAAGTGTAAAGCAACATTCATGACTTTAAGTTGGAAAGCCTGACAGATTGACCCATCCGAAGTGGTATTTTGGGGGGGTATTGAACCCCAAAAATGGGTTTTTTGAAGTTTTTACATGACATATTTTTAAAAATTAAATTTTATTTTTTACCATTGGATTCAGCTTTAACAAACACACAATTTGGTGTTTGGATCGATAATTTCTGTATGTCAATTGGTTACAGAGATACTGTAAGTGTTAAAAACCAGTACGTTATCCAGTAAGAAAACATTATATCTCGCTTATTTATGAACGTATACTAACGAAACTTGGTAGATGGCTTCATCTGGTTGTGGTCTGGTTATTTGCACAAAAACCAATTTTTACCGGTAATTCCCGCAGCAGCAAACCTGCGTACTCAGCCCCCAAGTTATTCTTATGGAGAGTAAGTAAAATTTAATGGCTCCATTAATTATGAACATAAATTAATAAAACTTGTATCTGGCTTCACATAGTTCAGTAATATTGATATTTACATGAAAACGCATAGTTTTTGTTCCTTTTTGCAGCAACTCATCCCCAACGTTATTCTTATGGAGAATAATTCAAATTGTATATACCGATTATTTGTGAATATATTTTTATGAAACTTGGTATGCGACTTTATGTGGTACTAAGACTTATATTATGCATTAGAAATTTGCTGAGTACGCAGGTTTGCTGCGACGGGGGTATTAATATACAAACAGGTGTCGTTTAATTCAAAGATGTTATTTACGTTTTTGCAGATGCTGACACACGCGGGACTTTAGCGCTTTTTACATATTTTGCAGAGCTGCTGAAAGTTGAGGAAATTAAAAACGCTTAATTTAGAAATGTAAATACTACGCAACAATTTACTCGTTAGTTACAGCAAAAAAACTTTACATTCATAATAAATATTCCTTAAACTTTTAACTTTCGGTGCTAACAGTAACTCCGCGATTTAGTTTAATACGTCTCATATATTTTTATCAACTAGCTTTTGCAGTAACCAGGAAACAAAAAAATAGTAAGGAATGTGCATTCGGGGCAAAAAAATCCCAAGAAGTTGTCAGAAGTGGCCAAGAAGGTGTGACGTGTCAGCGTTAATGATAAGCGTTGTCTATGTTCCAGTTAGCAGATATTGGAAACTGATGATGCAAGAGAAAACCGCCCACTCCTTCCCGTGACACAGATTCTGCTATTCGTCGGAGACCAGTAATTATGTGTGTAGGTTAAAAATACTAAGAACAATTCTACAGACCAGAAAAATATATTTTAGGATTCTAAGGAACCAGGTTTTAAATTCCCGGAGACCTAGTAGTTAAGGTATATATTTAGAGGTACGGTAAGTAAATAATAAAGCGGGAATAGTAATTATTTTATTGAAACATAATCTAAAACTGGAGATTCGGGAACACTCAGAACTATTTTTCATAGCAGCCGAAAAAATTGATTCGGGCTATATCAAAATAATGTAACGAGTTCGCACGCAGCACGCTGACGTGGGGGAAGTGAATCTCCACATAGAAAACTTTTAAAACTCAAAACCAGTGTAAAAACATACATTTATTCTAATTTGATTGAAATCTGAAAACATTGATTTTTGGCTGTTCTGATGCTCCTGGTTTTATTTAGGTACCTGCAATGCTAGGAATACAAATTTTCGCATTATAAGGTTAGGAAAAGGTCCAGTCAGGCTTGAAAGTAGGCGCGAGGTTGATGGGGATGATACAAATACACCAACAAATGAATAACATGCTTTTCTAATGTAAAAACCCCATAAGACAACGTACTGTGTTTAGCCGATATACATTTTCCTTAATAACTCGGTACATATTTATGCTAGAAAGACGAGAGAGGGCTTAAAACTTTCTCTTCTCTAATTCCCATCTTAATGTAAGCATTAATTTCAGGGGGTCACGCTAGGAACTTCTATGGTGGTCCCGGGCTTAAGTTTCACCGTGCGGGTCATGCTAATAGTTCACTTTTCCATAGGAAATTCACTAATAAGAAACAACTAGGGTATTCGTAGACACCATAGAGAAGTAACATACACTAATAAATTGATCTAATCCATCATATAAAGTTTGCAAACATAACTTGCTTACTCCGAAAGAGATTAATATGAAAATAGAAGAAATATGTCACGGAATTACGTTGTTTTTGATGACGGACGCAAGAGCAACGGGATGGTAAAGTGACAAATTTTGATCCATGAGTGAAATAAAAGCTAATATACCAAATGTTATTTACTTGGGGTAAACTTGTACTTTGAGAATATAATGTTCTACCTAAAAAGGCACAACTAAGTATACTTTCAAATAACACAATAGGATTGTAGATTGCTACACTTCTAATTGTTTTCTAGTAGCCACTGCGAGTTCGTGTTATGCTCTAATATTCATGATTGTTTGACTGGAGATAGTTAAAAAGTCTTAATTAAATTTAAAGTCAATAATTAAACCAAATTCTTAAATAAATAAGTTTTAAAGTATAAAATAGCCCTACTTATGAAAAAAATCCCTACTTTTAACCAAATAATAGCAATAGCTACTAACTCAAAATAGGCCTAATTATGAACACGATATTGGAGTTTTCTCCATTCTCCAACCATTAAATGTAATACATTAGGATTGTTTCATTTTTTGTTTAAATATTTAAAATTTTAAACAATCAGACCACCTTCATGTTTAACGAAATGTTGTACAGAAATAAAATTTTTTATAAATTGGTGTCTGTTATGAAAAATATATTCGTGCTAGACATTAACTATCTCTAGCAATTTCTGAGATATTAGAGTTTTTGTAAAAACAAACATACGCCGACTCTCAGGTAGAACGAGTTATCGAGATAGGGCATAAGTTATGTTGTATTATTTCGGACAATCGAAGCTGGACGGTCAGCGTGTGTATTCAAGCTTTGCAAGGCAAGGCATTTTACTAAATCCCGTAGTCATAAAACACGTATCATGCTGATTAAAAAGTGTCTTATAATTATTCATACTTAAATTATAATTAAAACCCGGATTTTCCATCTATCTGGTAGAGACAATTTTCAAATTAAATGTTGCTCTATATGCTTCAATAATTTACACTGAATATGTGATTGGAATTTAAATAAACTATTACAGCAAAGAACTAACTACCGATTGCTGAAATAATTTGAATTTGAACTAATGGATATGTTAATTTTTCGTATTAACAATAAAGCACGAGGGGCTAATTGGCATTATAATCAATCCAATACTGCGGGGCAGTTATAGGAAACAATAGGACTGTTACCAATCATTAGGAGTATTAATATTCATACTATTTTGGACGAGCATTAATATTGAGTAGAGATCTATATTGGAAAATTATATAAAAAACACCTTCTTTGGCCAAAACAACAACGCAAGTCTCGTTCTCATAAATATTACACGAAAAATACAGTTGGTCAGAGACAACGGAAGTACTACAAATCTTAAAAAGTCCTAGAAAATAATTACAGGCCTTACAGTTTAACAACATAACATGATATATTTTTAAAGTATAACTTTTTCAAGATAAAGATTCTTAAATCTAACGTGCAATAAATACTAGGACGATATTCACTTACGGACCAGGGAAGATTCAGAATTACATACCTGAAACCAAAAGTTATTATTACAAAAAATATATAATAGGCTTTGTGGTTATATAACGTTTTATTCACTTTTACTCTCAATAAATTTACGATAGCGTACGATTAATCAAGATTTGTACATACATGTAATAATTCTCGTTTAGACTATTCGTCTGAGTAGGAGAAAGTGCCAATCATTAATTAGCTTCGGGGGGTTTTCACCATATATGTATGTTTGCAAGTGGAAACCGGCTACCTGAACGAAACGGATCAAAACAGTCGGAGGGATTCAACGAGTTAAATATCAGCCTCAGCCTCAGTTATTTCACCTTCTCTATTGACAATGCAATTGAAATGTTTACAAAAACCATGAAATAAAAAAGTTTAGCCTAATAAACAATATTTTTTCTGTTTATATATTTGTTGTGAATTAGTTATTCATAATGTTTACCACTACACAAATTACTATAATTATAGTAAATTACGTGGGTATGTTGTTTCAATAGAACACCTCCTTAACAATGTGAACGGAAAAAACATTCGTTGATGAGTAATATTTTAACAAAGTTAGTAAAACGTATAGTTCTCGGATACAACCATTGCATATATGCACGGATGTGAAAAGTAAAAAAAGGTTGAACATGGAAAAGAACATTACACATGAGCGACGTATGTGGAGATGCAGAGGTAGAAAATAATGAGATGATTCTATTTCCCACTTCCTGCAGCTTTCTAACAATCTCAACGATGGATATCTGGGGGCAAACGCACGTGAGTCTGAGGGCTGCTCAAAACCCAGCGGCGTGACCTCAAAACCTCGAATTGTGATGGTGTACGTGTACGGTAGCGGTAATTATGGGCTAACACGGAGTGTTCATTGTACTTATAACTGGTCCTAGAATAATTAACTAGATAAATATTACAAACATGTATTAATAATATCATTGCATTCACAGTTTAAGTTTTCAATTAATATTTTGTTTTTATAAACAAAGAATATGGTATGAAGAACCTCTTCTTTTTGTAATTCACTGTCACGTGGTTTGGACTATCACAGTGTATGGAAGTGCATAAACTTTCTTGAAATCTAAAATACTTCTACACAGTGTGGTCATGACTTTATACAGTAGTCCAAAACACGTATTTGTGAATTAAAAAATAAAAGGGTACTTAAGTTATTTGTTTGTTATGAAATAATACGAATGAGGATAATAAATATTTGTTTACCAAACAATGAGCTTCTCTGAAACAACTATATTGTAAGGTAAACGAAAACCACTCAAAATATGTTCGAAACACTGAAGAGAGGACTAGAAGCTCAGTAGAAATAAAAATATAAACAAAATACTAAGGTTGTAATTGCGTTTTTCTTCGGATTTGAAAATAAGTTTTAATTGGAACGTACACGATTCTTTATGATGGATCTACGGTAGAATAAAGGACTAAAGAAATTTTGCACAAAGAACGGGAACCAGCTGGTACGATCCTAAGTACAATTTTAGTATTGTTTTAGGTACTAAATATTTATTTAGGATTCCTATCGAAAATGTGACTCGTCAAGACAAACCTGATGGAAATAATTGTATCTATATATTTCCTGATGAAACTATACAGTCAAATTAAATTAAATTAATCAATAGATAACTCAATTAAAATAAAACAACGTTAGAAAATCAAAACCGGAACCCATAAACCAAATTTAAATGAAGGTATCGGAACATAGCTGTCAGGTGAGGAACATTCAACGAACATAATCAATCATTCCTAGTCGAAGACGCCAAAGTTCGTTGTGAAGACGACAGCGACAGTAAATTATTGTCGAGACGTGGTCCGCTGGAAGGTCGAGTGGTTCGCCATAGACTGGACCACAACATCTGCCCTGTCGGTCTATCTTGCGACAACGACAACAATGCACCCGGCTCTATAATTTTCACTTCTTCCACCAAGTCTTTTTGACCACCAGGTGCGTTTACAATGCTGTAGTATTCTAAGGGTGCGAATACTTCAAGTTAATGGAGTGTTGTGGAGGGAAACCTGTAGGGAAATATTTCGCTTTATCTTGAGCCTGTTCTATAATTATTAATATGATATTATTCAATAACATCATGATTTAGTTGACCATTCTTTATTGCAAGTAAACACATTTTTGATTAGGATGTGGTTATTACTTACGGGATGTAATAAAATACGCCTTACAAGGCTTACAAATATATTTACACTTATAATGCATTCACATATTAGACGGTAAACATAAAATGTGGTACAAGGCTATCGATTTCGACCGGGCACACCAATTATCATCAGGCGCAATCTGCTATGATTACAGTATCATTGTAAATATATTTTAAGTGTTGTTTTATTACATCCCGTTAATGCAAGCTGTATCGCGATAAAATTCAACATATTTAACAGATCAAGGGTCTAATTTGACTATCGTCCTAATAACCAAAAATTCACATAACACTCAAGTTTATGTGAATGTGTTTATGTGTAAGTTGTCAAGGTTATGCAGTTAAATCATAAAAAGTCATAAGTACTCTGATATAATAATATACTACATAAAGATTAAGTTAAATACAATTTCCATAAACTTAATCAAATCGAAAGTTAAAATGAGACGAAATATGAGTCTGTAATTATTTGGATGACAGATGACTTTACAAACTGTACAGCGAAAATGGCAGTTATTTTATACTTGATAAAAACAAACTTGTGATTTATAATCGATAATGGAATATCCCATGATTTATGAATTTAGAGTAAATCAATACCGGTAACATTTGCTTAAACAAAACAATATCACCAGAGAGTCGACCGGTGACGATTTTCCCTCCGTAGCAGTGTATTTAACGGATAGCGGGGAATCAGCGAACCATGGATAAACTGGTCCGTCAAAGGAACAGTTACTTATTGTCGAGAGAACTCGTAGATCAGGAGGCAAACGGCACACTATGTGGTACGAACAAACACAACATTCCTTACCAGACGACGTGTTAGTGTTAAAGCTGAAATGAAACTACTAGTTTATTTGAGTGATATTATATTAGGAGAAATATGACTAATAATCAGTTAACTAAGTCGAATTCTAAGCAAAACCATACAGATCCTACTCAAAATAGCAATACATTGAGCTATGTGAACATTAGATAACAAATAGTTCCAACCCATGATAATCGTGCTGTGTTCAGAGCGATAGAATCGCTCAGGATCGAAAGATGATCTGAGCCTCTGGAGTTACCGGCAGTAAACCGTCTTCTCGATAACATCACCAGAGGCTCAGTGGTCGACGCGATACCGAGTGTAACTTCACAGAGCAATTTGTCGTCTGGAACTCGACAGTATCTCCACATCAACCGGCTGCACTATCAGGTATCGGGGTCCGGAAGTCGCGGTAACTGTTGGTCCACTGGGCAAGACGGAGTGACTCGACCCCTCATGAAACGTTATAACGCTCCGCCCTGGACGTGCAGCGCTAAACCGTGATTGATTATGGGGTTAAACATTACCAACGAGCAAGTCTAAAGTGGAAATCATAGAAAGCATTAGTGGGAATCTATGTTAATACTTTAGATATGATACATAATGCCATCTATATCTATAAAAGTCAAAGCCCTCACTGACTGACTAACTGACTCACTTATCACGAATTCTCCTACTTCCCATTTACCTAAATAGTTAAAATGATTCTTTAGGCATACCATTGAAAAAATAAATGGTTTTCATCCTGATCTGACCTGAGGGCTCCACTAGAGACTCCGACAAAGTTCCTATAAAACAATTATTTATACAATTTATACAATTATTTTTCTTGAGTTGCTAAAATTACAAACAGCTGATCTTGATTCGTAGTAGTTCCACGGGCTAACCACAGACTGCAGCACACACAACTGTCATAGTGTTTACAAATCATTTGCGAGGCGAAGCCTGCGGGAAACAGCTATTTCTGTTATAATTTAATACACGACATTTTAGGTCTTATGGTGACGGAAAAATTGATCTATATTAGCAAACGTGGAATGAAAAGTCTGCGTGGAATGGAGAATGGTGTCTAAAGATTAGGCTAAATATTATTCTTACACTAATAATATGGCCAAAACATAATGCCGATCACGGCACGGAGATCATGAAGTATCAAGTACCACAGCGTCTTGATAGTAATACAGAATAAAAGTGTTGTATAGATTCAATAGAAATCCTTGAAGTGATGGTTTGCAATGTTTAAACTAAGTTACAGCAGTTTGTTCTTTGAGACAGCTTTTTGTTTGATTCACTTGAGTCGCGAACCTTTCGCCCGCCTAAGAAGGACATCGTGAATGTGGGAATAGACTCTCGCGATTTATGAGGTTCTAATGACTCATCAAAGAAGGCAACTGCTCCCACGACAAAAAGTTTAGTCAAAATTCTAAGAAGAGCGTGACGAATTAAAAATGAAAGTCAAAAGAAAGTTCGAGAAGTGTGGTTGACAATACAGCAATTGCTGTAACACTTAAGACTCTGTATGTGGAATTAAATTCAACAAAATCGTACCTTGTAAACTCACTTTACTACGTTACCTTCCGCTATCTATTATCGGGAGCAGGAAAGATGACAGTTGGGCTCCAGCCAATAGTAAGGCTCCAAGCTGTCATTGTTGCAATTTCCCAACAGAAGAATCTCTCTCTCTCTCTCTCTCTCTCTCTCTCTCTCTCTCTCTCTCTCTCTCTCTCTCTCTCTCGTGTTTTGCCGTTCACCTGCTGTTCACTTTGGTAATGCAGCAAGTCTATAATATTGGTTGATAGCTCTGTAAACCACGCCCTCAACTATCAACTCTCCTGCTCACAGGAATAGTGCGAGGGAATGCGAGAAGAATGAAAAGTTTGGGTGACCACAAGATCGATAATAACCACCGACCACAGCAGAAACCCGAGTGCGCGACCGAGCCGCAAGCTCAGGGACACGATTATACGATTACTTCGGCCTGGATAAACCGGTGACCGGCGTCACTGATACACAATTATATAACTGGAATGCAGTGTGAAGAGAACTTAATCCCGGAAACTAAATATGTCAAGTGATACTGAGGATTTCTAGAGAAGCTCTACAAACACGAGAACAACATTTAATACTCCGGGATTAGTTGTTTAATCGCTCTCAAAAATGAAAATTTCGGGTTTATAGTTTGGTTTATTCAGAGACCTATAAACATGTATAAGTGCGTTCGTGATTAACTAAATAAATGGTTTAACCCCTTATACCAGTCATTCTGTTTTCAATCAACAACTGTCAAAAATCAAAGTAGATAGTTTTCAAAGTAGAAAGTAGATAGACCTTCGTGATATATCAGGTCATACTATGTTTGTCAACCCATAATCAAAAATATTTTAAACAATCTGATATTATCTTTTTGTTTTGCTTGTATACATGTACACTACTCGCAAATAACGACCGAATTACAATGTTGTGTGCATCTGTTTACGATTCGTAGGTAATTAAAGCACATTTAACGAAGTTTGTGGAAGTTGAATGAGAAATAAATAGGGAATAAATTAATAAGTTAATTATGATGAATTTACCCTTTGCAATTATAAAAGTAAAAGCACAGACTAGTAAATTAACTACTGTAGTATATGACCTGCTCTAGCTCTTCCTGTTCAAAGACGACAGAAAAACATCCAATGATGGTGGCAATGATGTTTTTTTGTCCATAATTTGCGTGATATAAAGTAAAATCTACATAAGTCTACACACAATAAAAGATAACAAGACAAGGCACCTGCCGGGATATCGTGGGACACGGATACCGCAAAAAGAGGCAGGTGCAGTCTCACCTGCCCCTCGAGCTTGATTTTCAGTTCCGAGTGCAAAATAATAGTCTTTCCGAGATTTTTTTAGCTTTATTGTGTTCGTGTATACTACAAGAATAGTGTTTTAACTCTTGGTATGATTACGAGTTACTAATTAATACATTAAATTTAAAAAAGTTAATTCCAATTCTAAAATGTTATACACCAAATGTTGACTAGAGTATTTCTAGGTGAAGCCGGAAACTGTAGCTAATAGCTAGTTGTATGTATAAACCAAAAGTTGGCACAAATTCAACGGAAGTTAAAACAAATTACTTTAAAGTTTAATTTAAAGCAATATATATTTTTAACATAGTTTTTAATTTTTATTTTATTAGTAATAAACATGTTTTCCATAATGAGAGTGGAAAGTTTGGATTTAAATAACCACAAGTAAAAACTAAAAACTGCTTACAACATTTATTGAGAATATATAACCCTATGAGGATCCAAAAATAACTAATAAATAAATTTATAAGATTGATGTAAAAATGCAGATTGTTAAGATGAGATACTTATTAGTAAAGATTTAAAATGATCGCGAAATTGAATTATAGGGAGGGTTCTTATATATTTGGGTTTGTTAGGTTACGAATCAATATGTACCAAACTAAATCACACATAGAATACTTTAAAGTAAAAATTGCAACAAACCAGAAAGATATCTCGTAAATTAATTTAAATACGTTTTGATTATTTTTACTTTCTCCCCCTATACATAGTATATGGAGAAAGTATTGTTTTCGTAAAAATTTTCGAATTTGAGTTGTTAGTGGAAATATTCGTTTTGGTGCTCCCTGAACCCAAAAAAGTGGTTTTTACGTGATGTCTGTCTGTGTGTGTGTGTGTGTGTCCGTGTGTGTGTGTGTGTGTGTGTCTGTGTGGATGTGTACAGAGCTAGAGCCCTAACCAATAGGCCGATTTTTATGAAATTTGGTATGTAGGTACTAATCCACGATATCTCCAGGCGTTTTTTTCATTTTTTGGAATTTTTGATTTTTAAGGGTAATTATCCCCCAAAAACCGCCAAAAAACATGAAAAATCAAAATTTCTCAAAAACGGCTCTAACGATTTTGATTAAACTTTAGTCGTTTGTAGAACTTTAGTCCTCCAACAAAATGACACCACCCGCATTTCTGTAAAAATGCGGGTTCAGAAATTACAAGACTTAAAACATCAAAAATTCAGTTTTTGGATTTTTCATAAAAAGACATAAATATAAAAAAATATTACTATTCACCACTAAAAAGAGCTCTAAAAACTAAATAATTTAGTATTTTGAATTACTATTCTACGATTGCTGGTTTCGGAGAAAATTGAAATTTTCATTTTGCGGTAAACGCAGTACGTTGTCCAATGTTATTCTTATGGGGAATACAAAAATTATTATTTCTCTCTTATTTACTGATAAATTTCATTCAAACTTGATATGCGTGTCAATTTAGCATTGACCAACAGAGGAAATTCGAAATATGTTGTCCCTTAATAACCCTGGGGGGGGAATAGGGGGCATTTCCCCTCTTAAAACCACGAGTGTATCAATGGATTCTGTAGTGCCTCCAAAGCAGGGATTTGGGTGGATGTTTTTTAAAACAACTTGTTTACAAGATTTTCTGTACATTCGACCGTGCTTTGTATTCTATATTTAGTAAATAAAAAGCAATTTATTCGTTAAAGTTGGGCTAAAAGGGAGAAAGTATGTGTCAGTTTCCTGATACCGTTTATTTAAAGAATGCTTTGAAATCCATATATAGTGTGGACGTTGTATATCGTGAATAACTAATATCGTTGGTATTTTATAAAGAATAGAGCAAGGGCCCGTATCTATCACCTGACGACCTAAGGGGAGAGGGAGGAAGTGAAGTGTACAGGCCCCTTGTCAGGTATCATATTACAAGCGGAAGGGCAACGGCTTCTAACGCCCTTTTAATAGACTCGGGCACAACACGAAAATAATAAAGTAATAGTTACAATTATTAAAAATTATGATAGTTATTAATCCTCATCACTTTTACTTAAAAAACATTTAGTAATCAAGAAATCATTTATGTACAGCGGAATTCCAAATTCGAACATAATGTTCAGAAGGGATAAGTATTATGGACAGTTAGTTCGATTATAATACTCATATATCGAAATTACGTTCTACCATAATACGTTCTACGCATAACATGCGGAAATTTAACAACGACAAATTAAAATTTAGTGTAACGGACGGACAGTAAATATTACAATAAACAATTAAATAATAGTTTTACAGGTTATGTGCCACTGCAAACTCCACTAAACAAGTATGCCAAATTAGTTTCCATTTACAAACTGTCGCTGTATTCAAATGCTAAGTGTTTATTGTACGGAGATAATACAACAAAAAGAACAAAAGAGCGAGAATAAAGAAATCAGACAATGGCAGAAGTCACGGTCTGTTTTCCAGCCAGTTAAGATTTCTTGGTTGACAATAGAGGATATAACCGCAACTATCTCAGGTGTCTGTGGTACTCCGTACTGTAATGGACAAAAAAAGTTGCTGAAGTGTTTCGGTTTTTACTAAAATTTATAATTTAGGTTCAATATGTTTTACGCTATCTACATGCTGGATTCATTGACTGTTCCAGAGTTTTCAATAAAGAATTAAGAAAAACACGGCAGAAAATGTAAAATGTATTAACACATTTACCCAAAAAAAATCATTTGCAAGTTTTAAAATGCATTTTGTAACAGAAAATGTTAAATGAAAGTATAACAACATGTTCATAAAAATGATTAAGAAGAAATAGTTATCGGTTAAAAACATACATACTGTAATTTAATAGTGTATTAGGCCATAACTAAAAATATTAAAACAATTATATTGTGCCTTCAATTATTATCTTTATTGGCTGACTACGGTAATTAACAACTTAACTGTAGGCCTAAGTATTTGAAATGGTTAGCCCATTTACAAAACACGATCAATGATTAATATACTTTTGTGAACGACCTCCATTCTTAGTTCAATGATTATCCAATGGTAAAATCATTTATTTTCGTTAAACCACAGAGGAACGAATCTATAGAGTCCTTTGTCTGTGGTAAACTCTCAATACTCTCTTTAGTATATCAAACAACAGTGATATCCAGTCTGTAGCACGTAGTTGTATTTTTTCACAAACCTATAATTTTATGTCATTGTATAGGTAAAAGTACGCATTGAGATGAACTGTATGTCTCCTCTGTAAGTGTACATACATTTTAAATATTTACTACACTAACTACGTTAACTACTTAACACTTTAGAAACGTTTGGTTGAGTTCCTACTCGTTATTTGTCCCTGACCCGTTCTGTAACAAGAGTGAATCCATTAAATCTCGCGTCGTCCAGACGAAGATAACCCAAAATAAACAGGTAATCTTCCTGTGCCAACCAGTGTTGTAAAGTAAGCAGCTATCTGTCTCATGGTTAAGTGAAACCTCAGGGTTTGCAGACCAGCAGATAATCAAGATCTGCCACCTGTCGTTTTGCGTCGCAATTACTATGGAATTTCTGCACATTTAGAGATTTTTTAGAAACACAGAGGAGTGTTCTTTGATCAGTAGAAAAAGGGAAAATTGTGAGTTCCATCGATAAATATAAGTGGCCCTTATATGCGCCTCAAAGACGCAAATGTATTGCAAGTACATTGTTATTGTATACAAACATTCCTAAGCCTTCTTTGTTGTCTTACAAACTATAAACTATTTATAATTTAGTTTAAAAAGTATGCAATCCAGAACTGCTGTAAAGTAAATTTCTTATAGTTCACAAAAAGTACAGCTATCAAATCACGAGGTATAAACAATTGGAATAAAGAGGGGCTGTAATAAAAATAATATGCCTAGAGATTCCAGTAATATGCAGAAGTTTTATATCACTGTTATCATTTGGTATAGTCCTCCAAAAGAAATCACAACTGTTGAATCTTTTAAAGTTTCCCTGAACCATTTCTGATATAAATTATTAGTTGCTGTAGTATGTTAAAATGAGTAATGAATCAATAATTTATGATAATCTGTTAAAAAGGGATTTTAAAATTAGTTGCCTATGGGATAAGACCAACTGAATTTCATAATTATTAAATTGCACTGTTCTCTTTGAAATGTTACGGTACTGAACTATTTATTGCTAAATTGTTGAAAACTTGTTCAAAAATAATCAAACTTACTGTTATACAAATATAATAAGCATAGTATTCCATATTTAAACTATTGCCATTACTGACAGAGGGTAAAAGCAGTAAACTGCTTTTGGTATATGACTGATTGTGGTATATGACCTCAATAATCTCGTAAACATCATAATCTGCATAGGTAATCATGAATTTTATAAACAGTCGTTATTTTGGTTAAAGAAAGTTAATCTTTGATAACACATCGGTTGAAGGAGTTTCTTTCAAGTGGTAAATTGTCAGAAATCCTGCTATTATTAAACCAAACCATTATGCATTGTTGCTTGATGCCACTCATTGTTGTGTTATAATGACCGGTTAGAAACAGTCATTAAGTGGTCGGAGGCCACGCCGCGCCGGCGCCTCTCAACATCCTTAACACTGAATGAGGCGTTTACAATGCAACAAAATGAGAGTCGCGGACATTCCTGACCCTCAACAAACAGATGATGCCGGTAGGGCGGGGTGAAAGAGAAAACATCACGGAAAAAATGATATTATCAGAGTTTTCTCTCAAATAATAGTACAGAGTAGGAAGGATGGTGAGTGACCTCCGTGTAGTAATAATTCGCAACAAGTTTATATTATCAGCGCCACTAGATGACAAGGTAGCAAGTGTTTAATGGGCTCTGACCACTTGGCTCCTAAATGATAATCAGTAGTAGTCTTGCAGGAATACTCACTTTTATTGGCGATTAATTGTATAGTATAAAAAAGAGAAGCGTTAGGTGAAAAATAATAAGCTTCACCATATATATTAGAAAGTAATAAGTAAGGTTCATTAACAAAAACAAATAGCATCAACGGATTTGTTTGTTTTACAAACGAATGTCAAGTAAAGTCCACCGAAATTTTCAGTCAGCTTAGCAGACGATAATAATATTATTGTCGCGTCACGGAGAATCAAATAAATTACAGGAAGCCAAATATTGCATTATAGAAAAAAACATTAATTTAGCACTAAGTGTTAATATGTATTAAAACTTCAAAGTAGGCCTAATTAGTTCTTTTACTGATGGGTTTTACTTCAAAGGTACACCAAACTCAAAAGCGAAGTATAAATCGAGAATTATTTTTAAATAAAATTGACGTGTTAGAAAAGTTGTATCTGACAAAAAAAAAAGTAAACAAAACCAGTTCGTAAAATCAGTTTATACTGAAATCACTGACGTTATTTTGTATGGGTCCTTACTCACACAATTCTTAATGACTACGCTACTAAAGTTGTCCATGCGCAGCTTGCGCATTGAAACGCCTGTTTCGAGTTACTTGGACTTGTCGCTGTAAGAAGGAAATGAGTGAGAACCACGCATTTAAATGATCATTTTTATGTTTTTTAACCATTTGATTATTTTTTCATTTAGCGGTGAAACAGGTAATACTCAACATGATGGCTCAGTTATATTTTTATAAGGCATTAAAAGGAACATAGCCTACTGACAACAAAACACTACTGAAGAATAATATATTAATACAATCTGAGCGTGATGTCAGTATTATAGCAATAAAAAACAAAAGTGGATTGGATGCCAAACTTCGGCCCACTTCAGATAAGTTCGACCGCCTTCGTATCTGCCGCGCCGAGTCGGATATTTGCATAAACCCCATTCACAATGGAGGTGTTGCGATAATTGTAGCACATTAGAGCCAGAGAAATCTTGTGGTAGGTCGGGAGAAGCGGCGCGGAGGCGTTGTTGGGTAACCTCAACCTCAACCCACACCCACGCCCACGCCCACATTGAGGGAAGCGGCTGAGACTGAATCGGGTAGCCAACTGTACTTGAGGCGAAAAAATACATTCCTAGGTTAATAATCTATCGCTGTTGAGTTTATGCGTTGAAAATAACTTTATATTATCCACATGATATAAAATATCTGTTAAATATTTAATATATTTAATAGTTAAATATTTGAACCAATTACATTAATAAAAGATAATTGATTGTGCTATTTGATAACAGACTCGTATCATATGACTTTTGACCTGTTTGTTGAGGGAGGACCTTTACAGTATATGGCAATAGCGTTAGACTCCAGCAATATTTGTAACGATGCGAATACAACAAAACTATTGTCTTTTCCCTTTGAACTCCTTTTTGAATTAAATTTCATGGTAACAAAGTTTTCCACAAATCAATTCTACAATTCAATTCCTTATCTTTAAGTTCAAACAAATTTAAAGGAACTGGTAATGAAAATACTCATTAGCTATAATTAGTAAAATAGTTTCTACTTTAAACGTTATTACAAATTATGAATGCTTAAAGAGTAAATCTATAACTTACAAGACACATGAACATTGTACAAAACGACCCAGCTACCTGCAACAGATCAACACGCATTTCAGTGACGGATTAATAACCTATTATTATTTTATTACAAAAATAAATTTGGATTCAATGTAATACTAGATAATTATTGAGTTTAATACTTTTGAATAAAACAAAAAAAATTATAAAAACCTTATAAAGAAGAAAAGAAGACATAAAATGATTCGGTTCACAAACTTTAATATCACGTCCAGAGTTAAAATTGTAGATACAGTTGAGGTTATATGGTATAACGGTATGTAAACCTGCATTATCATATTAAACAGGTCCAGGGCTAGTGGACAAAAGCAGCTATTTATCACGTGAGGAAGAGTCATGTTGTTGACGCAAGCAACTTTCCTATACGACTTTCTAGAAGCTTTCTAAACTCTGCAAGCTGTTAGCTGAAATGTTCAAGCCATTTGTTACTGTAATGGAGCTAAATTGAGAATATGTCGTGTAGGGATATTCATCAACGATCGCATAGTCCAAGCACATTTATTCCGTAAACTTGTGTGCACAATCGCAGAGTGACCCTAAAGAATATAAACCGATTTAGCCAATTGTTTTGATGCTTCAAGAAAAAATGTAATGCGGACAGTTTCGTGTAAGCCTTTGAGAACCTAAATGTTTGGATTTAGAAAGTATACATTTTAAAAAAGGTTGAAATTGTAATTGTTTAAATAATTATCTTTCATAACTATGAAGTATAATTTGCATGTTTTGACGCAAAAGCAAAACATATTTGATTGTATCAATAACGGTTTTCTGTTACATTTATACAATTATTGATCACACAAAATGCAACGTCGTCATCATTGGGAAATACAAAAATGTATCACACTGTGATGAAATCTGTCTGCTTCGTCGTGCGTACGTTCGTGAAATTCCAGTGAGTGTGAAAGACTCTGGCCCACTGTGGCTGTTTTAGGGCGCTTGGGCCCTCTTCACCCGTCTGCTTCGACCTTTACAGAGACATAAACCCCGACTTATTGTATTAGATAATCTGAAGTGACGGGCGAGGGCACCACAAAGGTAGAGGAGCATCTGCGGGGTTGATCTCCCAGAGATAATGCCAAGTACTATCTGCCGGAGTGAACCTCCCAACAATGACACAATACTCAAGGCCCCATCATTTTCACTTTTAACTTTCAGAAACCACCAGGTGCAACAACAATAGTTGGCCTCAACTCTCGGCAGAAAAAAACTCGCAGCCTTGACTTGGGTGACCTAGGTAATACAATGGCTAGTTGATGAAAATTTCAAGATGAAAAAATACTGTCACGCTTTTTTGCCAATGCCATAGCTTAACGTAGAGTTAATAAACTGAAAAAATGTCTCAAAAGAGAAACGAGCTTCGCATAGAGTAGGTTGATCTACAACTGTGCTTCCTTAGTAGCTATGCAGTAGTGAAATAATTCAGGTGAAAAATATACCTTACCTTACAAAAAAATTTGAAATTACAAGTGATCAAGCCACCAATATTCATACGAACAGCCTAAAGTTTCTGTTGCGGTTCTCCCATTTTGTAAAAAAAACGTACGCCAAGTTGAATTCATGTAACCTTTTCGTAAAATTGCGATTTGATGAGACCTAACAGACGAAAACTTAATTTGTTCAGCCTGTATAAAGCTCCCATGTGAAAATAAAGATATTAGGATAGCTTAAACGCAAAATGTAGGGCTTATGAGCTTATTTAGTAGCATCACTTCCAACTAATTAAGAGACTATCTTTAGATTTTTTCGGTTAGAATTCTTACATAACTAACACTCGCATAAATCATTACTAGACGAAATTTCATTTCAATACTGCACAAGTACTGAATCACTAACATTAACATTTTAGATATACTGTTTAGTCCAATAGAGAGGTAGTGAAAATAACTAAGTGAAATAACTTTCGAACGCGGGCTAGCAGACTGTACGTGGAGTCGACTACGTCCAATAAGTCAATGTTATATTTATGTTGCAATGATCTTGTGAGATTTTTTATTTTCTAAATTAATAGGTTTGAGTTAGAGTATGCCTACACATTCCGTGAATGAAACATTTCAGACTCGGTGAACTCACACATACTGCACATTTGACCAAACTTTGAGATTAAGTCAGTTTTAAGGAAAACTTTTAAACGCTATTTAAAAATCACAATGCTGTGAAACATCGAGAAAGAGTATCTTAAGAGAAAGAGTAAGTATCTTAACTCTGCCGTCGCCATGTGATTCCTCCATCTCCGAGAGCTTCTCGTCGCGTCGAACATTCGCCGGAGTATTCGGAATGCCACCGGATTCCACAGGGAAAGGCGACTCGCATCTCTCAAGATAAGAACAGGTAAATGGATTCTCATTATTGTTTATTATTGTTTAGAAGCAATCAAACGTCATTAACATAAATTTTATATTAGTTACCAGAAGAATTTAGTCAAACGACAACCTGAATTGTATATGAATGCACATGATATACGTGTGGAATAGATCGAACAATAGTGACAGCCGTGAATAAAACTATACCTAGGATCTAAACACACAAAAAACACTACGGAATATTAACGCAAATTGAATCTTATAAGACATAAATTTACAAATATAAGTAGACAAACTTTTTCATAAGATGTTAGTTAATGTATGTAATAAACGCAAATATGTAATTTACGGATTGTATTTAATGAGATGAAAATCACTTAGCAAAAGTCGAAAAACTCATTTACTGATGTAAATTATAAATTTAAAGTTTATATATTCCCTCCTCTTGTTAATGGAATGCTATCCAAATAAATAAATAAGTTTACTCTTTATTTACAGCATGGTAGAAAAAGAAGAATGCGCTGAAGCACAATGGTTGAATCAAACAATTATAGACACTGTCACTATTGAGAAAATAAATCATGTATTATCGTTTTCTTCCCACTTGGCAAGAACTACCTTGTTGTATATCTTGTTGTTGAACTACTTGTTGTATATCGTAAACCCTAAACACACATTATATTTCCAACTGAATTCAAATGATATGTTTTTATTACAAAGAGGAAAACAATAAAAACAACAAAAGGTGAGAGACAATGGCTGAAGTAGCGCGCTATTTTCCAGGCAATTACGGTTACCGGGATAACAATGGGCTGCATTAACTAATAACTAAAGTGTCAGCGGAAGCGTTTATATTTTGTAATAAATCATTTGCAACTATTTTAAATACATTTAACGGAATTACCAATGCTTCCCGACTTTCGATTTGGATAAATGTCCACTTGAATAAATAAATAAAACACCGTGATAGATGAGGGAAATGTGTTCATTTTACATATTACGCCCTCATCCCCCCCCCCCAAGTAAAATAAATCATAAAATTAAGCATTTAGATATACTTTTCTTTAGATATGACTCAATTAGGCCTATATTTTATTATTAATAGTATTGACATCAGTGTTAAACACCGTCCAAACAATCAATCGTTACTGTTCTTGCTTATGCATTAATATGTCAAACTATTTTGAAAATAATAAAAAAACAACTTCACTATGTCGATGAATGTTATTGACTTATTGGCCGTATCTGTCGTAATCGAAAATATAGACAGCATTTTTTTGTAGACCCACTGATTTACCTTCTAGGCACCGCAATCTGCGTGTTTAGAATGTTTTTGTGCGGCCGGCCGATGCCGATGGACAACCCCAAGAAGAGGCCAATTGATTAACTTCCGCAGTGTACCGTTCTTCATTGTCGGCACTAGATAGAGCGGGTATGCTTCTTCTACCCGATTGAAGCGGGTTAAGGCAAACCTCAAAATTGAGGGCAAAACGGAATCTGCAGCGTTAGAAATTTAGCATATCAACATTCTCTAGTTTTTCTACAATGCGAAGGGCCATGGTTTATTTTACCACGCAAAGTTAAATTCTTTCACCTATTAAAGTTAGTTGGCCCTTCCAAAAACAAGTCCTACCACAATGAATGGAATGGCTCTTGGTAAACTACTTAGTACTACTAGTTTTCACATTGAACAGTTCATTGCAGTTCATTGTAAAAACTAAAAGTTATGGTCACTATTTCATCTGTGACGGATTTGTCCCTTGGTCCTGTGCCAAACGATTTAAATCACTACAAAACTAATTTTTGACTTTCATTTAGCAACTCAAGTTAAACCATTCTTGGAAAACATATAGAAGTGTAAAGCTTGAATCCTACTCAATGTTGGCCATTGAAATACGTCACGTTATTAAAGAGTCTTCCTTATCTAATATTATGCAAGCTTAATAACTTAAAAAAATAGTTTAAATTAAGAAATATTTCCAGCACTGAAATGTAATTACACTAAATAAATTACTAACTACTTATTTTTTACGTTTAACGCCAGAGTATTTCAACGTTTTGTTAAGAAAGGACAAGGAGCCAGTTACTGTTGATTCGATTTAACATACAAATTGTCTTGTAAAGTATAATGAGTATACTGTTTTGTTTTGTGCTGGTGTCTGTTGTGCTGTGTACACTAATGGCTACATAACAACGTTGTCATTAGCGGTCACACTGCGACGACCCCGGTTGCTGAATGAGGCATTTAAAATGCCAACCTAATGACCAGTCGTACATGTATATACTGCTAGTAACGACCTCCTCATAACGGTACGAAATCATCGATGAAGAAGTAAGCATCATTGGGATAAAATTATCTTAAAAAAACATCTCACACAAAGGATGAAACTCCGTTGGGGTCAGACATCGTCAAATTTCACAAGCTCACGATGTATGATTAGCACTGCAAGATGACAAGGTTCGGGTATTTAGGTGCTAACGGTCGGATAGTTTGAAAGCGGAGGTCAGTTTCCTGTGTGTTCATGTCCCTTGATTATAGTAAGGTCTTGTAACTAATTTTCAGCTTTAGCTGTGGAAAATATACAACCAATTAGCTCAATGACGTATTCTGATTGAGCATATACACTTCTTAATTTGAGCATAAAACACTTACTTTTGTTACCCAAGGGAATTGTTGAGCTTTTATTTCATACATTTTGTGAAGAAAGTTTAAATGATGGTCTACCTAAGAATGAGATAAATAACTAACTTGGAGGCATTCAAATTCGAATTTATGATGCAGCTATCTTAAAAAGTTATTTCATCACTGGTTAAAGGGGTTATAATCAAAGTAACAATATGTTCGCCAAAATAAAAATACTGTATTAAAAAAATGTACATACACGACTGAGCGCCAAAAAAGTTTGAAGAAAATGTAATCAATCAACAAGACAAATACTCGTATTATGAAATCAATTAGAAAGTGACCGGGGTTATATAAACAGTTATTACCATGAAGACCAATAAATAACAGCATTACCAAGCAATACGAAAGAGGAGAGTGAATGTCGATAATTCGGCCCACTTTGTGTAAGTTCGGTCGCCTTCGTATCTGCCGCGCCGAGTCGGATATTTGCATAAATTCCATTTACAATGGAGGTGTTGCGATAATTGTAGCACATTAGAGCCGGAGAAATCTTGTGGTAGGTCGGGAGAAGCGGCGCGGAGGCGTTGTTGGGTAACCTCAACCTCAACCTCAACCCACACCCACACCCACCGTGATGGAGGAGCGGTTGCCATTGCCGAGACAGAGCCTGGATCTTAAAAAGTCAGCTATATTTGAGTCGAGATTAAAAATACTTGCCTAAACTATGAAAACTACTCAACTAACAAACCTTAAGTGGTCCGTTATTTAATGTCTCGAGACGTTTATTATTTCTATTAGAGTGCTAGTTTGCATCTAAATTTAAACCTCGTTTTCAATTCGGTTCTTTTGGGTCTCTAAATCTGTGTATGATGTTTTGGATGACGTTACATAAAAAATGAACCTTCGTTATTTCTATAAAAACATTTGGATAACTGTTTTTTATTTCAAGGTGACCAATGGAAAACAAATTAACTATTCTGTGTGTGTGTGTGAGAGATTCAAAAGGAAGACGCACTGTTAAGGATAATCTGTTGTGAAAGGCGGAGGGCTGACACAAAGGCAGCGCGGCGTAGTCAGAGGCGCATCTGGCGGGTTGATCATCAGCGATATGCCAGTAGTGTGTGCCGGGGTGGAACTAGAGGCTGACAATGGCCACAATGCCGAGGCTCTATCATTCTCACTTCTGGAGTCTTTCAAGAACCCCCAGACCTCAAGTGATCCGGAGACTTCACCTCCACCGGCAGTTCATTGAGAGTTGCTGGGGACACAATCTGAGGGTCGAGGACTTGGGACGACGTAGGTTTGACAAGATAAATGACGTTCTTGACAGTAGTAGTACAAAAAAGACAGGCGGTGTCACAATAAATTCGTACGGAATAAAAAGTAATTATGAAAAAAGATATTTCTGCATTATTGCATAACAAAATTAAATATTTAGTTACTTACATAATTAATGGATTTTTTAAAATGGTAAGAATGAATATAAAAAATACTAGTTTAAGTTGTAGCGACAAGTTACACCTAATCAAATTTGTATCGAAAAATAGTTTTTAACAACTTTTCTCAATATAATTACGCAATCCATAAGTAGAAATAGTTTATAAGAGTGGTGCTGTCTCAGTGATGACAAGGTCCCAAACAGTTTGAGACCAACGGACCAAACTTTCACCTGCAACGATACAGGAAATTTTTCTCTTCCAGTAATCTTGTTGTTTGGAGATTTGTATAAGATCAACTACAATACGCTAGGACAATAACACTTATAATCTTGTGAAATATTGTTTAGCCATGCCTGTCTGCTATCATGTAGCCCTCTTTACCACTTGCTAAATTAGTACCTACGTCCATTTCTACGGTGAATTTTTTGAATTTATTCTTTGTTATTTATTTTATAAATACTTATTAATTATCCAAGGAAAATTAGAATGGTCAAGTCACATTGTACATTTAGAACTCGGTTAATATTGCCATATTACCTTATACAAATTTATGTGAACCGTCGGAACAAAATAAATGAATAGCGTGAAAGAAAGTGAATGGGCTACAAAATAACAAGATATGTCATTACATGATAATTATTTTAATAAGTCTAACAAAGAAAACCACGTGATACTCTAAACTAAAAAAATACGATAGAAAGTGAATAATTAGGATGGGAAAAGGATGAGGCGGAAAATTGATAGATCTTCCTTAAATGAGATATCTTATATATTGAGCGAGAGATTCTAAAAAAGTTAATATTTGAGACATGCACAGTTTATAGCTGTAGAACAAAAGACTCCCATTTAGGCCAAGGTAGATAGTCTCCTCTGGTTAGAACCATAACGGCCATCCACTCCTCGGATGACTGGCATACCGCCTTGTACAGTTACACATGTCGCCAACCTGATTGATTCCTTCGTCACAAAGCTAGCCAAACATCAGGAGGACAAAAACCTCTTGATCGGCCTCTCTGCCATCTGCCTCAGTCTCTGCCGTCGCAATTATATCGGCATGTGACTTCCGTCTCGAGAGCTTCTTATCGCGACGTTCTCCGGAGTGTTCGGAATGCCACCGGATTCCTCAGAGAAAGGCGACTCTCACGGGTATTTGGTCTTCGCGTTGAAAAACTCGATCCGTCAGCTGCTGGCGCTGAGATTTGCTCAATAGAAAAACGGCAATAGAACGGCGAGGCCGCTTACTGCGTTGTGGAGAGTCGTAAATGCGGAATCCATTCTGGATTTATGGCCCTTGACGGAAATTTATAACTGGTATCCGATGATAGGCGAATGGCTGGCTAACCATAGTTTGACATTTTGGATATTCTCTTTATTTAATACTAAAATAAATGAGTGTTGATTTAATTCGTAGTGCACAGTATGTACAGGACTGCATTAGAATCTGTGATCATTTCAATGTAATTATGGAAGTCTTGATATTTGTCGAATTCAGTATGGCAGATTGTCGGTGGTTACTAGTAGAATTACTGCGATCTTGCTGGTTCATAGTGCGGTGTTTTAACATTATAAATCATGCTCTACCACATTCACTATTTTCTCGTACAGATAATAATACGTAATCATTTACCCAATTTTTGTTTTTCCCTAACAACTGAAGCTTTCTGGTTGATTATAGCACGTCCGTCTCTTTATACTGTTTTTTTGTGACTATATAAACTCACGAATCGCAATGTTTTCATAAAAAAAATTCGTACAGCAATTGCTCATTTACCGTTACAAAATATGATACTGGTTATTGTTTATAATCTGGTACAGTATAAGTTTTCCATTTAAATTCTTAGGCTTATACAACAATTTTTCTTCTTACATTAGGCCTATACTACTTTTCTTTACACTATTATGATTTATTCCATTACAATGTAAAAGCCTATTTTTAAAGAAGAAAATATTCTTATTAATTACTGCTTGAAGGTTAGTCTTTACAGTGAAAATTAATTTGAAAATCAACTAGAGCAGAAACATAACCCTAAAGACATTACTCCCCTCGTTATTTGACTAAAAGCAAGAAACTTGAGCCGCCCTTGTCCATTCAATTAATTCATTTTTTTGTTCCTCCGCCAACGGCTGTCACTCTCCTTTTAACATTTTCTTTAGAAACAACCCCTTCTCATGTCAAGGGTCGGAGCAACGGTTTAAGTTTTATATCGAAACAAATCTTGATTGTAAAAAGACGATGGAATACACAATTTTAAACAGTTGTTTACAACTATTACTTGACCACACATAACATTATGAAACTGAACGATCATTTACACTAGTACTACTGGTATTTTTTTTCAATAACAAAATACACCCATAAAAGAAACTTTGGCTTACAGATTTCATTCATGCAAAAAAGACAAGGAAGTATTTAGGCAGCAAGCGCGATCTACCGGTACAGACACAATAGCAGTGGCATTCTTGAATATAAAGAGGGGGAGTGGCGAAAAACAAGGAAACATTGTAATCCGAAGGCCTCACCTACATTCCGGTCAGAGTTGTAACTTAATATCAGGGGAGGCGAAGCTAAATTATATACTTCTATGTTACGCGTTTGTGATGAATAACAAATTACAGGCAAAACCTTGCCACTCTCATTCATGTATAAAATTACATCCAAAACAGTTCAGCTCTTTTTTGTATCCATCTTGTAAAAAAGTAAATAATGGAAAAACGTTTTATTTGAAACTTGGTAACTAATGTAAAAGAGTTTTCGGTTGGTTATAAACCTTTCGCCAAACAAAAAACATGATAATGGTGACTTTAATAACAACTATAAATAATGTCGAGATTGTTCCAATTCTTATAACAATCCCTTCGTAAGAGTGTATGTGTATACTCTGATTCAATATATTTTTATTTTATAACTAAAAACATTAAAACTAATCATTGTTGGCGTCTTCTTTATCTAAAACATGTTATCTTACATTTTTAGTCCTTATGTTAAAAGTAGAGAACAATAACAACCAAAATAATGTCTTGTTAAAATTTATAAAAATGCATTTTAACCCATATTAATGGTCGTGGGATATGGACTTACGACATTTAGTGTAAAAGTGATCAACATTTTTGTAGTAAAACCTTGTCATTGGCTGAATTTAGATATCAATACTCAAACAACATAATAACTTGTAATATTTCCCATAAATTAAAAGTTGCCATATTTTATTTTTGTTCTATGTTTCTCTTCAACCTTGACTTTAAAACCAATTCACTAACTTCAAATTACACTTATTCGTGAGTTAAGATTAAATAATCATAGTTTGTCACTCCTCCTATGGGACGAAAATTTACCCCTGCCCATTAAACCTTCCCAGTTTCACTAAGCCTTGGAATACTCTGCAATAATAACCACTAGCATCAATAACTCAAGTATAAAATATTGTAAATTGCTCCCTTAATGTAGGTTTATATTTTGGGGGAAAATTTAAATTCCCAACCATTTGACAAGAACCTAATACTCATCGAGTTGTCTATAATCGTTTTTCTATGACTCTCTCTATAATCAACTAAACAATTGAGGCCCCATTAATCTTCCTCTTAAAATTCCCGCATCAGACGTATAAATTATTATCATATCCGCCACTGAACATAAACAGGAATCGGGAATGATTTAGCTCGACTTGACACGATGCTGGAGATGCACTTTTAACAGGCCAATAACTCACGAGAAGCGGAAATCTCCAGCCGCGGAGATGGGCCCAGGGTTGCCGTAAAACTGCGTTTAACAGTCTTCCTATAGTCGTAAACATGTGTGGAGAGGGGTCCTGTTAAACATAAAGGGCAATGACTTTGCAAAAAGGCAGGGCTTTAACTCACTGGCATCGTTTATTCAAAAATTATTGATCACTAAATCGCTATTTAAGAGGCCAACGCACCTAAGGCGTATTTTAATGCAACTATTAATTAACCAAGAGTGCAAGGCTATGTGTAGCATTTCTACTGACTAAGATTGACGGATTTTTGCTGAGATAATTAATTAATTGATTTGCGATCCAGTAGCTGGACCCAGTTTCAAACCTTTACAAACCTTTAAATGCCTTGCCAAAATTATTTTACATTTTTGGCTGAATCTATAAATTTTTCGGAGTTTGCTGATTTATTAACAACATTACCTAATTCCCTACGGAATTTCTTATGTACAGCAAAACTCTTTTAGTTACGAACCAATTTTGATGATTGAGGTGTCAAATTAAAGGGATTTTTCCGTAGAAGTCATGGAATAACTTTGTCTCCCTCAGCTCAATGTGCTTCGCCCCATTGTACTTTAAAGTTTCCATGTTATTCTTACGAGCAATATATTTAATAGATCAGAAACAGATGTAGTTGCAGCAACAATTTTAATCAGCTGTTCATTCCTGAATTCTTTGTGCGAAGCACGGGTAATCAGCTAGTATTCAGTATTTGATTGCCTATTTTTAAACACAAAACTAGAAGATAATAATGGTGTTTGAATCCATATACATCATACACATAATTCCTTTGTTGTCATCTTAATTTTGATGGGGCCTTTTACAAAGGGTTCTATTCAGACTTTACAGTTTACGTTTAACATAGGGTTTCTGCTTCGGTTCTCACAGAATGTTGTAAGTGGATAAGAACTCACACATATACGTGCAGAAGTTGATACCCTAAACAACTTAAGCATCCGATCATAACATTTATTCACATTATATTCAGGAATTGATTATTTGGAATAACAAATATCAGTCTTTGATGATACAAGAAATGCGTTTTGTGAAATTTGTTCTAATGTAACGAGGAAAAAACTGGTTTTTAGATATTTTATCTGCATTCAAATAAATATAGAACCTCATTCCTCAAACTCAAATTGAATTTAAAGATAGTAAAACGTCTACATAATACAAGTTAACATTATGACCTTTAAAATAAGATATTAAGTTTTATTTGGTCACAATGTATATTTGCCTGATCTGAGAGGTTGATCTTTCCTCATATGAACGTTGTTTCCTCAATAGTGAGAATGTTTGAACAATAACCATTGGGTTTTGAAGCTACATTTTGCTGGCATCTCAGAACCAAACTAAGTGTAAATATTTATTTATAAATACGATATAGTAACTTAAATGACCTATTTAGCTACTGTATACTATACCAATATTGCCAAGGAACAATTCACGAACTTATGAGCCACCTCACTTGTGAGTAGGAGATCGCATTTATTATAGTTCGCTCATCTCTGATCTACCACTACAAAGTTCCACCCAAAGTCGGAAAATATAGTTCGCCCTCTAAAATCACTCTTATAGTAGATTTTACTTACAAGAAAGTTCAATGATTCATGCGCGATTAAGTGAGACAATTAGAGACATTAGATAGAAAAACCATTACAGTATTAAAAGTTTAAACGGGTAATGTATAACGAGCTTAATGGCCTGACTGAAAGGATAATTCCTGTCACTCTTATTTTTTATTTTCGTTTACATTCTCTATAACGCTATTATACTGCTCTTATTAAGTGGCACCAATGTTCTACTTTTAAAATTGTTTACTTCTCCTTTCTCCAAATTTAGCTTATCAATACCGGCGTTGTCACATTATGAAACCAAAAAGGAAAAATAACATCAAGTATCCTGGATTTAGCTACAAACAGTTGATCTTTATCGATTAAGTAATGAAATCAAGCGTTAACGCATAAATGTACAATATTCGCAGGAACTATTAGGGTACAGATTTTCGCATTGACGACCGAACACTAGTCACTTGGTACGAGGGATCACATGCGGAGAGAGATGCTACTTTCTTTGAGACTTTCCAACGACTTTCTACCTCACCAGTGGCTAACTCTTCCTCTACACACACATAGCATATCCGTGGCTCACTACGACACCATGCGAGAAAGTTATATTCTGTGCATACTCAGCCTGAGCGATGAACGAATCAAACAGCATCGCCCGCACCGTCTTTCAGAGCTTCAGAAAAAATTAACAAGTTCGGTTTACAACAAATTATAGCGGTTGTTTTGCGCAGGATTTCAATTTTGTTTATATAGCGCTGCAACAAGAGATCAAGTTGATTAGAACGACCGTCCTGGATACTAGGCGGTAAGGCAGTATTTAATTGAGCGATCAGACCTTGAAACCCTGCCAAGTATCAGCCACTAGGTACAGGTGTCCTTTTGTGGTGTTGTCAAGGAAAAATTGAATGCTCACTTTATCTGCAATAACCAAACGAACTTTTCAAAGGGCATATACTAAAAAATACAAAAAAACTATACATTTGTAACTACAGTATTTGTCCACACTGCTGTTCTCGTAGACTAAGAATCGAAATAATATAGACGCCAACTGTTTTGAAACACCCATAAGCTTACAAATTAACGATAAAACAGTGAGGGTAGTTATTTCCAGTTTCATCCTTGTTTTCTTTGTCTTGTATAAAATTACATAAGCTTGAATATTTTATGAAACGATATTTTATTTCTTATAAAACTATAAAATCACTTGTTAACAACTAAAGATTCACATGTTACTCCAGTTGTCATGATTCACGAGGGGCAAGCGCAGTAGAGGCGTAGAGGCTGATTGCGATGTAATTCTGGTCACTGTTATAACGACCGAGTCAAAAACAGTGCCATTAACTGGTGGAACGCGCCGGTCTCAGCAGCACAATGAGGTATTAACATTCCGCAGCGACGGCAACGATGACTCCGACACTCCCCCGCAACAACCTCCGGTCGCGGTTGTGGTCGTGCTGTAAACGACGACTTCATTGCAGGACAATCTTCTGGGTAATTAGAAATGATTGATGTGCCTTGAGAGGACAAATATGTCTGGGTTGGCAAAGAATGGAGGGTACTTTTGACCCCGCTCCGCCTCATTTGGAGTACGGCAGTACAAGGTTGAAATTTTCACGTCTTGAAATTATGTCTCAAATTAGGCTGTTGGAATGAAATTGGATTTCTCATAGCTGATTCCCAGCGTCCAAAAGAAACACCAATCACTTATCTCACCAACTTTACCTTGCTTCGTTTCCTTCATCCAGTTTCTTCAAGACGCAAAGTTCAGTCGCGCAACACACAACGTTACGCCTAGCATGTGGTCTTTGTTCTACTACTTTTGAATAATTAGAGGCGCCTCTTTTATCACTAGCACTCTTTTTATCACTAGATCAAGAAGTGTATTCATAAGTAATAATCAGAGATACAACACCAGCACGCAAAAATCAGCAAATTCAACCTATGTAACGAAAACGGATTTAAACAATTGAACTTAACACCTAGATGAAATATTTGACATTTTAATGAATAATAGAGTTTAAATAATTGTATTAACACACAGTATAAAGTTGTAAGTATCTCCCGCGAGTGAACTGTGACAGTAAAACTAATAAGTGTAAACGTAAAGGAAGAGCGGTTGAAATTAAAACTAATCTTCTAAATGCAGCCTCAAACTAATTTTATACGAATACTTCAGTAACGGTGTTTGCTATGAGTTGTGTGGTCCACAGAAAGCCACATGCAGGAATTTTGAAGAGAAAGGCTGGACATAACTCAAATTACATACTGCGGTTTACTCGCCACATGCTACCAGTATTTCCAGAAGATTATGCTTCATTTCGCATTCAACAACCGACAGACGTTCTTCCAGTAACGACACAGACTAAGTGCACAGAATTACAATTACGGCTACAACAGTGGTTTGTGGACGACCAAATAACCGCTTCCGGCAGCCGCTGAACCGGATCCGGAAATTAGGTTGGTTCCAACCCAACAAGGTGGCTGAACAGTAGTGTGGGCCCTTGAGCTACAAACTGCATTAGTATCTAAGCAAGGATTGAGTTTCCTCACGTGTTAACAGTAAAGCGAACGTTTAAGGCAATAACAAACACACTGATTATAGTTGAACTACATCCCTTGAAACCCCTACTGACCCAGATTAATATATTCCCATTAAATCTAGTGTTTTCTTGATCAGGTTACTGAATACAAGACCTATTAGAATTAGTTAGCCTAGAGTATTTAGTTTCAAGGTGTCCTAAATACGATATTATTACGTTTATGTTACGGATTGTAAACCGCACTGTTGTGCAACGACTATCCCTCCGAAAGGGTATACAGAGATGGCCATGCCTTCACACTTTCTACATTATATTTTCCTATCTCTCACTGTCGAAACAAGACTACTAAAGTACAGTTACTTACCAAAGAATTCAACGAATTTTAAATCCGGCAGCCACTTAATGACTTAATCTCCTACGATCTACCATAATTATTAAAATTAACAGGAGTAGTCGTACCGTATCGGTAACTGTTTTGAAAGGTATTAAAGTAAAGGTAACAGGTAGTTGAAGGAAGATATTTACGTCGTATAGCAGGTCTGTAAATCTAAGATAAAATAAAATTTACCGAGGGCTGCTATATATTTGGACTCCCAACTCTGCCATTAAGTCGAGATTTACAGGTCTGTTAAATGCAAAAGTATGTCGTGGAAAATATAAATCAGGGAACGATGACCCCACAAAAATAAGTTGAAACGCTGTTTAAAAACCATAACAATTTCGCATAAAAGACCCGTTGCAAAGCTCTGAAAGGTAGATATTAAAAATGTGTTTATGACCCATCATATTTTATAAAATCGGTGTGGAATGTTTTTAATATTAAAGCAGAATAAAATCATGAAAATGTGTGTAGTATTATATTTAAATGTATGCAGGCCTAAAAGAGAATGACATCAAGATCCAAATTATGTACTGTATGTTTTGCAATAGCCTAAATGGAAAAACGCAGTGTTTTATTTCAAGTTAACGGCTTTAAATGTTAATTCAACGGTTACGTCAAGGAATTACAACGGTTGATTCTGCATAAATACATAATGTACAAGTATTTTAGTCTTAGTGGTTGGCAGTATTCATTTATGTATAAGAGCGTAAAGCAAAATGTTACCGCGCATCGCGCAGCAGAGCGAATAATGCTATAAAGAAACTTCACTGGAATTGCATACATTTACTTTCCTACAACTACAGTTTTTGAAACCACACAACATAACAAAAATTCACTTTCATCCATTTTGGCTGAATTCACGAGGTTGAGGTTATATACACCGAGTCCGTTAGCTTGGTACTGTACAAAGAAATAATCAATCAGCTGTTTATCAGCTGTTAGCGAGTAGAAATGTAAGGGGAAACAGTTGTTTTTTTTAGATCGTAAAGAAGTAATGAATGTAGAGAGAGTATTTTACATGTATATAAATTCAGTAATTCTTTTAACTGAACCATCACCGAACAGTGGAATAAATTTTACATTAAGTTTAGAGTATTACTCTTGTTATTTAATAATGACAAACCATTATGCAAAAATCAACTCTTTCACAAAATATGGATTTTATTTAGCTGTCTGCATTACAAACTGATACATGGGTATTCCTTGTTTACACGGTTAATAATATTTACTCGTTAGATTTTTCTAAGCTTCAAATATGTGTAAATATACGGTATATGTATTTAAATTAGTATAGCTGTTGCAACCTGAGTAGAACAGTGCAACCTATAATAGCAGACAATACAATATATACAATTAAGTTGCCAGTTGAGGGCGTGGTTTGCCGGGCTATCAACCAAGATCAGCAAGCAGTAGACGTGCGGCACTACCAAAACTTCACACCACCTGATCGGAATAACAAGTGATATTTTTCTATGGAAAAATAGCAATAGGGACAGCGTCCAACCATGCTATTGGCTACAGCCCAACAGTCAACTTAATTGTCCTCTATTATAGTCATTTAAAATTCTAGAGTAGTTTCATTACTAATTAATTTAATTTAATCAACTGTTGAATGAGATTATTTTAAAATTCACTTTTCCACATGACATGAGAGCAATGACATTTAAATTCACTAGTGCTCATCCCTCGGTCATCATCTGTTACTGCGAGCGGAAGGAGTTTTTGCTATAGATTAACACAGGAATGTAGGCTCATTAATGACTAGTCGGTCATTAATTAGCATCAAAAGGAGACAATATCTCTGTGTGTGTCTCGTCGTCTGTCTGCGCTCACTGCCGCCTGCTTTTGATCTACAACTGACGTGCCCCATATAACGTCGGCGTCGGCAACTATGACTCGGCCCGGCCATAGCTATAGACTACATTCCGGCCAATTAACGTTTTCTGCTATTTATTATGTTCTACGCCCCTTCTTCCATTCTTGCTTGTCACATCCTGTCTATAAATTACCGCCAGGTTGAGATGTTCAAGCACCGCGAACTTGCACTCGTATGAACAATTTATGTACATCTTTTTAGCTCGTATAAATAACGTTTGCATAATATAGTGTTTGGGAACTTGTAAATGTTCAAGCTAGTTTTAAACTTTAACAAATAAAAATAACACATCTAAGCCTACATGTATTTTTACAAGATGATTTCAAATTCTAGCCAAAGTCTTCACAAACGAGTTAATCTCATATACATTAGCCTTCATTCGCTACAAAAAATAATACACATTTTTTACTGAATGAAGTTTAAACAATAATGTTCCCGATTTGTGAATATGCCGGAAGTCGGACTTTATAAAGCAAGTTCGTCAACGAGTAGGTGTTGATTTCTTGGGATAATACATGAAAATGCAACTTGAAGGTTTAAATAAAATTAAAATTGTTTAAGATGATCAACAACAAAAATAAAGAGGGCAAAACATTCTAAGCCGATAAATATGATTCACTTTAGACCGCAGAGTAGTCTGGTTGGTGGGAATGCACTCCTACATTTAATATAACAGTAATATGTATAGCAATAGGCTACTTATAGCGGGTTTTGGAATAGTAAAAAAACCTAGCACGCAAAAGAAGGCACTATACGCCATAAAAGCGTTATTCACTGTGATGATCGACACTATTATTATTTATTGCGGGTTTATTCAACGCCTAAATGGCATGCATTATACAGTGAGCGCAGGCGAGCGCATGTCCCCGCAAACCGCAAGCGCCGCTGGTACCAATTAGCCGGATGAGCCCTAATTGCGAATAAGTGAGAAATTATTCCAGATTCCGGAACGTTAACTATCAATAGAACCGGTACTCGAGCCCGCATTACAAATTTAAATGGTGAACTAATTGCGAGGATAAGCTGTGCGGTGTAGGAGTGCTCTCATGTCGACCATTACCGACCTGGGGTTCCGGTCCAGGAATAGAAGAGGTTCCGACCGGCGAGGGCACTCCGACGCCTGGGGCTGGAACCGAGGCCGCGTCGGAAACGAAACTGGGTCCTGAATGAGGAGGGTTATAAGACGGGACTTAGTTACTAGCTGGTGGATATGTACGGCTTTTTAATAGTTTGTTCAGCACATTTAGAGATATACCCCAGAAAATATTAAGAAAATTATGTCTATGTTTTAGGTCAGATTTAGACCAAACGTTTCTGGGTCGGTGCCCACCAAGGGTTGTGAAAATATATTCGTGACCCACAGTCAGTTTAATCGAACCTAGTTAAACAAGATAATTACGATTACAACCATGGTATCTTATCAAACATATTATAGGCTGTTAGTTTTTAAAATTCCGAACGAATTTACATACAAAAACACAAGAAGGTAGCGTAATACTTAAAAAATAGAGTATTCGTAAATTCATGTTCTTACAAACTTGACAGTAAATTAACAAAATAACATTCAATATAAGGTTGATCAGAAATAAATAGGCCTACGTATTATTTTGTGTAGGGAAAGGTTGAAGTCGAGGTAGCTTATTTGAATAACTTTTGCCCAAAGACAAATTACCTGAGATTTCGCCCCCCTTCTACCCAAATATAGTTTTGCACAGTTTCCCACTATGTCTATCTTCCTTATGCCATCGAATTCCTTTAGGGTTTCCACTAGATTTCCAATGTAAGAGGGAGTAAATTTCCCTATTGGTTTCCTAGGTGTTTACCTTCAAGTTCTGCTGGTGGCCGCACTGTCGACAGCAGTACTGCAGGTACTCTGGCAGGGGCGGCTGGAAGGTGAGGGTGTCCATGGTGTAGTCGTCCACCAGCTTGCGGTAGTGGACCCGCAGTAGGGGGCGAGGGCCCGAGGTCCGTCCCATCTCACCACCCTCCCACCGTCATCACTATCACCACACTACACTGGCAACCGGTGGTTGGTATACAATCTTTGCTGATGTCTTCTGGCAATTGCGAAATTTAATATTTCCAGTCGTCTGATGTAGTCACACTACAACCTGTTGAGAAAGATAAAGGTCAGCTGTTTGAGGAAAGGTGACCGTAATTGCTTACCATTTGCGTATACTGTAGTAAAATAGTAAGGTGTATTATTCACAACATAAACAATCGATTATTAAGGAATTTAGTGGGCCAGTAAATAGGTAATGCCTTTTATAACCTTATTTAAAAGAAAAAAAATACATTAGTTTCCTAAATTTAGAAGGTAGGGTTATACGATGAAAATTAAAAAGGAATATTATGAATCTTAGAAAATAAATCCTTAATAGATTGGGACGTAATGACGTATTAATTTCAAAATTCCTGTGGACAATCAAAAGGTTAATATTTTACGACGGAGGATGTTGGATGGACGGAAAAAGCACAAATTAAATAATGAATAAAATAAAATAAACTTTTTTATTTAAAGTCGAGAATTTGACGAAAAGGTGTAAGACAATTACACCCAACTAGCACCAACTAGTTCAATTAGTTCCTGTTTACACCCTATCCGTATCCCACCTGTTAAAGTTGATCTTTTAGAAACTTCTATTTTATTTGATGCTACTTAAGTGTTAGTTTGCATATTTGCTATTTAACCCTAAGCCTACAGTAAACTTCTACAATATCGTATTAAAAACATACAAATTTATTGATTGGGAAAGAAACTGAATCATTGATATACAAAGTAGGTAAATCACATTACTCAACAAAATTATCAATCAAATATTTTTTCCATCCTAATAAACTTTTATAAGTGTTAATTTGGTTTTACTGCATGAGTTATTATATTTCCACGATGTTATCTTTATATTTAGAAAACATATTTCCGAAATAGTTGATCCACGAGGGGCGACCGCCTCCAAATCCTCCCCCGGGGACCAGGGTGGCTCAGGCAAGGGCGGGGGCATCCACCGTAACGGAAAACCTGTAGTAATGGAATTGGAATGCCTCCGTGCCCCAGGGGCCGGGTAACCCTATCTCAGTCTCCCCCCGAGATCTGCTTATCCCGCCTTCTCAAAAGACTGATTCTTTCCTTAAAGTTGTTTCTTTTACTAAATAGAGTTAAAGGAGCACAATAAAGAGTGTTAGAAGTTGTATTTGTATGGAAACGTCAGGGATTGGGTTTTTCTTTTCTCGTATTATTGTTTTTGAGAAGGAGGTTTAACTTTTTAAAACTGTCTTACAATTTTTCAAAACTGTAGCAGGTGTATTATGGATAAGCAATTAATTTATAGCCTTATGATAAAATATTTAAACAAATAGATAGTACGATATGAACAAAATAAAGAAACCAGTTTCATCAAACTGTGAATAATTATGCTATTATAGATTAATTTGGATAAAGAAGAGTCCAAATAAAATTTTTACTCTGCTAAAAAGGATCAATATAAATCCACCTTAAAACCTCCTTTGATTATTGCGACACCCGTGATTATTTTTTCGGAATTAGATAAATTATTTAATCGTTGTTGATTTATTGCTAATGTTAGATAGTGATAAATTGCTGTTGATTTTTCAACGGGCGTTACACTAGTCTGAAATGTCGAGTAAAATTATACATAAGGATCGGGACGAAACCAATTTTGGATTTGTTTTATAATGTCTATTATGAACCTAGTGAGACATACACGACACATACATGTCGCTGTATATACATATATGTTTAAAAAGTCTTAAACAAATGAACAAACTGCCTTTTAGTCACAACCTAGCAAACGAGAGACCCCGTTTAACAATTGCATGATCGCATCTCCCTACTTCAGTTATCAGTTGATGCAATGATAAAGAATAACTCGCCGGAGATATTTATGGGGTCTCGTGAGACCGGCTGTGGGAAATAAAACATAGATAAGACAGAGGAGCAGGCGGGAGTAGTGGGTGCGCGGGGCGGGTCACGCTGGCTCAGGAATGCTGCCCTCACCCGCACGTAATGCTGGGATCGCGGCGGGGCTGTGGATCATTACTGAGCAATAACTAGCGGCAGAATTTGGCCACACGTTTGTCGGTTAGCTATTGCGATCAGTAGTTCGGTAAGGTAGAGGAGCAGGCGGGAGTAGTGGGTGCGTGGGGCGGGTCACGCTGTCACGCTGGCTCAGAAATGCTGCCCTCACCCGCACGTAATGCTGGGATCGCGGCGGGGCTGTGGATAATTACTGAGCAATAACTAGCGGCAGAATTTGGCCACACGTTTGTCGGTTAGCAGTTGCGATCAGTAGTTCGGTAAGATAGAGGAGCAGGCGGGAGTAGTGGGTGCGTGGGGCGGGTCACGCTGGCTCAGGAATGCTGCCCTCACCCGCACGTAATGCTGGGATCGCGGCGGGGCTGTGGATCATTACTGAGCAATAACTAGCGGCAGAATTTGGCCACACGTTTGTCGGTTAGCTATTGCGATCAGTAGTTCGGTAAGATAGAGGAGCAGGCGGGAGTGGGTGCGTGGGGCGGGTCACGCTGTCACGCTGGCTCAGAAATGCTGCCCTCACCCGCACGTAATGCTGGGATCGCGGCGGGGCTGTGGATCATTACTGAGCAATAACTAGCGGCAGAATTTGGCCACACGTTTGTCGGTTAGCTATTGCGATCAGTAGTTCGGTAAGATAGAGGAGCAGGCGGGAGTAGTGGGTGCGTGGGGCGGGTCACGCTGTCACGCTGACTCAGGAATGCTGCCCTCACCCGCACGTAATGCTGGGATCGCGGTGGGGCTGTGGATCATTACTGAGCAATAACTAGCGGCAGAATTTGCCACACGTTTGTCGGTTAGCAGTTGCGATCAGTAGTTCGGTAAGATAGAGGAGCAGGCGGGAGTAGTGGGTGCGTGGGGCGGGTCACGCTGGCTCAGGAATGCTGCCCTCACCCGCACGTAATGCTGGGATCGCGGCGGGGCTGTGGATCATTACTGAGCAATAACTAGCGGCAGAATTTGGCCACACGTTTGTCGGTTAGCAGTTGCGATCAGTAGTTCGGTAAGATAGAGGAGCAGGCGGGAGTAGTGGGTGCGTGGGGCGGGTCACGCTGGCTCAGGAATGCTGCCCTCGCCCGCACGTAATGCTGGGATCGCGGCAGGGCTGTGGATCATTACTGAGCAATAACTAGCGGCAGAATTTGGCCACACGTTTGTCGGTTAGCAGTTGCGATCAGTAGTTCGGTATTTTAACGCAAGGGGTAAGCCGTTGGCTCAGAGTCCTAAACGTTTGTACGGATTATTATACCAGGATTTGAACCGAGGTCTAGGAAGCTAACCATTTAATGACCAAAGATTGTTATGAACCGTTAACGCATTTACAACTTTAGGTGTATTTTCCTTTCGCAGTCCAGCATGAGGTTCCAATGGTGTAAATGATATAATGCAATACGATGTTTAGTTTAGAAATGCAGTAGGAAGATCATATCTCGATGAAAGTTGTAAATGAAAAGATTGATTGACAGTTCAGCTTGACAAACTTATGATACAAATCAGATCTCTAATGTTTTGAATTCCAGTCAGTATCAGGGATAGTGAAGCGTTTGCGGGGGCCAATTTGCTTTCAGGTTTTTACGTGGTTGCTGTACTAATGTTAGAATTTATTCAGCCTTTATACTGATTTTTCATATTAGCAGTGATATTATATATTTTAAAATAGTAATTTTATCTTATTGTTGAAAGTGCAAACATAAAGGTTTGTGAACGTAAAGGTTTGATTGATCATTATCAAGTTTTGACGTTTGGGGCGTGTGGCTACGTTTTAAAAACCCAATCATAAAGTATTCGTTAATTTATTGTTAACACCATTTTTTATTATTTATAAACTTTTAACATTCCTTAATTGAGAATTGATTAATGATGCTTCAGACCGACCATAGACATTAACTAAACAAGGAATTGGACCGTTCCCTTTCAAAACGTTAAAAAATGCACTTGAGAACAAAATATTTACGGATTTATAACAAGTAATTCCAGGAGAGGTAAACAATTTAAAATATCTTTACTGGAATATCAGAGCAAAGGCAGTGTGACCTGGATGTGTGGAGAGAGCGAGAGGGGCGAGTGAGAGGGCACGAGGGGGCGTAGCGCGGTAGCCGGGCGGGGAAAGGGCCGCATGCCGTCGGTGACCCTCCGCTACCACATTGCCTAATCCGCCGCCGATGACACGGCCGATAACACTTGGTGGAGGTACAAAATACACTCACTACCAAGGAGGCAAACTAAAACCAAAACGTCTAACAAAGAGGATGTGTCTGTTTTCTAAATTTAGAATGTTTTATCAATGACTACATAAACTACATTATTTGTTGACTACATAAATGACATTTGTAGTTTATGTAGTCATTGGTTTTATTGGGCTAAATGTTAATTGATTAGTTTTAGTTTTACGTTTCTTTTCGGAAATTTGTTTATAGTTTAGAAGATCTAGATTTCAAGTAATTCTTCATTCGAACAGGAACAGAAGTATTTGAGTTGAAAGAGATATTGTCGAGATAAATGAACAACAATTCCAATCATTCAAATGTCAACAATCAAGTTTTGTCAGGATAATTAACTATGTTAAAATAATACAGTTTGCATCGCTACATTCAGTAAATACCAAATATGTTTTAATGTTTGTAGATTATGTTGTAATAATTATACCAAGTCAAGATTCCATGATGACTCGGTATAATTATTACAACATAATCTACAAACATTAAAACATATTTGGTATTTACTACTCGACAGTGTTAAGTACAGATTTTAGATTCTGCGCCTTTTTCAGCCTTAACTGATCTAGTCGGCTATATCTACTGTCCTGACTTTTGGCTCTTGATAATGCTTCTACGGCAGCAATAACTTTGATTAAGATCTTGAAAAACAAATGAAAATATTTAGATGACGTTGAAGTGAAGAGTATGCAACTAGGATACGTTCCTTTCAATATACAGTAATTATGGAAAGCAATGTAGATGCTGATTATTAATCTAGCTATCTAAGGTATGCCGTATGAAGCATAAAACTGGGGATTTGTACTCACAAAATAAGCTAGCTTATGACACTACTTAACTAGCGTTACAATGTATATAAAATGTATTTTGAACAGTTAACTTCAGTGAAGTTTGTTTGCACGAGTTTAACCTATAATAGAGAAGTTTATATCAATTTTTCTACAGGATGATTCCCAAATTCCTCTTATACAAGTACCGTACCCTAGCGAATCACACCTAAATGTTCCCTTTGCCTATAGTTACACAATTTACAAATTATTGGTTACGCAGGGGTGTAGCTAAACGAAAAATATGTATTGAAAGCTACTCTATGATTGTAATTTATTTTCCGTCATCCTTAATCATTTAATTAAGGTTCTATAAAATAGTTCTTGCTGATAAAAAAGAAGAAGTATTTAATGAAAGTAGTCACTTAGAGTGCAATTATTTATAACGTGTTGAGCTTTAATATGTGTTGGCATTTTCAGCAAAATACACCATCTACAAAAACAACTAGGCCTAATAAGTTGAAATCAAACGGGAACCCAGACCTGTTAACAAGTATTTCAAGAACAGAGATTGTATACCAACCAAAAAAACCGTCGATACAAATCTCACAAAACAAATGCAGAACTATTGAATGAAAACACAAAATAGCCGGCAAGTATCGGCTGCAGCTTCGACACGAACTCGCGAACCCACCAACCGAGACTGTGTCAGTGCCTCTGCCGGCCGGCCAGCCCACATCTCTCTCTCTCACTCTCACATTCCTCCCTCTCGCTCTAGCGACCGGTTCACAGCACGGGCGCCATCTGCTCCAGACGGTCTGAGTCACAGTCATTTCCATCTACTCGCCGCTTCTAATGTTGATGGCAAAAGAGCTGGTGGAGAAGGGGTGCAAAATCGTAGGCATGCTACCTGCAAAATCGTAGTGGAGTAGGGGTGCATCACTGGTTTTCCTTGCATTTCCTGGATTCGTTCGTCGGCTGACCAAAAGTTCTTCTCTTCAAAAGCTCTTCTCTAACTTGAAGATGTTAAAAGTCATTCTATTTCGGACATTAAATTAAGAAGGAGGAGAGACAGTTTTATCATGAAGATAGTGAACGTTAGAAAATAAACCCCGTCGAATCACTTATTTTGCCATACCATCCACGGTTTAAGTTCACCTTGAAACAGGACTCTTCCAGCAACAGTTCATCCGGAGAAATTATCGCATAAAAAAGGTTCACTGTAAGGTCAAGGACGAGGTGAAAAATGGATCACCCTCCATCATCCACTGTGGGCGACCCATCCAATTAGGAACTGCTAATCTAGACAGTTAGAGGATCCCAGGAAACAACTGGCCTGACCTGAGTCGTAATTGTCGACTTCGTTTAGGCCGGGATAAATGACGGTCAAGTGCTAATGAGAGCATTAAACTCTAGCGGTTGCAGTTTCCACTCATAGACTCAAATGCACAGTAGCTCTTATCGTCAAGGAGTGTCACGTTTTAAACTATTCCTATTTATTTTTTATCCTTTAGATAAGACAAATTCTTGAATAGCAACATCAAACGTTATAAATTACGTTTATTGAAGACCTTCATAAGCCGTGCAGGTTTCATGAATAGTTCTATCAGTAGCGTCTTAATATTTATATTCAGTAAGGTCATAAAAGATTATAGACTTGAGAAGGTTTAAAAAAAATTGTCCGCTGCGGCTATCAACGTACTAATATCGGCTCAAATACGCGGTTGTATATACATGAAATACATATTGTGTGAAAGAACCGTCATTCATTGAGATGCAGTAGTAGTATAAGCCATTCAACAATGAACAATATACTGTCTAATTGAATCTAAGAAATCCAAACTGTCTCATTTATAATTCATCAGTTCCGGGTCGTTCCTGTATCCTGTAGCGAAGCCGGTTCAAGTCCTACGGTCCACAATTAATCAGAGGTAGATGTATCGACACGAGGAATGGCTGACATGGACCGAGGAATTCCCTGCTCTTGTTCCTGCTATCGGCTGAAACCATCGACGGACTTCTTGAGTGTTCACATTTCACACGACATGCACTCGCTTTCTCTGTACTGATCGTTGCAACAAACTTAAAAAAAAGATACAGTAAACATTAATTTAGAGTTAAGTATTATTAAGTTGTTGTTTACATGGTCTAAATATTTTTGTTTGTTTGCTGGTAATAGCCGTATTGGTAGAATGTGCTATATATTCATACAAACTTTATAATCATTATTTTCCTCCATCATGAGCGTTGGTTTTATAATCAGTGAAATAATTGATTGTAACTCATATAGTGTAACGATTTCAGCCTAATATAGACATTTGGCGATTGCCACTTAAATTTATTCATAGATTTTGTCAACAACCTTCTCATAAAACGGTAATAACATTAACAAATCTCATTACGGATTTGCAAAATCCAATGAATAAATCTGTAAAACTTTAAAGTCTTGAAATCCTACCTTGAAACAACCAAAAACAACTTTTCTGCTGCTAAAATTCGGAGGCCATATGGAGAACGCTTAAAATATCTACAGATCAAAAAAGGTTCACCGAAACATTGATAATGAGTGAAGAGAGGGCTTCATCTACGAATATTTTATATTTTTAAAATTTAATTCTCCTAAAATAATAATCAAAATTTGTAACCCTCGGAGTCCTCAATAGAATATCAAAAACACAAATTGTGTACCTTACGATGATTTGCCTATAGAGAAATCAGGAAAGACCTTTGACCTTTGAACTGTTAGACACTCCAGCAAATAATGTGAGCAATAATAGACCGTCACGAAACAAAATATTTAACACCGCGAACACCAATGATGCAACCTCTGGCACGATTATTATTCAGAAGCGCCCCGAAATGTATTGTAATTGAATATAGACCCTAGACCCTATATCATTTTCTGCAAGTTGCTAGACGTTGTAACATAACTTTAAGTAGTATGCTCTAAGCTAGCAACTAAATTAGCTTCTGCATACTGCTATCATTTTCGTGCGTTGCCTCCATATATAATGGTGGCCACGACCTAACTACAGATTGTCCACGCTAGGAACACTTCGAAAGTTTGGGTAATCCCTGAATAATACCAAAATAAACCTTAATCCCTCCTAGTCACTTAACATATAATGACATCCACACGGTTGAATGAAATTGACTTTGACCCTACTGTCGGACACCTCAACGTTTTCTCTAAATTAAGTAATAACTGGATTGCCTTTGAATATGAACATCCATCGTTCAAAATTATTATTTAATTTGAAGGAGATAATTATTCCTTTATGATTAGGCGTGTTGCTTCATTGATTCTTTGCAAACCAACAGTACATAAACAATTAAAAACAATGCTGATGGCCGATAGTGCGATACTTTAGTTTCTAAACATGAAGACAAATGTGACAGGACACTCAAAGCACAACATTCTAATACATCCGCGCGTTCTGTTTATGTAAGTTTGTGGAATTCGAAACGCATGGTATGGCGCAAATATGGTACCACAAAGCAATGCTGCTCGGACCGGAACCAGATTTGATCACGAATGCTGAAACGAACCAGTCGCTTTTTGTGGGTAAACGATATCAACAACTCTTAAACTAATGGTTTGGATGCGACAAAACCGGTATCCGGCTACCAGTTTGTTGGGACGTATCTGAAATATTCGTGAATCCATCAGCAGTAGTCTCATCGATCAGCTGGCTCTGAGAAATGAGCTGAAAACCGATAAAACTGCTCTTAAAAAATGTATAATGTTGTGATAAATTTATTAGATATCCTACTGCTTTTCATTTCTTTATGATGTTTTACAGCCTTACCCACTCGCGAATACCCGAATATCGGATGTTGGGGGTATACACGAATAGCGTGGAGCTACACGACACCGAGTATCAAAATGTTACATTGCTGCATTGTTCAGTGAACATCCGGGAGAATGTTCGACTCAATACTCGTGTGTTAATCGCGAGTAGTGCTGGGCAGGCTTGAAAATAGATGCTAACATCACGGTAATTTAATAAATTACTGAAGAGATGGTTTGATAACGTTTCGTCTTGCCAAAGCGAGGCTGAAATTCCATTAAATCACCGTAATAGTTGGCCGCTAATATATTATAATGTATTCATGAGCATGTCAGTTTCACGGTAGTAAACCAAGCTGGTCCGTCTCAACTAGCCATCAGCGTCATGTGTTACTTGACGCGCCTTCCTCCGCCCTGGGTTTATCACTTGCTTATGGCGGTGCTAGAAATAAGTTGACAACGTATTGCAGCGTTTTACAAGTATAGTGGAGCAGAAATGGTTTTATGGGAGATAATTCCTAGATTAAGAATTATTGAGATTATGCTAATCTAAGTACTGTATCTGCATAGATTTTTGAGATGGCTGCAAAAAAATTGTTCACACTGCAAAATAAGTTTAGGTTAAAAAGTGCAGAAGTTCAGAATCCTGCAAAATTGTAATTATCGTGGACTAACTTATAAGCTGTTTAAAATAGTAATTTTAATTTCAGTTCTATAAAGGCTTTACTTACTAAAATAACTGTTCTTTTAAAATCTAATTACTTTATCCAGAAAATTTTAAAAATTCTTATATTTTGGATCTAAAAAGTAAGCACCTCAAAATGATACCTAGAATCAAACAATGATTTCATTTGCTTAAGGACGTTTAAAGACTATTTAATTAACAAAGACATGTTTTTACAGACAAAATGGAATAAGTATATTGATTTAAATTGACTATTTTGCGATCTTTGTATTACGAATGGTCTACTGAAAACGCCATGTTCATTAGGGACCTTCATTTGTCCAACCCAACAACTTAAAAAAAATTGTAGCCTTGTGTATATTGTGTTAACAAACGAGACAGTTTGTAGAGAAAGGGTTTAAAAATGACACGCCAGAGCCGGGCTTTTATGCACAAAATAAGCTGATTCGAACTCAGACTTGAAGTAAACTGATTAGTTCTTAATAACAGGTTATACTTGACTGTATAACTTATAAGAGACATAATAATAAAACAGTAAACATTAACATTTAAAATAAATTAAACAAAGTTAAACACTCCGGAGGAAACGGCGGTAAAGTGATTACCCCCGTTGCAGCAAACAGGCATACTCAGCGAATTTAAAATGCTACTTCACTAAGTCATGAAGCCACTTACCAACTTTCATAAAGGCATATTCATAAACAAGCAAGATATGAAATTTGATTTATTCTCCACAAGAAATACACTAGGACTGAGTATGCAGAATTGCTGCATCAAGGGCCACAAAAATATGGGTTTCATGCAAATACCAATGGATCACCACTGGATGAAGGAACATTCCAAGTTTTACTAATTATTTATGTTCATAAACAAGCAAAATCACATGTTTCTTATTCTTCATAAGGATAACATTATAGCTGCTGAGTTCGCAGGTTTGCTGCAGTGGGGACAACAAAAATGGGATTTGTATGCAAATATCAGTAAACCCCCAACCATATAAAGCCACATACCAAGTATCATTGATATATGTTCATTAATAAGCAAGATATAAAGTTGTATACTTATTCTCCATAAGATTACATTGGACAGCGGATTGTGTTTAGCACTTTCAGTATCTCGGTAACCAACTGCCGTAGAGCGGTGATCAATAATCAATATTTTTCAAAGCTGTATCCAATAGTGTAAACTCAAGTTTGGTTTTAAAAATAATTATATATAAAAAAATCAAAAAACCCATTTTTGGGGTACAAAACCCCCCAAAAACACCTCTTAAAATGGTGCGATCTGTCTGGTTTTTGAACTCATGAAAATAGATGCTGCTTTACACCTTTATACCAAATTTCATCGAGATCAGACCATTGTTACGAAAGTTATCGTATCTACGGACACACACACACAAATATATATGAATTTGAACGAATGGTGTTTTTGGCATCTGGGGGCCTAAAAACGAAAATTTATCATAGTCCCGGGCCTAGGTCTTACCACCTGGTCCACCTACGGTAATAGCGTCTTCCCTATAGGGAAATTCGCTAAAATGAAATGTAAATGATTATTGATGATCATAATTTGTCTACTAAACAAAAAATACTATAAATTTTCCCCTACCGTCCATTTAACTATCAGACATTCCAAGACATCCCCTGACCAATTTTCCAATAAACGTTAAATATGTAAGGAAACTAGCTGTTCCCGCAGGCTTCACCCCGCAAATAATAATTTATAAATACCCCCGTCGCAGTAAACCTGCAAACTCAGCGAATTTCTAATGAATATATAACATAACAAATTAAAACACTTAACAGGATTCATAAGAAATATATTCACAAACAAGCGATATTTAAAATATTAATTATTCTCCATAAAAATAATATTAGGGATGAGTAATCAGGTTTGCAGCAACAAGGAACACAAAATAATGGGTTTTATGCAAATATCAATAGAACTCATCTTAGTGTTGTCACATACCAAGTTTTATTCATATACATTAATAAATAAGCGATATATAACATTTTAATTATTTTACATAAGAATAACATGGGGACCAAGTACCTAGGTTTGCTGCTACGGGAACCATAGGCGAATTTTTCGTTGTTGTGCAAACAACAATAAACCACAACCAGATGAAACCATATACCAAATTTCATCAGTTTATGTTCATAAATAAGCGAGATATACAATTTTTATTTTTCTCCATAAGAATAGCATTAGACAACGTACTGTGTTTAGCACTTTCAATATCTCAATAACTAATTGACGTAGAGCAGTGATCAAAATACCAATTTTTTTTGGGTAAAAATTAAAATTTGATTTAAATAAAAATTACATGTGGAAACCCCAAAAACCCATTTTTGGGGTACAAAACCCCCCCAAACCCGCCTTCGGATGGTGCGATTCGTCTGGTTTTCAAACTCGTTCAAATAAATGGTACTTTACACATTTTTACCAAATTTAAGATCGGACCTTTTTTACGAGAGTTATCGTGCTTACGGACACACACACACACACACACACACACACACACATATATATATATATATATATATATATATATATATATATATATATATATACAAATTTGAACGAATGGTGTTTTTGGCATCTGGGGACCTCAAAATGAAAAGTTATCATGGTCTCGGGCTTAAGTCTTACCATGATACCTACGGTAATAGCTTCTTCCCTATGGGGGAAATTCGCTAAAACTATGAAAGTTTTGTGCTGCATTCTGTGTTTATTCCGTGGCACTACTACGAATCAAGATCAGCTGTTTGTGTTTTCATCATCTCAAAATTAAAGTGAACTAGTGGCTTACAGGGGCTATAGCCCCTAACATATAGTTTTTGTGTAAGTGGATAATCACAGCTGTTCATTAGTTCATTTTGCTTATTAGTAAAAACACTGTGGTGATATTTCCATAAGAAAATCATTGGATCTTTGAAGTCCAGTGGGGCGTAGACCACGTAATTTTTTACATTTCTGATATTTATCCCACCGTCCTTGGCCCTCAGGCTTTGAAATGAATCGGAATAACCTAACTTAACTTCTTCCTAGCTCGAGATACTTCGTGGGGACCAATTCGCTTACGGAATTAAATATATAGATGTTTATAAGAACAACACAGGATTGAAAAATTGACTCCCTGTGGGGCGGAGCTCTATGGGAATTTCTTAAAACCCTTTCTTAGTGAGCACCTAAGACCCAAGATTATGTTCCAAATTCCATTGCAATCCGCTCTGTGGTTTTTGAGATTTCGTGATGAGAGAGACAGTCAGTGTTATTTGGATTTTATATATTAAGATAAATAATGTGAACCCGTTTCAGTGGTAATGCTGAAGCTGTACCACTTAATTTGATTACTTCACTGAAAGCAGTGTTGGGACAGTAAATGACCGTGTTTAATGGGAAATCTACAACAAAGTAAAGCTTAAAACTTACGTTTCTTTGTCAATTTTAACAGTTTAAAGTTTTACAATTTGTATGATGAAAGGACTGATATCGAATATGTAGCCTAGGAACAAATTATACATAAAGTTGTAATACGTATCATACAATGCTGAAATTAATAACAAAACATGAACAAGACGGCAAAAGGTTATACAACTTACACCATATAAAAAACACGAAAAATTACCAACAACGCGTTGTGGGAATGAATCATGGACTGGAGTATAACATTCAGATTTGACCGCATTTATTTATATAGATGTCGGGCAATTTCCTGCCTAATAAATTATACTCTAAGAAGTCAGACTGTTTTCTCTATCCAAATCATATGGAACCAATTTAGTCGCAAGGTTTGTATTTAAATCAACCCAAATCCCAGCCACAACGCCGTACCGCAATGCAGCCCATAGCGCGATGCCCCGCGAGGCGGCTAGGCGGTGCAGCGGCGGTGTTACTATGCAGATCGCCGCTGATAAGGTATAATTATCTCAAAATGGGAGATTTTCGTCGCTTGTACCTCGGCCTAACGACCGCAGCTTCCGCGGGTTTCCACATATTTGCTCCGCCAAGTCGTCCTATAAATGCATTAAGCAAATTCTCCACCCGGATGCACGGTGGTCAGAATTACGATCAACAAGCGATTACGACAGCGGGATTTCAAGGATGTAAAATATTTACAATTTTGTAAGGCGGTGAATAAGTTAGAGGTAATTATGCTAAGTTTTATTACGGTTCTAAATTAAGCATCTCTACTCTGTAGAAAATTTATCGTGAACATATAAACTGAACAGTTCGGATGTAAATATGACTGGAGTCCTCCAAAGCAGTAAAAGGCACAACAATGAACGCTAAAGCTGGGTTTTCCTAGCTCCGCACTGCGCATTACGCAATGCGCTCCGTGCTACTCAGTGCGCTACGCATTTGTGTTTTCCTAGCTCCGCACTGCGCATTACGCAATACACTCCGTGCTAATCAGTGCGCTACGCAGTTGTGTTTTCCTAGCTCCGCACTGCGCATTACGCAATGCGCTCCGTGCTACTCAGTGCGCTACGCAGTTATGTTTTCCTAGCTCCGCACCGCGCATTACGCAATGCGCTCCGTGCTACTCAGTGCGCTACGCATTTGTGTTTTCCTAGCTCCGCACTGCGCATTACGCAATGCACTCCGTGATAATCAGTGCGCTACGCAGTTGTGTTTTCCTAGCTCCGCACTGCGCATTACGCAATGCGCTCCGTGCTACTCAGTGCGCTACGCAGTTGTGTTTTCCTAGCTCCGCACCACGCATTACGCAATGCGCTCCGTGCTACTCAGTGCGCTACGCAGTTGTGTTTTCCTAGCTCCGCACTGCGCATTACGCAATGCGCTCCGTGCTACTCAGTGCGCTACGCAGTTGTGTTTTCCTAGCTCCGCACTGCGCAGCGTGGAATTATGTTTTTTGTTTCTGGTGTTTGATGAGTAAACACCTCCAACAGTGGGTTTAGTGGATGAGACTATAACTGTAGACCACTGTGCTGTTTACCTTTAACGTTTGAATGGAGAATATGGCTGTTGACTAATTGTTGAATGCTTGATTGTGTGAATGAATAGGAGCAGTTTAGAAAGTAAGACGTTTGATTGTTGCAATGCAGTATACCTATGTCTTGTTCTTTTGCGACAATAAAGATCTATTTAATTGGTACTATATTTCCTCTGAAATGCTCTTTATGTCTGCGAGATGCGATATCCCCGTAAGGATAACGGGATACCAAGCTATAATAGTATTATTAATAATATCCCAATTTCGACCTCTGATTAGTAAATAAATCTTTTTACAAGACTAAGTTATCAAAGTTTATAAATTACCCTGCTTCATGAGTAAATTACGTTCAAAATATTTTTGAATATCTAATTTAGATTCAATTACCAAACCATAATTAGCCAGCCTATAATTTGACTTGACATTAAATAATTCACTATGCTATATATAAGTATTTTATCATCGGACGCCGTAAATTTGGTAATTTTGGCCACAAAGTCTCTAGTGAACGATTAAAACTAAGTTTATTCGTCTAAAATAACGTCTGTTGCGCTCCGCACTCCGCACTGGACTGCCCTCAGAGGAGTCCTCCTGTTGCGCTCCGCACTCCGCACTGGACTGCCCACAGAGGAGTCGTACTGTTGCGCTCCGCCCTCCACACTGGACAGCCCTCAGAGGAGTCGTCCTGTTGCGCTCCGCCCTCCGCACTGGACTGCCCACAGAGGAGTCGTACTGTTGCGCTCCGCACTCCGCACTGGACAGCCCTCAGAGGAGTCGTCCTGTTGCGCTCCGCACTCCGCACTGGACTGCCCTCAGAGGAGTCGTCCTGTTGCGCTCCGCCCTCCGCACTGGACTGCCCTCAGAGGAGTCGTCCTGTTGCGCTCCGCACTCCGCACTGGACTGCTCTCAGAGGAGTCGTCCTGTTGCGCTCCGCACTCCGCACTGGACTGCCCTCAGAGGAGTCGTCCTGTTGCGCTCCGCACTCCGCACTGGACTGCCCTCAGAGGAGTCGTCCTGTTGCGCTCCGCCCTCCGCACTGGACTGCCCACAGAGGAGTCGTACTGTTGCCCTCCGCCCTCCGCACTGGACTGCCCTCAGAGGAGTCGTCCTGTTGCGCTCCGCACTCCGCACTGGACTGCTCTCAGAATAGTCGTCCTGTTGCGCTCCGCACTCCGCACTGGAATGCCCTCAGAGGAGTCGTCCTGTTGCGCTCCGCACTCCGCACTGGACTGCCCTCAGAGGAGTCGTCCTGTTGCGCTCCGCACTCCGCACTGGACTGCCCTCAGAGGAGTCGTCCTGTTGCGCTCCGAACTCCGCACTGGACTGCTCTCAGAGGAGTCGTCCTGTTGCGCTCCGCACTCCGCACTGGACTGCCCTCAGAGGAGTCGTCCTGTTGCGCTCCGAACTCTGCACTGGACTGCTCTCAGAGGAGTCGTCCTGTTGCGCTCCGCACTCCGCACTGGACTGCCCTCAGAGGAGTCGTCCTGTTGCGCTCCGCACTCCGCACTGGACTGCCCTCAGAGGAGTCATCCTGTTGCGCTCCGCACTCCGCACTGGACTGCCCTCAGAGGAGTCGTCCTGTTGCGCTCCGCACTCCGCACTGGACTGCTCTCAGAGGAGTCGTCCTGTTGCACTCCGCACTCCGCACTGGACTGCCCTCAGAGGAGTCGTCCTGTTGCGCTCCGCACTCCGCACTGGACAGCCCTCAGAGGAGTCGTCCTGTTGCGCTCCGCACTCCGCACTGGACTGATCTCAGAGGAGTCGTCCTGTTGCGCTCCGCCCTTCGCACTGGACTGCCCTCAGAGGAGTCGTCCTGTTGCGCTCCGAACTCCGCACTGGACTGCTCTCAGAGGAGTCGTCCTGTTGCGCTCCGCACTCCGCACTGGACTGCTCTCAGTGGAGTCATCCTGTTGCGCTCCGCACTCCGCACTGGACTGCCCTCAGAGGAGTCGTCCTGTTGCGCTCCGCACTCCGCACTGGACTGCCCTCAGAGGAGTCGTCCTGTTGCGCTCCGCCCTCCGCACTGGACTGCCCTCAGAGGAGTCGTCCTGTTGCGCTCCGCACTCCGCACTGGACTGCCCTCAGAGGAGTCGTCCTGTTGCGCTCCGCACTCCTCACTGGACTGCCCTCAGAGGAGTCGTCCTGTTGCGCTCCGCCCTCCGCACTGGACTGCCCTCAGAGGAGTCGTCCTGTTGCGCTCTGCACTCCACACTGGACTGCCCTCAGAGGAGTCGTCCTGTTGCGCTCCACACTCCGCACTGGACTGCTCTCAGAGGAGTCGTCCTGTTGCGCTCCGCCCTCCGCACTGGACTGCCCTCAGAGGAGTCGTCCTGTTGCGCTCCGCCCTCCGCACTGGACTGCCCTCAGAGGAGTCGTCCTGTTGCGCTCCGCACTCCGCACTGGACTGCCCTCAGAGGAGTCGTCCTGTTGCGCTCCACACTCCGCACTGGACTGCCCTCAGAGGAGTCGTCCTGTTGCGCTCCGCCCTCCGCACTGGACTGCCCTCAGAGGAGTCGTCCTGTTGCGCTCAGCGCAGTGCGCACTGGGCAATGGTGTTGGAAAACGCTCCCATTTAATTACATGTTGTTTGGTATACTCTGCATCACAAAATGGGGAGCTAGGAAAACCTAGCTTAACGCTAACGCTAACGTTATCTGCTTTGTTCCACAGTGTCGAGTGAGGGAGGGATTATCCACCTCTCGGCGTTCCTCTTCTGCGCATTATTAACGTGCATTACATCTGTGCTGCCCGCTTTGCGCTGTGCGGCTATTTAACCGCTGGCAGCACACTGTCTCGGGACGCTCATAATGTGCTACAGTGTACTGGGAATTACACTAATTTATGCTGCAATGCACGATTATTGCACACAGTTGTTTCATTCTAGTGTGTAACTTTGTTTAGTGACTGTAGCGGTATTGTTATTTATCGCTGATAAGTTTTCTCAAAGACAATGAAGCTCTTTTTGCTTGCTTTGCTTTGAAATTTATTATTAAATGTTTGTCTATTGCACGCCGTCTTGGGGGTGTTGGCGGCTCTGCGTTTGTGTGTTGGTGGTTCAATAAATAATTGGGTGTATGAAGAGGTACCATTTTATTTACAGGGCAAGATGTAAAGAAAGTAAGATGCAAGATGCAAGGTGGGTGCAAGATGTATTGTAAGTTAGGTACAAGTGGTTTTGGGTTTCAAAAACCAGTTATATAAATATGTAAAATTAATGATCAACAACACTTTGTAAAAGGAGGATTTAAATGGTATTCCACTGCATTTTACGTTATTGTTTTGGTAATTATAATATTATCAATCACTACTATCGAACTCCTTTACTTATCGTGCATAAGTCATTAAATAACATATCTTTTATTGCTATACATTTTTTGTTCCAGTTACGTTAAATTTTAGTAAGTGGATGTTTAAAGTAACCTTTTAATGTAATGGATTATGAGTAAAGTTTTAACCCAGACAACGACAACGTAAATATAAAAATTGTGACTCTTTTGATTACTATTTATAGTCGCCTAAAAGTTGCATTAGTTTTTATTTTCGTTGCCAAAATAAGTGGATTTTGTTGACAAAAAGTTAATGTCTGTGTATTGTGAATATGAAGCAATGTGTACTCAGTTATGGCGTTGTGGCAAATTAAGCCAGAGTTATATTTCTTGTTTTAGAAATTAAGAGTCTTCCATCAGCAGAAGTTGCCAGACGCCATCTTGGAATTTTGTTCCATAAGGCCAATGTTAACTTTGTGTTTCAGGTATTCCTCACCCAATTGTCACAAAACATTCGTTTAGGTGTCAAAATAAAGGTGTAGTGGTTCTCAATGGAATTAGGTTGGAAATCATGATTTTATATTAAATTTTTATATTAATGTACAGTTTCTCATTAATCTGTACATTAGTTTTAAATTCTAAATTTAATTTCAATAGAGGATGACGAAACCTTTAATTTGACACCAAAATTAATTGTTTATGACAAACAGGTGAAAATAAAGTTAACATTGGTCTTATGAATCAAAACTCTGGGATGGCATCCGGCAATTTCCGGTGATGAAGACTCTGGAAATTCGTTAATGGCAAAAACACATCGTGAGTTGATCTTTTACTGTATTTTGATAAAAAATATTATGAGTTTAAAGGCATTCATAAGTTTAAGGGTAAAGCTTGGATTTGTTATTACCCAAAATCCAACCCAAAATCAAAATATACGAAAGATAAGATAAAAACAAATCCATGGTGTATGAAACAGCAGTTAAGATGCATATAACATTCTTTCTACTGTAAAATCTGAGTGGCCTGGGAATTGACCGTTACATCTTCCACGCCCGCCGTCCTTGGACAGGCGACACGCTCTACAGAAGTGTTAGCTGGGTTGTGGCTGGACGACTGCAGGCGACACAGAGTATCACTGGGACCTACCTAGTGACGTAAACAACTGTTGCTAATACATTCCAAATCACATCTAATAAAGCTGCAAGTCACTTCAGTGAGAAAAAATGTGTCACAACAGTAAAGACTAACAACGCTTTGTGCAAGGAGTTGGTGTTTTGGGGTATTAAGCATAATATATTATAAACAAACCGGCCGCTTATAATCACACAGATGCTCAACTGAGAATCTATTATTGTTGAAGATCAGAGAAAAACGTGAACCTTATAAATAATCGAAAAAGACTTGCTCTAGAAAAACAATATACAATGTAGTAAGAAATTTATTATCGTAATAGTTAGGCATAGTTAGGTTGTCCACCTTCTGCCCGGACTCGTCAGCTCTTATATGCAGTTATAAATCCATATTGGACAAAAATAAGAAAAATAATTCTTTACTTATTTATTATTCCAGCCGAGAACATCTGATAATGTTTTGATAAATTGCTGTTTCTTTACCTATGTGAGGCATCGGATCATACATATTCAAACTGAGTGACTTGCTTCGCTCATAAATTAATTTAAAACGTTACTTTAATCAGCACAATACATCTGAAACAGTTTTATCGACGTCATCACGGACGCGAATGTATTTCTTAATTAGATAGTGGGCGAAGACAGTCCCAGCAGGTGGTTATTATTGATAGTTTGATCCTTGCAGTTTTAATTGCAGTCTCTAGAAACGCTTTTCGACTCTCGGCTTCTAAACAGTGTAATCCTCTATCTCCCACATTTTATGAAATAGATGTTACGAAAATTATTGGTCATCGGAAATAACTATTTTATCAATATAAATAAGTGTCGATAAAACAACAATGAGTTTTTGTAAGCGTTCTTTCTGGACGCTTATAGTATACAAATCTATCTAAACGTTTATAGTATCCGTACGGACTAACAATATTTACCAATTCGCTCACCATAGCAGCAGTTTCCTCATTCGAACAGTTTGCAATATAAACAATAACCCGAAAAGGTATTTCGCCGCTCACATCGCTCCGATAACGACTGGCAGTTAACTGCTGTCGTTGGCAGAGTTATTTCACTGGCATCCTGCAAACCAATTTCCTATCAATGCAACGATTGTCTTCCGACAACGTTGTTTCATAACAATGCCAGCGTTGACAGCTCGGTCGAAAATACTGTCAAAAATCGTACAGTATAATACACATCTGTTTTATAAATACGTAAACCCATTTCAACCAATGTGTCAGATGTAGTAGTCGCATTTATATATTTATATATGTGATGTGACAAAATACTTAAGTCGGTAACATGTTTGAGTTGATCGAACATTAAATATTATCTGTGCTAAGCATAACGCTTCAATGATCTGGAGAATAGAAGATGAAGTAAAAATAATGTCATACGATATAAAATAGCTTCAAGATTACTGGAACAAATCCAAACTAATATAGAAAAGTAATATAAATACGTATAAAAACAAAAGTTTTCTTTTAATACCGTACTCGAGTTAAATATTACACAAGCCAAATTGAAAATGCGATTTTCTACAAATTGTCTTTACATTAATTAAGATTGAAATTTCTCTAATAAATTTCAAATAGATTCATCATAATCGGCCCAGTTGCTTCATAGCTTATTCTAATTGCATTATGCTCATTAAACTGGCGTAGGATGAGTATAACAATAGGATTAAGAGCGGAAAGTAGGTCTTTGTCTCTTGAGCGGAGTGCGTGAATTTAAAAAAAGCGACAAAGACACTTTACACTTGAATTACATAAAACATTTATTCTACAACTACAATTTTGGATTTTACACAACATAAAAAAATCACTTTTATCTATTTCGGCTGGATTCACGAGAGTAAGGTGATAAACAACGAATCAGTTAGATTGGTCCAAATGATCAATCAATCAGCTGTTTGTTAGCAGTCAGCGAGCGGGAATGTTGGGCGCAGGAAGCGAAAACGACTTTTTCGCTCACCAAACAGAAAACGCTCTTTCAGCCATAAAATAATGTTCCTAACATGATCTTATGATTGTTACTTAATAAGGTATTTGTATACCTTAAAACAAGTTAAATTATAAAACTTTCTGTAAAAAAAATAACAGAAAATGTAATTGCAGAGTATTACTAAATCGGCATAGCGCACTACTCATCCCAGCTATACTTGTCAAAGCTTAGCAAAATGTCGGTGTACTATGAACCAGTTGATTCCACTGGCTGATTATTACCAGCAATTCAGCAACGTTTGGTCAACAATCCCAATATTTGCTTAGAGCGGACCTGCAATTGTGCGTTTTAGTGGTTGACGTAATGTGAAAGCAAAGAGATCGTGGGTTGTTACAGACCGAGCAAATTAATTAAAATAAAATCGTATAATGATATTCTAAAATATAAAACATTAAGGACATTTGCACAGTACGCTTACTTAAAGAGAGTCAGTTGACAAATCAGTGTAACAAAGGAGCACGTTTTTTATCTGGGCAAAATGAAATATATAAAACGCCTTATGCAACCCCCGTTGGTAATAAATTACGTTATTTAATGAGGATAATGGCTGAAATTCGTCATACAGTCAACCCTATAAGTTTTAAATAGTTGGGATAGAAATTAATTGTTCCAGGATAAACTGAAAGAGAAACCATTTGTAAAGAGAATGCTACAATATATCCATCAGTTTCGGAGATTGTTCCGAAATAATTTAAAAGCGAAGCTCTTTCTAACAAGAAAATAATAAACATAGTCTGTAGTTTCAAAATGTATTTCACCAGGAACGGAATATTTTGAAAACATAGTATTTTACCAGTAAATAATAAGTTTTATTTAGTAAAGGTTATTACCAAGGTATTAGACTTAGGCAACTCGTTAGAATAAACGTCTCAGAACATTGTTTTCGGAGAAACTTAGGTTTCAACATCACTTAGGACGAGGTTCGCCATAACGGCGATCACCACGTGGCAGGCTGATCCCTGGTTGTAAGCCGACATTTCCTAAAAGCAACTCATCAAACATGAAAGGTTGCTTACAAGAAGCTTTCCTTTCTCACCCCCTGATCGCTCATGTTCACTTGCCTTCACTCTTCACCCCTTTCTTCCCTTTACCATTATATTTTCCCCACTTTCCTTACTTTTACAATGGGTTATGTGTAAGCACATGATGGTAATTTTGATTGGTTTAAACTGTCTACTATGCTGTAAAAACACCCCCGTCACAGCAAACCTGCGTATTCAGTGAATTTCCAATGCATAATATGTCTTAATACCACATAAAGCCGCATACCAAGTTTCATAAAAATATATTCACATATAAGAGATTTTAATTATTCTCCGTAAGAATAACATTGGTAATGTGTACGTAGGTTTGCTGGAATAAGGAACACAAACAATTGGTTTTTATGCAAATATAAATATAATTTAACTAGGCGAAGCCACATACCAAGTTTCATCAATATTCAATCATAAATAAGCGCTATATAACATTTTAGTGATTCTCCATAAGAGTGACATGGGAGTTGAGTAAGCAGGTTTGCTGCAATCAGGAACAAAAAAATGGGGTTTCATGCAATTATCAATATAAATCAACCAAGTGAATCTACATACCAAGGTTTATTAAATTATGTTCATAATTAAGGGAGTCATTACATTTTATTTATTCTCCATGAGAATAACATGGGGGCTGAGTAGACAGATTTGCTGCTAAGGGAATAATCAACAAAAAATCAATTTGTTATGCAAATATCAATATACCAGAACTACGTGAAGCCACATACCAAGTTTCATCAACATACATTCAGGAATAACCGAGATATCAAATTGTATTTATTCTCTATAAGGATAACATTGGACAACTACTGTGTTTAGCACTTTGAATATCTCTGCAACGGTTGGGCGTAGAATCACAATTTAAACACCAAAATGATTGTTTTGTGGAACTGAATAGATTGGTAAAAGCAAATGTGAAGTTTACATTAAAATAAACTGAGGAAAAGCCAAAAACCTTTTTCCCATAAGATTAACGTGGGAGATTTTATGAGTACGTTTTTTGGATTTTCTTCGCAACCACTTAACCTAGGTTAATAATTCAAAATACTATATTATTTGTTTTTTTAAGCTCTTTAACATAGTCAAAACCAAAATTAAGTTTTTACAAAGTTTTAGGGTGAAAAATGCAAAAAACTGATTTTTGGAACATTTTAAACCCCCATAAACCAAGGTTCTGGTTTTCGAACTTAAAGTCATGAATGTCATTTTACACATTTGAGTCAAATTTAATCAAAATCGGACGTTTTTTACTCAAGTTATCGTGTTAACGGACACACACACACACACATATTTATGTATATATATATATATATATATATATATATATATATATATATAAATTTGAACGAATAGTGTTTTTGGCATGTGGGGACCTCAAAACAAAAAGTTGTCATGGTCTCGGGCTTAAGTCTTACCATGAGACCTGCGGTAATAGCTTCTTCCCTATAGGGGAAATTCGCTAAAACACCTAAATCCAGCAGTAAACTTGGCTTTTCAGAGGAAAATAAGTCACTAATAATATTAAGATAAATGTTTAAAAGGTCATTTAAATTGAAATATCATTGGACATTTTACAGCCTGCAATGTTTAGAATTGAGGAGGGATTTAGATCAAGCAAATTAAAACTCTACATAAAAGCGACGTACTCTAATAATATGCGTCATTTATTGGGTAAACATGACAATAAAAAAATACATGTAATACAAATGTTTTTACTTACAAACTGAAGAAAAACTCAGCACATCTCATACAAACCTATAAACAAATGTGACTGTATCAAAAAAGTATTTTGTAACTGTACTATTATGTATAGTTTCACACTGAATAAATAATTTAACCAAACAAATATACACAATAGTTTCTCAACATAACTCTGAAACAATAAATATCTTGCTTCTTTTCTTGTACGATAAGTACTGTACTAAGTATTGTACGAGAAAATAATGGACTGAAACGTAAGCAATATTTTTATTTATTCTTTCTCAGGTAAGATAATCGCTAAGAGCCGCTTATCCGTGGCTGGAGCTGGAACCGCGCTACAGGTCGGATTACGAGGGGGATTGTTGCGATGGGGCTGCAACGCTCCAGAAAGCGAAACGTTCGACAGCTGCAGAAAACCGCATTAACATGTAACAAAATATAATTTTGATACATTAGTAGTTTTTCTAATTAATGAGTTGTATACACTTGTATTTATTCTTATTGCAAGATAGATATTTAAATAAAATGTTCTCGGTATAAGGAGTAAATTATTTAAAATTAGCTTATATTTTTGACATCGTTTATGTTGATTGCCAAGAGCTATACAATTATCTATACAACTTCATGAATGAGTATTTGCTTTAAAGCTCTAGCCTAAGATTATATTACCAATTAATTATCTTAGTCCTAATTATTAAATAAATTAGGAATAGGCTTTATTAAGTGTAATACATATGTGGTAAACGGTGGTTAGACTGTCGGTGGTGGTAAAATTAATTTCTCAGAAACGGTTAAGTTCAAATATTGGTAAATATGTATTTAGAAACAATATTTTATATTTACGGCGACGTAAATACATATCTAATAACCCAAATTGTGTATCGCAGCACATCTCAACTTACGTTTGTATAAAATATACATAATGTTATTTAACCTTTTACGTTTTAAATAAAATTTTGCTCTTGAGAAGAACTGATCTGTTTTACTCGCATTATCTGGAATACCGTATAAGCCGAGTTAAGATGCAGGCACAGCCGCAGAAGCGGCTAAGTATAATCTGTCAGCTTAAACAAATGTCTTCAATCACCGCGGCAAGCGAACATCCATCTTGGCGCGTTTGGAAATATCGCATCTTTATAAATCAAATCTGTTCTAATTTTATTCGTTGGTAAAAAATACCTCCTGGTTCGATATTTTGTAACATTGTTGCGCAGCTAATTTTATTGAAATACGCGATTTTGTTTCATGGAAAAAGTGGTTCATATTATATACAATGTGTTATATATATATCTTGGATATGGAGAGTCCGATGGAACTACTAAACATGCAGGCGCCTCCACTCATGGAGGAATCATCAGCTCAGTAATCATTATAATACCTCCATGCCTACACCACGGGAGTTTTAGCTGACCCCTTCATGAAAATTACAAAACTTGCTCAAAATAAAAAAAAAAACACACAAATACAAAACCATAAATGCATACAAATCCACATGTTATATAAAAATAGACATATCATATAATTGACTATATACATGAGGACAACAATGCTTTGTCCTGTCTACTCCTGTATATAGTTAATTATTATATGCATATATGCATAATAAAGAGTGGGTAGTTGGGGATGTTGGGGGGGGGAGGGAGGGGGAGGGGTTTCGGGGCGCGCTAGCGGTCCTAGCGGCAAGGACACGAACTTGGTGTTGCCGCCCGACCACAGAACAACAATGGTCATGTCCTGTCTAGTCATGTATATAGTCAATGATATATGCCTCTTTTAAATGGCATGTTTCTTGAAGATGGTTCGTAATTTATCCCTTTTCGTGGCATACACATCTGAAATTATTTGAAATTGTAATTTAATTTAAATTTCAACCCTATATGTTTTATCCATATAATTTATTCAATTTAATTGAAAATGTGTATGCCAAAAATGAATTAAGTATTGCTGTTAAGTTGTAAACCTAATTAGTTATTGGTTAAAAATGACTAAATTTAGGGGCATTTCAGATATAAACGTCTCACATAGTTTAATATCAAGGTATCAATGTAGAAGAGGAGTAAAAGTAAAAGTGTTTAAGACGTTGAACTCTTGAAACACTAAATGTAAGAGTTCATCCCTAATCAAACGATTAATCACGAATAAAATAGTGTTTTCATGGACTGTGTGTCGGATCACGTACGTATTTCCTCCCATTGTAGAACATCTTAATCTGCCTCTCTGAACAGCCTCTCGTCATAACGGATCGTTAACATCAGATTGATTGCAGCGAACAACGTCGTTATTTCGAGCACTTGTTGTTTGTATCAAGAGCCTCTAGATTTGTGAACTCTCGACGAAGTAAAGTCATAACAGAAGTTAATTAAGTCAGATTATTTGATTAATATATGTACCTTATTCAGTACTTTAAAATGTAACCAATAATTCTTCAAATTATGGATGATATGTAATAGCCTTAGTATTATATTTGATTAAGGGTATTTACAGAAGTAAAACTATTAATATACTCTATAGATATTCCGTCAACTCTACATGATTGCGGCTTGTGCAGTTTAAAACGGTGTAATACTGCATGTAATTGTCCGTATTTTATTTTTCAGAATGATAATATCAGTAGGAAATTAAATTGAAGTAAACAATATGTTGTAGTAAAATGTGCTTAAAACAATATAAAAACTGTTTAGAGTTGTAAGTTACAGTGTATTACATCTTGTCTAACTTCAATAACACGTACATTGATATCTCGATATTAAAATATTTTTAAAATCATATAACACAATTATTATAAAATGACTCCTTGCAGAACTTGAGTGAACGTAAATTTAAACGCCAGGAAACAAAATAGAATGCAATTCATCCAGGGTGAATTCACTGAACACTCATAGTTAATGAACATATTCAAGAATTGATCAAAACAAATGTGATCTTCTATACTATATACAATTATCATGGTTTTTTTTTAAGGCCTAACGGCAATTGTAGGACAAATTAAAAACTATATTTTAATATATTATAATTCCTTCAATTAAGAGTAGATTAAAGAAACTTTTTGGGTATACGTGTAGGTATAATTTCCCGCTATTAAAATAAATGCTTACTACATATGAAGTTAACATTTACGAAAGAGAACAAAACTACCCCCGTCACAGCAAACCTGCGTAATCAGTGAATTTAAAATGTCTTAATACCACATAAAGCCGCATACCAAGTTTCATAAAAATATATACAAAAATAAGCGATAAATATAATTTTAATTATTCTCCATAAGAATAACATTGGGGATGAATACGCAGGTTTGCTGCAACAAGGAACACAAAATAATGGATTTTTATGAAAATATCAATAGAACTCATCTAAGTAAAGCCACATACCAAGTTTAATTCATATACATTTATAAATAAGCCATATATAACATTTTAATTATTCTCCCTAAGAATAACATGGGGACCGAGCACATAGATTTGCTGCTACGGGAACCATATGTGAAAATTTTGTTTTTTATGCAAACAACAACAAACCAGAACCAGAAGTAGGGGGCATTAGTATGTTCAAAACCAGCACAGGCAAGTGAGGAGCAGTGAGGAGCCCCCCCCCGTGACCTTGAGGCTAAATCAGCATGCAGGTGAGGAGAAAGTGAGGAGCCCCCCCCCGGCCGCCCCCCGGCCACCCCCCGACCACCCCCCCTGGCCACCCCCCGGCCACCCCCCCCGGCCACCCCCCCCGGCCACCCCCCGGCCACCCCCCGGCCACCCCCCGGCCACCCCCCCCCCGGACCGAAATCGGCATGTAAGTGAGGAGCCCCCGATGACATCATTACCCGGAATCAGCATGTAGGTGAGGAGCAAGTGAGGAGCCCCCAGCTGGCAGCACGCAAGTGAGGAGCCCCTGGTGACATCATCACCCGGAATCAGCATGTAGGTGAGGAGCAAGTGAGGAGCCCCCAGCTGGCATCACGCAAGTGAGGAGCCCCGACTGACAGCGCGCAAGTGAGGAGCCCCCCCCGACCGAAATCAGCATGTAAGTGAGGAGCCCCTGGTGACGTCATTACCCGGAATCAGCATGTAGGTGAGGAGCAAGTGAGGAGCCCTCGGCTGGCAGCATGCAAGTGAGGAGCCCCTGGTGACGTCATCACCCGGAATCAGCATGTAGGTGAGGAGCAAGTGAGGAGCCCTCGGCTGGCAGCATGCAAGTGAGGAGCCCCCCCCCCCGACCGAAATCAGCACGTAAGTGAGGAGCCCCTGGTGACGTCATTACCCGGAATCAGCATGTAGGTGAGGAGCAAGTGAAGAGCCCTCGGCTGGCAGCATGTAAGTGAGGAGCCCCTGGTGACGTCATTACCCGGAATCAGCATGTAGGTGAGGAGCAAGTGAGGAGCCCTCGGCTGGCAGCATGCAAGTGAGGAGCCCCGACTGACAGCGCGCAAGTGAGGAGCCCCCCCCCGGTGACATCATCACCCGGAATCAGCATGTAGGTGAGGAGCAAGTGAGGAGCCCTCGGCTGGCAGCACGAAAGTGAAGAGCCCCCGGCTGGTAGCATGCAAGTGAGGAGCCCCTGGTGACGTCATCACCCGGAATCAGCATGTAGGTGAGGAGCAAGTGAGGAGCCCTCGGCTGGCAGCACGCAAGTGAGGAGCCCCGACTGTCAGCACGCAGGTGAGGAGCCCCCCCCCCGTTGCCTGCAGCACTTTTCGTGATGACCTTGAACATGAGGAAAAAACTTTTGAAAATTAATAACTAGCCTATTTACCCATCGATTCCCACGGGACATTTTTCAGAGTGTAGGCCTATCCCAGAGGAAGCGAATGACGAAAGAACCCCATAGATCCGCCATCAAACAAGGCCGCTATTAATTTATAACCGCGTTTTCCTTATGGGATATCAGCTGTTTACCGACCGATTTTGATGAAACTTCACCACATGTCGGGCAGCGACCTAAGTAAACCATCCCTTAAAGAAAATTGAAAATCCACCGTTAAACGGACCCGCTATTAATTTTTGAACGCGTTTTCCTTATGGTATCTCAGCTGTTTACCGACCGATTTTGATGAAACTTCACCACATGTCGGACAGCGGTCTAAGTAAACCTGGCAGCATGTAAGTGAGGAGCCCCTGGTGACGTCATTACCCGGAATCAGCATGTAGGTGAGGAGCAAGTGAGGAGCCCTCGGCTGGCAGCATGCAAGTGAGGAGCCCCGACTGACAGCGCGCAAGTGAGGAGCCCCCCCCGGTGACATCATCACCCGGAATCAGCATGTAGGTGAGGAGCAAGTGAGGAGCCCTCGGCTGGCAGCACGAAAGTGAAGAGCCCCCGGCTGGTAGCATGCAAGTGAGGAGCCCCTGGTGACGTCATCACCCGGAATCAGCATGTAGGTGAGGAGCAAGTGAGGAGCCCTCGGCTGGCAGCACGCAAGTGAGGAGCCCCGACTGTCAGCACGCAGGTGAGGAGCCCCCCCCCCGTTGCCTGCAGCACTTTTCGTGATGACCTTGAACATGAGGAAAAAACTTTTGAAAATTAATAACTAGCCTATTTACCCATCGATTCCCACGGGACATTTTTCAGAGTGTAGGCCTATCCCAGAGGAAGCGAATGACGAAAGAACCCCATAGATCCGCCATCAAACAAGGCCGCTATTAATTTATAACCGCGTTTTCCTTATGGGATATCAGCTGTTTACCGACCGATTTTGATGAAACTTCACCACATGTCGGGCAGCGACCTAAGTAAACCATCCCTTAAAGAAAATTGAAAATCCACCGTTAAACGGACCCGCTATTAATTTTTGAACGTGTTTTCCTTATGGTATCTCAGCTGTTTACCGACCGATTTTGATGAAACTTCACCACATGTCGGACAGTGGTCTAAGTAAACCATCCCTTAAAGAAAATTGAAAATCCGCCGTTAAACGGGCCTGTTATTAATTTTTAAACGCGTTTTCCTTATAGGATCTCAGCTGTTTACCGACCGATTTTGATGAAACTTCACCACATGTCGGGCAGCGGTCTAAGTAAACCATCCCACAGGACATTTTCCAGAGTGTAGGCCTATCCCAGAGGAAGCGAATGACGAAAGAACCCCATAGATCCGCCATCAAACAAGACCGCTATTAATTTATAACCGCGTTTTCCTTATGGGATCTCAGCTGTTTACCGCACAACCGCGATGACGTCATAGTTTTCCTGGAACCAGTAGCGATGATGTATTCCGAGAACTGTTTACCACTCGGACCTGTTCACTCATTAGCGAGCTTCTAGAAGCTTCTCCCGGATATGAAAAATCCCCAGCTTATTGCACAATAGGCCATCTCCCGCGCTTCTAGAAGCTTCTAGAAGGTTCGCTGGAGTGCGCGCGTGACACAGGTATAAAACCGAGGCTCGGCCGCGCGCACGCGACCTCAGTGTTGTTCGAGACGTCACCATGAACGGAAGCGGTACCGACGTAGTAAACGTGGACCAAACGATCCGCTCTTTTTTAGAGGAGCTGGACGCAATGGACGAGAACGCTAACATACCGTCAGTACAGCAACAGCAGGGATGCGCGTCAAAGAAGAAGCCCGATGGGTGGACTGTAAAGAGGAAGGAAGTGCCTATCGATTCCCCATCACTGTGCTGGTCTGCTGGTGGATGTCAGTATACTGTGAAGAACCCCAGCAACAGCGGTAACGTACTGTTGAAGATGAACGTTTTCCAAGGAGGTCGCTCGACTTGGACCTGCGGCCTGTATTTGGACGAGTGGCGGGACGACGAGATCTGCATGATTCTGACGGATCTGCTGACTAGGCTGCAGAACCTATGGTTGGTCAACAGCGAGACGGGAGAGCCTAGATTCAACGGAATCGTCAGGACCGTCAGTCCGCTGCCCACCTGGAGGAAGATCGCGGATCGTTGCGTATCTACCACCACTGTCACCATCCCTGAAAAGCGGAAAAAGACGAAAAAATAAATGAAATAAACGAAGTAATTCGATCCTTCCCTTTCCTACTTTTCCTTAATGTACACTATTGTAAAAAAAAATAAATAACTAACGTAATAATACGAATGAGCGTGTCCCTCGAGGTACATTTCCAGCCTCACCACCCCTCCACTCCTCCTCCACTCCGCTGTCCCTCCAATCCTCCTCCACTCCGCTGTCCCTCCACTCCTCCTCCACTCCTCCTCCACTCCTAGTAATTAAATCAACAGAACACCAGTTGTCAAACACCCACGGGCTCATTCTTGTTCGGGAGTTTGAAGTGTGTGTTTGTGTAATAGTGTTGCTGTGTGACGTTCTGTCAGAGTGTTCACCCGACGTTTTGATCTAACCTATAAAATGAACCACTTAACCGCCTATGTGTTTAATGATCAGCCTTTGTCTGTACTGTTTGACAGCAGCGATAATCCATGGTTCAAAGCTAAGGATGTAGCTACAATATTGGGCTACGCTAACCCTAAAGAAGCAATCAGAGTACATGTTAGAGAAAAATATCGCAAAACAATTCCTGAAGTATGGGGGAGCGAAAATCTCCCCCTAACCTATAATGAGAAACATTCAATCTTTCTTAACGAGCCGGGATTATATTCGTTACTTATGAAATCTAAAATGCACATTGCCGAGAAGTTTCAAGATTGGATCTTTGAAGAAGTTTTGCCATCCATTAGAAAAAATGGTCAGTACAGACTTATAAACGAGAACCAACGGCTGCTACAATCACTTACAAAGTCGCTAACAAATAACCGAAAGCTAGATCAAACAAATTCCGAGTTTAAAACTACAAATGATATATTGTGTATGGAAAACCAATCCATGAATCAAACGCTGATCGAACAGACACCTAAAGTGGCAGTGTTGCCTGAAGATGTAAATCTAAAGCATATATTTTGTGTGATGATTAGGGAAACCCTTCTAGAGCAGTACGGAGTTTGTGAATACAAGTGCATTCGAACACAGAAGAGGAATTTCAAACAAGCCTTGAAAAAAGCAAAGGAAGAAGGATTTACAATGTGCTACTGTAGAGAAAATGTCCCCAACGGCATAAACATAGTGAATAAGGCTAAAGAAGTGATGAAGAGTTACGGCATGCACATTGACTGCAGATACAACAACATCCTAACCTCGCACAATTTCATTAATATAGTTGAACATATCTTTGACAATGTATAGGTCTGCGCTTGTGGACACGTTCCAGAACCTTCGACGCTAGTCAGGTAGTAACAGTCGATACGTGCTCCAAAGATGACCAGTGCGGATGACGCAAGAAAAGTAATCACCATATCAATGAACAAAATACGTTATAAACGTAACAACATCCGAGAAAGGCTCGCAATCAAGTTAGTGTTGGATAGAGCGAGAGATGTGTTTGAGAGAAAATATCATATGAAACAGCATACTTATGAAGAAAACAAAAATATTGAATATCATGTAAAATAATATAACTATGAAGAAAACAAAACAGACTGTTAAATTTAACGAGGAGCTAAATACACAGTACACTTACGAGCCCTGTGAGGATGTACAACAATTAACGTGGACTCAAATCGCAATAGATGAAATGAGATTCCGCAGACCGTTGGAACTGATGTTGGGATGAAAAAATCAAACATCTAACCTATTGTAACAAGATGTGTCACAGCGAGTGCATACAGTTTACTTCAAGGGTGAGCAGACGCACCACCAGTCCGTAGTACGGTTGAAGTCACACGGTAAGGACGTGAACATGGACGCTTACGCTTCTGCGGACGACTATATCAAATCGTTTATTCAGGAGATTGAGGTTATGAACAATAATGCTAGTGATCAGACATTGGCATCACCTCAGACGTCATCGTCCTGAGCAACACCGACATCGAGCGCTACAACGGCGGGTTTGGAGAACGCCTTCGCTTGGTGAAGCGCAGCCCGAGGGGTTCCAATAGCAGATTCACACCTTTGGAGTTTATGTAAAGCAAGACTTGAAGATTATGTAAATACCTTTGTAAATTAGTTTTCGTAGTCAATACTTATAGTCACGTTCAGAACATAACCACTGTGTTATTTATTTCACTTAACCTCAAAAATGTCCTTTAGTAGTAAGTTTAAGAGCGTGAGTATGGTAACTGTGAGGTGTTTAGCTCATAAGTGTCATCATCAGAATCATCGATATTTGTACATAGATGTAACCAACCGCGTAATGCGATACAATTGGTTAGAGCGCATCGTGTGTGAGCTGTCTTGTGATGGCGACATCGCACTGCGTTTGTTCATAGTAGACTGTTGATTGACGATAGTGATCCGCAACCAATATCGCTGATATCAATGAAATTAGTAGTACAGTGATCCGTGATGAAATTGCATCGTACAAACTCTATTTTCTCAGTACCTTTGACATAGACAATCGGTCGTTTGACGATACATGCACGTAACTTTTCCTCTAGCTCATGATACCAGATATCACCTTGAGCCCATTCCAATCCGTGACAGTGTTTTGTGAGCCAATAGCTTTCACGTAGTTTCTCTTGTTATAGGAAATCTCGACTGAATTGTGATTTAGCGATATGATGCATTAGCAGTGTTCCACTTGCCAATTCCAAGACACACACTTCCTTCAGAATATAATCGCTATTGCTGTCCTTGAAACATTGAAAATCCAAAATAATGGGAGATGCTAAATTTTTACGCGGTACTCTGCGTAAACAATCCATCTTGTATGAGTGTTTGTTGTCGACTGATTATGATTTAACCGAAAAAGTCCACATTTAGGTCGCGATGTTGATTAATTTCGATGACGTTGGTAAATCCGCATATACCAAACAGTTGCCAATCTCTGTGAGTGCAGGCATGCATTATAACACATCGATATCGATAGTAGCAACAGTAGTACTAGTAGTAGTAGTGGTCATCGACACATCGATCACTCTTCTTTATTCTTCCGCAATGTGCATTATCTTGTACGTGACAACTGGTACTAACAGCGATCTTCATCGCCTATGTATTTAATAACCAGATAGGAGCTGCTCTCTATGACAGTAGTAACAACCCTAGGTTCAAAGTTACAGAGGTTGCTCAAATCTTGAGCTACATTAATCATAAAAAAGCACTTCTAGCACAAGTTAGTGAACAATACAAGTCAACAGACTTAGAAACGAGAAACTTCAGTCTTTGCAATCCTTTACAAAGTCACTAACAAATACCAGAAACTAGATCAAATTACCTCGGAGTTTAAAACTAGAAAATTATATGTATATATATTGTGTAAGGAGACCCAGACCATGATTCAAATGTTGTCTGAACAGACCTCTAAAGAAGCAGTGTTGCCTGAATAACTTGACTTCGAGCCTTTATCGTATGTTAGTTCGTTAACAAAATAACTTGTACATTAACACGACGATTACTTTTCTTGCTTAAGTCACGATGTGCATTATGGCGTACGGGACGATTGGTAATAACAGCGTTTAAAGTAAACTGTGCACATTCGTTGTGATACGTCTTGTCACAGCAGGTTAGATTTCACATTCTCACATTCAACATCAATTACAATTGTAGACGTAATCTCATTTCATCTGTTGTGATTTAAGTCCACGTTAGCCGTTGTACATCCTCACGCGGCTCGTAAGTGTAATGAGTATTTAGTATGACAATAAATTTCTCGAATGTTAGTACGTTAAATCGTAGGTTGTTCATTGACGCATCGATCCCTATTCTTGTTTCAGTCTCAATATGCATTATGGCGTACGTGCCAGATGGTACTAACAACGCTTGAAATAAACTACACACATGTGTTGTGATACATCCAACACAACAAGTTAGATGCATCATTCTAACATTCAGCATCAATTGAAATGTTATGCGTGGTATCATTTCATCTGGTGTAATTTGAGGGAATAACTCGACTACGAACCTTTATCGTATGTTAGTTCGTTAACAACGTAACTTGTACATTGACGCATCGATCACTTTTCATGCTTAAGTCACAATGTGCATTATGATGTATGTGACGACTGGTAATAGCAATGCTTGAAGTAAACTGAGCACATGTGTTGCGATACGTCTTGTCACAGCAGGTTATATTGCTCATTTCCCCATTCAACATCAATTTCAATTGTATGCGTAATCTCATTTCATCGGTTGTAATTCAAGTCCGCGTTAACTGTTGTACATCCTCACGCGGTTCGTAAGTGTAACGAGTATTTAGTTTTACATTAAACTTCTCGTATGTCAATCCCAAGTAATTGGTGTTTGAAGAAGTTTGCCTTTCCCTCAAGAATTGTCACTAGCATTATAACATACGCGTTTAATAACCAGATCGCACTTGTAATATTTTTGTATACCGATAAAAATTCCAAGTAATCGAGGTTTGAAGAAGTTCGCACATTGATAAAAAAAAATCCAAGTAAACGATGTTTGAAGACGTTTGAGTTTTCGCCATCACACAAGTTCCAATCTTGAGTAATGTCAACCCAAGAAAATGAAAGCTAACAGCATCACGTAGTTGTGTTAAGTTATGATAGGTATAGTTAGGTTTATCAAGACTGTTTCCAGTTAGAAAGGGGAAACATGGAGGGACTTATCTCATCGTTAGGTTATGATATCCAGTGTAAAGTTAGGTCCCTGCATAGAAATAGGAAACGTAGGCAGTTGTATCTCATCCTTAGGTTATGTTATGCTCTGTTAAGTTAGGTTTGTGCTTATAGATAGGAAATATTGCCAGTAGTATCTCGTCACTAGGTTAAGTCATGCTCTGTTAAGTTAGGTTTGTTGTTGATTATAAAAAAAATCTGTACCTTAAAGTCGGTGCGCGCAATTTAAAAAGGGTATAATCATAATGCGCGCGCCGACTTTAAGGTACAGATTTTTTTATAATCAACAACAAACCTAACTTAACAGAGCATGACTTAACCTAGCGACGAGATACTACTGGCAATATTTCCTATCTATAAGCACAAACCTAACTTTTTTTTTTTTTTTTTACGATAGGAAAATGCATTATGCACCGTCAGGGTTTGGTGTTTCCCCCGGTGTGTAGGACTCTCACCCACTAAAAACCTATCGGTCCAGGCAATGGAAGCCCTCTCGGAAACGCTGTTCGCAATACTTCAAGAGGGCGAACTTCGTACGCCAAAGATGGCATTTCAACCGCGATGCTCCACCAGGTTTAGCTGCGTCGATGCATCACAGCTGTTCTGTTCTCTTTTCTTTCAGCACCCTCCTGGAGAATGCAGAAACAGAGCTCCACGATTCGGGACTGGACAACATTCGACGAACGAGTGTGTCCGCACAATGGGATTAATCCTCCGTCTGGTGAGAAGCACGATCTCGGTCTTCTCCGTCGCCAAGGACAGGCCGTGGTCACCCATCCACCTCGTCACTTGGCCCATGGCCATGGTCAACAGCCTCTGCAGCTCATCGACATCCCGCGCAGTTATAATTACGGCGATATCGTCCGCATAACCGACGAGGAAAGTCTCCCGAGGCATTTCCATTCGGAGGATCCCATCATAGGCGATGTTCCAGAGGTCCGGTCCAAGAATCGAGCCCTGAGCGGCACCCGCTGATACATCTCTCCGCCGCGGTCCATCCGGCGTGTTGAAAACCAACTTCCGATCCTGTAAGTAGCTCTGCAGCATCCTTAACAGGTACGGGGGAATTACAAAATCCGTCTTCAATGCGCCCAGCATGTCAGCCCACAAACCTAACTTAACAGAGCATAACATAACCTAAGGATGAGATACAACTGCCTACGTTTCCTATTTCTATGCAGGGACCTAACTTTACACTGGATATCATAACCTAACGATGAGATAAGTCCCTCCATGTTTCCCCTTTCTAACTGGAAACAGTCTTGATAAACCTAACTATACCTATCATAACTTAACACAACTACGTGATGCTGTTAGCTTTCATTTTCTTGGGTTGACATTACTCAAGATTGGAACTTGTGTGATGGCGAAAACTCAAACGTCTTCAAACATCGTTTACTTGGATTTTTTTTATCAATGTGCGAACTTCTTCAAACCTCGATTACTTGGAATTTTTATCGGTATACAAAAATATTACAAGTGCGATCTGGTTATTAAACGCGTATGTTATAATGCTAGTGACAATTCTTGAGGGAAAGGCAAACTTCTTCAAACACCGATTACTTGGGATTGACATACGAGAAGTTTAATGTAAAACTAAATACTCGTTACACTTACGAACCGCGTGAGGATGTACAACAGTTAACGCGGACTTGAATTACAACCGATGAAATGAGATTACGCATACAATTGTAATTGATGTTGAATGGGGAAATGAGCAATATAACCTGCTGTGACAAGACGTATCGCAACACATGTGCTCAGTTTACTTCAAGCATTGCTATTACCAGTCGTCACATACATCATAATGCACATTGTGACTTAAGCATGAAAAGTGATCGATGCATCAATGTACAAGTTACGTTGTTAACGAACTAACATACGATAAAAGTTCGTAGTCGAGTTAGTAGTCGAGTGGCCAGGGGGTGGCCGGGGGCTGGTCGGGGGGTGGCCGGGGGGTGGCCGGGGGTGGCCGGGGGGGGGCTCCTCACTTTCTCCTCACCTGCATGCTGATTTAGCCTCAAGGTCACGGGGGGGGCTCCTCACTGCTCCTCACTTGCCTGTGCTGGTTTTGAACATACTAATGCCCCCTACTACCAGATGAAGCCATATACCAAGTTTCGTCAGTTATATTCATATATAAGCGAGATATAAATTTGTATTTTTCTCCATAAGGATAGCATTAGACAACGTACTGTGTTTAGCACTTGCAATATCTAAGAAACCAATTGATGTAGAGCAATGATCAAAATACTATTTTTTTAAGCTGAATTCGATGGTATGTATTAAAATTTGATTTAAATAAAAATTACAAATGAAAACCCCAAAAAACCCATTTTTGGGGTACAAAACTTCCCCCAAAAACCCCCCTTTAGATGGTGCGATTCGTCTGGTTTTCGAACTCGTTCAAATAAATGGTACTTTACACATTTTTACCAAATTTTATTGAATTCGGACCTTTTTTACGAGAGTTATCGTGCTTACGGACGCATATATATATATATATATATACATATATACACACTATACTGTATATACTGCATACATATGAAAAATACTGTTTTTTGCACCTGGGGACCACAAACAAAGAGTTAACATGGTCTCGGGCTAAAGTCTTACCATGAGACCTACGGTAATAGCTTCTTCCCTATAGGGGGAATTCGCTAAAACAAAACAATATAAAATAACAAATTTACTTTAAATTTCCGTTTATAATATTCAGTCGGTCGTTGTGTTCGACTGCGGATGGTCGTTGAAGAGTTGCTATGGATGTCAAACACTAGTCGGGCCCACTACGAGAGCAGAGCACACACGCAGCCCGGCGAGTGTTATGTCAGGACATACTGGCGTAATAATAGCATTCTGGCCTCTTAGTTTGACTGAAATAAAACAAATGTTAAAGAGCTGTAATATAATTGGCTGGATCATTAAAGTACAGTATTCTAAATACTGGATGAACTCATTACCAATATATTTTACTCTATGAAAACCATTTTTCATTAACTATAAAATTACCAATATTTATGCCCATACACGTGATCCAACCTAAAAAACCCTAAGGCATTTCCAATATACAGTAGTGTAGAGAAAACAGATATATTGTACCGCGACTCCGATCATACTGCATGACCTTTTTTACTTTCTCCCCCTATACATAGTATATGGAGAAAGTATTGTTTTCGTAAAAATTTTCGAATTTGAGTTGTCAGTGGAAATATTCGTTTTGGTGCTCCCTGAACCCAAAAAAGTGTTTTTTACGTGATATCTGTCTGTGTGTGTGTGTGTGTGTCCGTGTGTGTGTGTGTGTGTCTGTGTGGATGTGTACAGAGCTAGAGCCCTAACCTATGGGCCGATTTTTATGAAATTTGGCGTGTAGGTACTAATCCACGATATCTCCAGGCGTTTTTTTCATTTTTTTGAATTTTTGATTTTTAAGGGTAATTATCCCCCAAAAACCGCCAAAAAACATGAAAAATCCAAATTTCTCAAAAACGGCTCTAACGATTTTGATTAAACTTTCGTGGTTTGTAGAACTTTAGGTTTCCAACAAAATGACACCACCCGCATTTCTGGAAAAATGCGGGTTCAGAAATTACAGGACTTAAAACATCAAAAATTCAGTTTTTTGGATTTTTCATAAAAAATCATAAATGTTAAAAAAGATTACTATTCACCATTAAAAAGAGCTCAAAAAACTAAATAAATTAGTATTTTAAATTACTATTCTACGATTGCTAGTTGCGGAGAAAATTGAAATTTTCATTTAGCGGTAAACACAGTACGTTGTCCAATGTTATTCTTATGGGGAATACAAAAATAACTATTTCTCTCTTATTTACTGATCAATTTCATTAAAAATTGATATGCAGGTCAAGTTAGCATTGACCAACAGATGATGTTCGAAATGTGTTGCTATTTAACCCTGGGGGGGGCAAGGGGGCATTTCCCCTCTCAAAACTACTGTGTGTAGCAACGGACTCTATAGTGCCTCCAAAAAAGCAATTTGGGTGGATATTTCTGAAAACAACTATTTTAGACAATTTTCTGTACATTTATCTATACTTCATATTCTATATTTAGTAAATAACATATATTTTTGTCATTAAAGTTTGGCTAAAAGGGAGAAATTATGTGTCAGTTTCCTGATACCGTTTATTTAAAACTGTTGTAATAATTTGAGTAAGATAATTACAATCATTATTGACTCAGAGAATAATAATAAGCAATGAAGGCAAACGAAGATGGAGAACTTTATTAAAAAAACAACCAAATTAAAACAAACATATTGAAGAATTGAAAGTATGTGTGATTTCTGTGAGTTTTTTGATTTTTGTACACATTCAGTTTATTTGTAAATTTACACAAATTGACACACAGATTAAGTAAAACGAACTGATTAAGTAACAAAACCCACAGAAACTATTTATACTCTAACTGCTTATTACAAAAATAACTGTTCCTTTGTAATGGAATGATATACTTACTGGGGACAAACGGTCGTAGGTTTTTATTGTGGAAATACAAATTAAATGTTTAAACATGTATTTTATAGAAAAACCTAAGAGAAATAGTTTTGAAACTTGTACGGTGTGGGGAATCGTCCTAACGGCAACATAAGTAGTAAAACTGTATCCTATAAGATTTAAACTAACGGATTCATCATTGATTCATTGTCAGTCCCCGCGATGGCTGATGCTATTGTAGCCACTGCAATGAGATATGGCTTTTTCGCTTGATTTGGTTGGGGAAATAAATTACATGGCTCAAAGTAATTATATGAACTTTAGTATATCTGACTATATATGGTTATCAAATTTGAAATGATTAGTTATAGCTATAATGACAAAACAACAAGTAAGTTAAACAGTAACGAATATAAATATCCAGTTAGATACAGGTGAATTATCCTGAATACCAGATAGACTCCTATTGTAAACATTGTACTTGTAATTAATCAGTAGACATTTTCTGGCTTATTACCAATTAAGTAAGGGGGTCGTTAAATAAAAAACACAATACAAAATATCATAATTTAAAAAATGTTAATTTATATAGTTTTATGAAAAATTATCTGTTTTCATATCAGTTTATGAAAAATAAACAACGGTACCAAACACAAAATTTAACTAAATTAAATGATCTGATTGATGTAACAAAGTTAAATGGTAAACGTAGGAATTCTTAGATTATATTAATATTTGTTGTCCAAGTTACAAATACGGTAATATGGCTCCCCGGTTCGGTGAACATGGACTTGGGAATGCAATATACTTGTTCTATCAGATGGTTTTCCGTTTTAGATTCGATATTACCTCACAGTACTCAAATCCCTTAAATAACACTTATGGAATTTATTTTATAAGGTACAAACAACCCGAAATTATTAGAAGCTTATAAATTATAGCTATAATATTTGAATAGTTGTCCATTTTGTAAATGACTCATGCCAATACTTGTAAAACAAGGCATGATTTTTTATTAATAAATTGATTGATTTAATCCTTGTTTTGTGTTTTGTGTTTTTGAATATAACAACAGCCTATCACAGCTGTTAAATCTTAATAGTGTAAGCAATAACACGCGCTATATCTCCAGTAAAAAAATCTTGTTCAATAATCAAATACCCCGTCACTCCAACTGTGAATTCCAAATGAAATATATTAAATATATATACCTTAACGTCACATGAAGCAACTTGCATAGGTTTATTCAAATATATTGCCAAATAAGCAAGATCCTAAATTTATGCATAATTTATAAGAATAAAATCGGGCTGAGTACGCAGGTTTGCTGCAACAAATAGCCCGTCAAATGGGGTTTAATGAAATTATTAATAGGCCACAACCACTTGAAGCCACATAAAAAGTTTGATTAAAATATATAAGTAAATAAGGGATGTATAAAATTTTATGTTTTCCCTTTACAATTATATTGAACAACATACTGTCCATGTACATAACACGAACGTAATATAACATAACACTGGGTATGTAGGTATTTAGTCACGCGGCTATTTATTAAGGCAATCTTTATTACTGCAGATAAACCAGTTGCAGCCACATACAAAGTTTTGTCAACATATGTCCATCAGTAAGCGTTGTATACAATATTACTTATTCTCTAAAAAAGTAGAGACTATTAAAGGTCATTTAAGACGTTTTGGGGATCGTAATTGGATAGAGCTATTTTCGTTGCATTAATCGAAAACTTAAACATGGTTTTTCTTATCAGAGACAGTTTCACACACAGTATAACTAGTATACTAATTTTGTAATAGTTAAGACATAAGACATTTTATTGGTCGCTAGGCATCACAAGCATTGACATATCATTATTTTCCATGTGCAAAGAGTTTGTCCTTATTCTAGTATCATAGTAATTGTCTCTAAAATTATTTGCGTGCCTCCACATTTCTTCTGGTTATTTTGCACTCATATAATCACGATGTAATATTAATGATCAAATTAATATGTTGTTGATAAATAATAAATCCAAATTTTTTAACTGTATAGTATTACTCCCTCAATCATCCTGATTTAACATCTGCTACATACTAATTACAATTATATATATTATTTACGTTTTGGAGGTAATTAAAATTAAAGTAAATCAAGTGATTTACACTGTTGATAACATAAAATTATATATGAGTATGATTTAAATAATTTTTTAATGTAATATGGTAATTTTAATAGTTATTAATATGTATATCAAAATTTTGACTATGTAGCATACGTTACGAGGTAATTGCTTGCATTAAAAAAAGACAATTTAGTAGCAAATTTCACTAAAATAATTTAATTACAACATTAAAAAAATAACTCAGAGCATAAATTGATTCAAAATGTTAGAAGTACAGTAAAAACAAAGCATTAATAAATTATAAGGTTCTTAAATTTATTGATGTTTCAAGTTTAAATACTTTAATTTGTTTTGGCAGTTTTGACAATTAATTATATATAAGTGGCAGGTCCCACAGAAGGGGCCTGCCAATCTGTCAGTTTAAACAAGTGCCTTCAATCACTGAACTCTGTCGCAATCAGTCTTCATGCCTTGGAAGTATCGCATTGTTCATTCACAAAAGATTATTGTAATGTTTCTTATAAAATTATAATTCTTTAGTTTTACAACAATATAAAAGACTAGCTGATAGCCGCAGGCTTCGCCCCGCAAATGATTTATAACAACTATTACAGTTGTGTGTGCTGCATTCTGTGGTTAGCCCGTGGAACTACTACGAATCAAGATCGGCTGTTTGTTTTTTCATAAGCTCAAACAAAATTGAATGTCCATAAGAAATACATGGGAATTTCGTTGGGGTCTCTAGCGGAGCCCTAAGGTCAGATCAGGATGAAAACCATTTAGTTTTCCTATTTTATGCCTAAAGAATCAGTGTACAAAATTACAGCTCTCTACCTACATGGGAAAGTGGAGAATTAGTGATGAGTGAGTCAGTCAGCCGGTCAGCCAGGGCTTTGCCTTTTATAGATATAGATGTGTAGAATAACCCTGACATACCAAACATTGGTAACCCTGGGCTCTCAAACATTGGTTGGAGGTTGACCTATTTAAACATTACCAGTATATAGTTTATCCAACATTCGTACACCGTGGTGGACTACGGGAGGTTGCCAATGCTACTTGTTCAAGTTTATATGGAAGTCAAACACTGGATAGCCCACAGTGAGAGCTTAACACACATGTATCAGGCCACTGAATATACTGTTGGAGTGTTACGTGAGGCCTTTGAATATAATAACTCTACTGTTGATTAAAAATATATGTTGAATGGAAAAATGTCCAATACATATGCAAGATAATTTTTAATCAAATAGAAACATATTCGAGTAGATGTGAAATGAGGGGGAGGCATACTATTCGGCGCTTTTTCCCCATGTTATTCTTATGGGGATCAGTTTTTGGACCGACACCCGATCCCGCCTATACTAATAAGCCACAAGTTTCCTTGTTGGCCCATATTAATACCCAACCCTTGCCTATATTAAATATATTGTCCCCATCCCCATCCCTCCTCTATATTTTTTAAAATTAATTTTCAAATTCAGGCTAAAAAACTATCTTTAGTGTTTATAGTCCGATTTGTCTGCAATTTGGATATGTTATTGTCCTAGGCAAATGTTTTAATAAATTCCACTTACATTTCCCAAATTCACTATAACGGTCAAATTAAAAAATATTTTTTGAAAAATACTGCCAATTGCCACCTTCTTTATTAACTGTCCGATTTGTCTTCAATTTGGATATGTTATTGTCCTAGGCAAGTGGTTTAATAAATTCCACTTACATATCCCAAATTCACCATTACGGTCAAATTAAAAAATATTTTTGAAAAATACTGCCAATTGCCACCTTCTTTATTAACTGTCCGATTTGTCTTCAATTTGGATATGTTATTGTCCTAGGCAAGTGGTTTAATAAATTCCACTTACATATCCCAAATTCACCATTACGGTCAAATTAAAAAATATTTTTGAAAAATACTGCCAATTGCCAACTTCTTTATTTACTGCCCCATTTGTTTAAAATTTAGATATGTTATTGTCCTAGGCAAGTGTTTTAATAAATTCCACTTACATATCCCAAATTCACTATTACGGTCAAATTAAAAAATATTTTTGAAAAATACTGCCAATTGCCAACTTCTTTATTTACTGTCCGATTTGTTTAAAATTTAGATATGTTATTGTCCTAGGCAAGTGTTTTAATAAATTCCACTTACATTTCCCAAATTCACTATTACGGTCAAATTAAAAAATATTTTTGAAAAATACTGCCAATTGCCAACTTCTTTATTTACTGTCCGATTTGTTTAAAATTTAGATATGTTATTGTTATAGGCAAGTGTTTTAATAAATTAGCCTTACATTTCCCAAATTCACTATTACAGTCAAATTAAAAAATATTTTTGAAAAATACTGCCAATTGCCAACTTCTTTATTTACTGTCCGATTTGTTTAAAATTTGGATATGTTATTGTTGTAGGCTAGTGTATATGCACCACCCACATTTTACAAATATTGCGGTTAAATTTTAAAAAATTTGGAAAAATACTGCCAATTGGCAACTTCTTTATTTATGGTCTGATTTGTTTAAAATTTATATATGTCATTATTCTAGGCTAGTGTATATGTACCATCCACATTTGACAAATTAACTATAATGGTCAAATTTAAAAAATATTTTGAAAAATATACTAACAATTTCAAACTTCTTTATTTACTGTCTGATTTATTTTCGGATATGTTATAGCTCTTATATAGGTAACAAGACCACACTACCACACGTTCCACTACCCCCTATAATACAGTATTTTGTCTTTTTTGTTTGTTTATTTTGCTGTAATCCCAAAACTGACTTTGCTGTTTATTGTCACTTTAGATATTGTCCTAAGCATTTATTGTCTGATTTATTTTTGGATATGTTATAGCCCCCAACTATTATATCTAAAATTACAATATTATTTCCACCTATAATACAGTTGATGTGTTGTTTGTTTTGCCGTAACCTAAAAACTAACATTGGTATTTGTGTTTTTACAAAACTATATTTTGCGGTTGGATTAAAAAAAAAATAAATGCAAGCTTATTATATTTGCCACAAGCTTATTATATACATCCAGCTGTTATATTTGCCACATTTCCAATATTGTTGTGACCCTCTCAACTACCTCTCATTGTAATATAATAAGTAATATATATCCACAATTATGGTCAGAACAAATTTTGGATATGTTTTAAGCCAATGCCAAAAATAAATTTTTAAAACCCAAAACAACTAAACACAAAACACTAATCTTTCTTTGTGCTTGTTTGGAGTAGTCTTTATTTTATCCAACTTAATTTTAATTTTGTAGTTAAAATCAAACTTCCCACATTCTAGCTCCCTTTCCAGCCAGTGGTTGGAGACATAAAGGTTACGAATATTTTCAAACTGTACAATATATCTTTTTCTACCCCTATGTTGGACTTGTTTAATAGCGCTTATTAATAATTCCGCACCATATTCCAAATCCTCCAGTCTACTACATTCTTTAAATTTAACATTGCCTTTAATATCTTGCATCTCTATGTCTTCTTGTCCAACATCATCCCACTCATTGTTACGGAAACTTAGGTTTTCTATTTTTGGAAAGGAATTGCCATAAAATGTTGCGGTTCCGTTAGTGTTAAAGCTTGCAAGTGGCTCGTTGGTAGGTAGATAAATAATGTCCAAATCACCACTGTATGGCAACACGCTATAACCTTGCCTATTCTTATTTATCTCTATAAATACAGTTTTACAGACACCTTTAACATAGTATACACCCCTCCGTCCATCCTTTTCTGCCAACACTCCCACAAACTTGTTGTTTACTACAAACGCATACACTATATAATGTCCATAATGCTCTAGATCCTCCCAACGTCGCAGGAAGTAATCTTTTAATTTATCCTCTCTTTCCCTTCTTTCTTGTTCTTTAGCCAACTGTGCTTTGTATTCCTCTGCAACAGTATTTTCCACATATTCCAATTTACGCTTATTACTGTCAATGTCTTCTAATTCCAATTTCCTCTTTTTGGAACAACTCTCTAAGAAAGGCTTGGAAAGTGGCTCTATTTCTTTAATAGTGTATGGGTACAGTTTATTGGTCCGGCTTCTTAAAACGTAGGGAGTAAGGTTAGGACTTTCCACTAAGCCTAATTCTTCTAAATTGATGTGTTTAGGTATAGTGGAGAAAGGTGTATTTGATTTTGTAAAACATGTGCCCCCAGATTTGATGTAACACTTATGCTTTACACTTATGGCATCCTCCTCTATTACCTCTACATAGTTAGTTGGTAAACAGTTAAAGCTAAATGCAGATAGAGCATACTTTATTAACTTTTCCCTTTGTGTACTATCTTTTGGCAGTTTTAGTTGTACTCCAGTTATCTTCTTCGTATTACTATTACCCCAATATGCGTATTGTAATAAATTGTTAAACACTAAACAACAACTGTTTTGTAATTGATTGGCAACTTTCACCCACATCTTATGCAGAGGCACAGCATAGAATGGAGCATTTTGAAAGTACCGTTTGTTGTCTTCTATTAGACTTAAACAATCTCTTAAAGGTTCAAACCCTTTACCAAAACCTCTACAATAGTTATAGATTGTTGCCTCTAACCTTGTTATTCCATTCTCTCTAGCTAGTTTAGACGAGAACGTTTCTTTTAGTCTCGCATCTGGACAGTTTACAAAGTTTATTATATGGTTTCCTATACTTTTAATTACTCCAGGGCTTGTAATCTGGCATATAAATTTATTATATATTTTTACCCTGCTATTTACATTAAACCATGTTAAACAGTCTTTACTAACATTATCTACAATAACATTATATCCATTCTTGTACGCCCCTTGGTAGCAAAAGTTTTCTGTAAGATATTGGCACATTTCCTCTTTATTAAATATTCCAGCCAAATCTAGTGTTATATCGAAATCCATAAGATAGTACATTTCTTTTTCCAGATCTTGCAGTATCTTTGGAAGATCTTCCAACAAATCCTTAATTTTAACATTTGCAAGCTCTATTTTATAGGGAATTGCTATAGGATCATCATACTTTTGTTTAATTTGGTCAATATCTTTCTTTATTATTTGTAACACACCCTCGCTTTGGACCCCAGAGGACCTCTCCAAGGAGAATGGTAGTTTGGCCACAACACCATGTCGAGCTAAAGAGAACTTTTTAAATATTCCTCGTAAGTAGCTATTAAACGACCCACATATTTCCTTCTTAACTTTAAATTTATTCCGAACGTCCTCATCACAATCCGTAACATTGGTTATCTTAACTAACATTATGTTATCACAAAACGCATCCGTTATAGATGTTAAGTTATTTAATTTTGGTTCGCCCTCGCAATAGTTTATATTACCTATGTCTGTAAGAAGGTTATTATTACGTAGATTTTCTAATAAAAACCATATACCGAATCTTTCGTTAGTAGGTTTAATACAATTTCCCAATAAATGGCTAACAGAGTACATTTCTTTTATACAAAAAAGTAGCGGAAACATGTAAACAGGACAGATTACACTATAGGTATATAGAGGTTGTAAATATATGGATATTGTATATAAACATAGGCGAGCGGTAAGTGTAACATGTACGTGGACACCCATATGCAAATATGGAATACCCACAAATTCGACTAAATAAGTTTATAGTCTCAATATAATTAACATATTAACTAGCGATGCCATCCCGCATTAGTACCCAAATTGTCGAAATTCTATAATTCTATTCTTAGTCCTTGTATTAGGTTTTGTACTATTAAACCCTACATCCTGTGCAGTAGAGTAATATATGTATTTAATACAGATACGCACATTCTACAAGACCTATGCATCTGTTGTATAAGCAGCAGAATAGACGTCTCATTGTGTTGTTGTAAAGTAAAACATAAATGTAAATTGTGCTGGATACAACCGGCCAGATATTAGACAGGAAATGTGTTGGAAGTGTATTGCCAAATACAAACACCACATAGTGCAGCATGTAAGCAATCCATTACTATTTAGACAAATGTAAAAGGTCAGTATGGTACAACATCCGATATATTAGCCAAACCCAGTCCAAACATTGTGTCCTCAAAATGTTATGATGGTGTTAAATTTGTTTATATTACATATATTTCTTACACAATTTACAAACTATTTTTGTGTCAGTTGACAGAACCTGTAAAGTTGTGTAAAATGGCTGTAAACCAGTATATGTGCCTGTGTCGTAATGTGTTGGAGTGTGTCATTTATTGTGTCTCTGCATTTGTGTTGTTTTATAAACTTTAAATATTACTATGTCCTTATACTCTTACTATTTCTGTTACTATAATATTATTTTTTTACTGTTTGTTTTCCAAGTTTGATTGTGGGTTTGGCTAATATATCGGATGTTGTACCATACTGACCTTATACATTTGTCTAAATAGTAATGGATTGCTTACATGCTGCACTATGTGGTGTTTGTATTTGGCAATACACTTCCAACACATTTCCTGTCTAATATCTGGCCGGTTGTATCCAGCACAATTTACATTTATGTTTTACTTTACAACAACACAATGAGACGTCTATTCTGCTGCTTATACAACAGATGCATAGGTCTTGTAGAATGTGCGTATCTGTATTAAATACATATATTACTCTACTGCACAGGATGTAGGGTTTAATAGTACAAAACCTAATACAAGGACTAAGAATAGAATTATAGAATTTCGACAATTTGGGTACTAATGCGGGATGGCATCGCTAGTTAATATGTTAATTATATTGAGACTATAAACTTATTTAGTCGAATTTGTGGGTATTCCATATTTGCATATGGGTGTCCACGTACATGTTACACTTACCGCTCGCCTATGTTTATATACAATATCCATATATTTACAACCTCTATATACCTATAGTGTAATCTGTCCTGTTTACATGTTTCCGCTACTTTTTTGTATAAAAGAAATGTACTCTGTTAGCCATTTATTGGGAAATTGTATTAAACCTACTAACGAAAGATTCGGTATATGGTTTTTATTAGAAAATCTACGTAATAATAACCTTCTTACAGACATAGGTAATATAAACTATTGCGAGGGCGAACCAAAATTAAATAACTTAACATCTATAACGGATGCGTTTTGTGATAACATAATGTTAGTTAAGATAACCAATGTTACGGATTGTGATGGGGACGTTCGGAATAAATTTAAAGTTAAGAAGGAAATATGTGGGTCGTTTAATAGCTACTTACGAGGAATATTTAAAAAGTTCTCTTTAGCTCGACATGGTGTTGTGGCCAAACTACCATTCTCCTTGGAGAGGTCCTCTGGGGTCCAAAGCGAGGGTGTGTTACAAATAATAAAGAAAGATATTGACCAAATTAAACAAAAGTATGATGATCCTATAGCAATTCCCTATAAAATAGAGCTTGCAAATGTTAAAATTAAGGATTTGTTGGAAGATCTTCCAAAGATACTGCAAGATCTGGAAAAAGAAATGTACTATCTTATGGATTTCGATATAACACTAGATTTGGCTGGAATATTTAATAAAGAGGAAATGTGCCAATATCTTACAGAAAACTTTTGCTACCAAGGGGCGTACAAGAATGGATATAATGTTATTGTAGATAATGTTAGTAAAGACTGTTTAACATGGTTTAATGTAAATAGCAGGGTAAAAATATATAATAAATTTATATGCCAGATTACAAGCCCTGGAGTAATTAAAAGTATAGGAAACCATATAATAAACTTTGTAAACTGTCCAGATGCGAGACTAAAAGAAACGTTCTCGTCTAAACTAGCTAGAGAGAATGGAATAACAAGGTTAGAGGCAACAATCTATAACTATTGTAGAGGTTTTGGTAAAGGGTTTGAACCTTTAAGAGATTGTTTAAGTCTAATAGAAGACAACAAACGGTACTTTCAAAATGCTCCATTCTATGCTGTGCCTCTGCATAAGATGTGGGTGAAAGTTGCCAATCAATTACAAAACAGTTGTTGTTTAGTGTTTAACAATTTATTACAATACGCATATTGGGGTAATAGTAATACGAAGAAGATAACTGGAGTACAACTAAAACTGCCAAAAGATAGTACACAAAGGGAAAAGTTAATAAAGTATGCTCTATCTGCATTTAGCTTTAACTGTTTACCAACTAACTATGTAGAGGTAATAGAGGAGGATGCCATAAGTGTAAAGCATAAGTGTTACATCAAATCTGGGGGCACATGTTTTACAAAATCAAATACACCTTTCTCCACTATACCTAAACACATCAATTTAGAAGAATTAGGCTTAGTGGAAAGTCCTAACCTTACTCCCTACGTTTTAAGAAGCCGGACCAATAAACTGTACCCATACACTATTAAAGAAATAGAGCCACTTTCCAAGCCTTTCTTAGAGAGTTGTTCCAAAAAGAGGAAATTGGAATTAGAAGACATTGACAGTAATAAGCGTAAATTGGAATATGTGGAAAATACTGTTGCAGAGGAATACAAAGCACAGTTGGCTAAAGAACAAGAAAGAAGGGAAAGAGAGGATAAATTAAAAGATTACTTCCTGCGACGTTGGGAGGATCTAGAGCATTATGGACATTATATAGTGTATGCGTTTGTAGTAAACAACAAGTTTGTGGGAGTGTTGGCAGAAAAGGATGGACGGAGGGGTGTATACTATGTTAAAGGTGTCTGTAAAACTGTATTTATAGAGATAAATAAGAATAGGCAAGGTTATAGCGTGTTGCCATACAGTGGTGATTTGGACATTATTTATCTACCTACCAACGAGCCACTTGCAAGCTTTAACACTAACGGAACCGCAACATTTTATGGCAATTCCTTTCCAAAAATAGAAAACCTAAGTTTCCGTAACAATGAGTGGGATGATGTTGGACAAGAAGACATAGAGATGCAAGATATTAAAGGCAATGTTAAATTTAAAGAATGTAGTAGACTGGAGGATTTGGAATATGGTGCGGAATTATTAATAAGCGCTATTAAACAAGTCCAACATAGGGGTAGAAAAAGATATATTGTACAGTTTGAAAATATTCGTAACCTTTATGTCTCCAACCACTGGCTGGAAAGGGAGCTAGAATGTGGGAAGTTTGATTTTAACTACAAAATTAAAATTAAGTTGGATAAAATAAAGACTACTCCAAACAAGCACAAAGAAAGATTAGTGTTTTGTGTTTAGTTGTTTTGGGTTTTAAAAATTTATTTTTGGCATTGGCTTAAAACATATCCAAAATTTGTTCTGACCATAATTGTGGATATATATTACTTATTATATTACAATGAGAGGTAGTTGAGAGGGTCACAACAATATTGGAAATGTGGCAAATATAACAGCTGGATGTATATAATAAGCTTGTGGCAAATATAATAAGCTTGCATTTATTTTTTTTTTAATCCAACCGCAAAATATAGTTTTGTAAAAACACAAATACCAATGTTAGTTTTTAGGTTACGGCAAAACAAACAACACATCAACTGTATTATAGGTGGAAATAATATTGTAATTTTAGATATAATAGTTGGGGGCTATAACATATCCAAAAATAAATCAGACAATAAATGCTTAGGACAATATCTAAAGTGACAATAAACAGCAAAGTCAGTTTTGGGATTACAGCAAAATAAACAAACAAAAAAGACAAAATACTGTATTATAGGGGGTAGTGGAACGTGTGGTAGTGTGGTCTTGTTACCTATATAAGAGCTATAACATATCCGAAAATAAATCAGACAGTAAATAAAGAAGTTTGAAATTGTTAGTATATTTTTCAAAATATTTTTTAAATTTGACCATTATAGTTAATTTGTCAAATGTGGATGGTACATATACACTAGCCTAGAATAATGACATATATAAATTTTAAACAAATCAGACCATAAATAAAGAAGTTGCCAATTGGCAGTATTTTTCCAAATTTTTTAAAATTTAACCGCAATATTTGTAAAATGTGGGTGGTGCATATACACTAGCCTACAACAATAACATATCCAAATTTTAAACAAATCGGACAGTAAATAAAGAAGTTGGCAATTGGCAGTATTTTTCAAAAATATTTTTTAATTTGACTGTAATAGTGAATTTGGGAAATGTAAGGCTAATTTATTAAAACACTTGCCTATAACAATAACATATCTAAATTTTAAACAAATCGGACAGTAAATAAAGAAGTTGGCAATTGGCAGTATTTTTCAAAAATATTTTTTAATTTGACCGTAATAGTGAATTTGGGAAATGTAAGTGGAATTTATTAAAACACTTGCCTAGGACAATAACATATCTAAATTTTAAACAAATCGGACAGTAAATAAAGAAGTTGGCAATTGGCAGTATTTTTCAAAAATATTTTTTAATTTGACCGTAATAGTGAATTTGGGATATGTAAGTGGAATTTATTAAAACACTTGCCTAGGACAATAACATATCTAAATTTTAAACAAATGGGGCAGTAAATAAAGAAGTTGGCAATTGGCAGTATTTTTCAAAAATATTTTTTAATTTGACCGTAATGGTGAATTTGGGATATGTAAGTGGAATTTATTAAACCACTTGCCTAGGACAATAACATATCCAAATTGAAGACAAATCGGACAGTTAATAAAGAAGGTGGCAATTGGCAGTATTTTTCAAAAATATTTTTTAATTTGACCGTAATGGTGAATTTGGGATATGTAAGTGGAATTTATTAAACCACTTGCCTAGGACAATAACATATCCAAATTGAAGACAAATCGGACAGTTAATAAAGAAGGTGGCAATTGGCAGTATTTTTCAAAAAATATTTTTTAATTTGACCGTTATAGTGAATTTGGGAAATGTAAGTGGAATTTATTAAAACATTTGCCTAGGACAATAACATATCCAAATTGCAGACAAATCGGACTATAAACACTAAAGATAGTTTTTTAGCCTGAATTTGAAAATTAATTTTAAAAAATATAGAGGAGGGATGGGGATGGGGACAATATATTTAATATAGGCAAGGGTTGGGTATTAATATGGGCCAACAAGGAAACTTGTGGCTTATTAGTATAGGCGGGATCGGGTGTCGGTCCAAAAACTGATCCCCATAAGAATAACATGGGGAAAAAGCGCCGAATAGTATGCCTCCCCCTCATTTCACATCTACTTATTCGTAGCATTTTTACAGGTGAAAGTGTTAAAAACAAGCTGTGATATTATTATCTAGCATATTTAAATATATATATTTTTTGTTTAAAGTTAAAAAAGAAATAAAGTAGTAATTTTGTCGAATGATTAAATTATTAGTAACTCTGCTTAGTAACAATATTTTTAAAAGAATTAGACACAGTTTACTGATTGATAAAGCATGTTCCAGAACATTGTAAATCAGCCTGAAACACGAATTATGAGATAAGCTAAGACTGTGATTGGCGAACGTCGCATGCTGCATTACACTGTTTTGTAAGCCAATCGGAATGCGAGCCTATCTAATATAAATACTTAATTTCGGTATTTTGCGGTCTTTTCTGTAGTAAGTTTGTGCAAAGTAGTTTGTTAAATTTGAGATTTTTACCCGAGATATTGGGTAAGTAATAATTTGTAATTTAACTAGATGAATTTAATTTGCGAAATAAAAATGTACTGTATAAAAAGTATTTGATAATTTTGCAATCAAAGGTACATGTAGATGTATTTATTTTAGCACTTTTGATCCCAGCAATATAATTAATGTCATCCAAAGATTAAACATAAATGAGCAGAGCAGAGAAGCATGAACTAAATAATATATTTAGTCAAGAGGATATTTTTTTGCTGACACAGAAGTTTTAAATGCACGAAGAAAGGAAATTACATTTTACTTGATTATTTAAATGAATGTTTCATTTCTTACATTTCATATTCACCAGCCAATTAACTGTGGCAGTTTACAATTTTCAAAATTATAAGTAGTTATAATAATTAACAAGACTAGAATAAAATTATAGAATGCTTCAATTTAGCAAAACAACCCAACGTGCAATCAACATGTCCGTTTTACCTTATGTATTTTAGCTGTCACACAGTAAATGTGTCAGGTTTGCGATCCGTGACAGAATGTTAAAACTGTCACAACAAACTTGCAACGTGTCATAAGTTTTATGATGAGAGACTAAACTCTAGAAATTAACTGTGGATATAATTGTTAAAACTCTTTTGTGAAGCTCTCTTTATGAATGAGCGCCTCGCTAGCCGGTTAGTGTCACGGATGTCGGCAAGAGGTCACAGGTTCGATTGCAAGAGCGCCCAGATGGATTTGAGAGTTTTGGACCATTAAACAATGTTAAATACTAAAAGCCAATGGCATAAACAAGAAGACAAATAAGGCCACTGACAGATATGAAATTGAAACGGTATGAAAAATTAACTTTTCACCATACTACGCTGTAATCACCTGTTTTCGGAACGTCATTTGAATTCCGAAAGTAAAGTTTTCCATCCAAGAGCCGAAAGTCATCTGATCTATTTAGCCAGTGTTGCCAACTTGTTTTCAAGCGTACACGACGTTACCTGGTTAATATGTGCGTACTATTTTGTGTTATTTTGTTGAAACACTGGAAAAACAACAGCAAAGTTCAAAACATTGTACAATCGATGTTTTGTGTATTTGTTAACTGGTTTTAGTCCGAGATTGCATGAGACCACTCGTGTTTTATAACCGATCATATTTAACCCGTTAATAATTAAAATGACCAACATCCCTGAATCATTGAGAAAAAAAGCTGAATAAATTACGGTAAGATCTATTATGTAAATAGTGAAAAAAGTAAAATAGAATGATACTAATTCATAACCTCATAGTTTCATTTACAGGTTGTTAATTATCAAATAAATATTCATATTTTTATTTCATAGTGTTTATCTCATAGTGTAGTTTGGTGAAAAATAACGTTCGCACCTCTGCCGAAAGGGTTTTGCATCTGGCCAGCAAAACCCCACATTTGGCCCTTGGTGCGAAATATACTACTTTCAACTAATACTAGCTAAAACCAGAGAATAATCTATCAATAAAGTCACTTAATGCTGATGAGCTTTGTTACCAGAAGACTTAACCAATAAGGCCCAAATTCAATGGGGGAAGGCTCGCCTCGGAGATAAACTTGGAGGAAAACGCGCAGATGAATCGTGCAAAACATTACACTCCTATACTCCTGTACTGAAACCGAGGGGTGAGGGCCGCTCCGTGCATCCGGTAATTCTCTAGTAATTTAATTACTTCCACCTTTTAGTAATTCAATAGCACCTTCAAGTTGTCTATCAAACTAACAATCCCTGCCTTCTGCAGCTTTATTGCTGTTATCGGCGTCGATTAGGTGTCTTGAGTTCGAGAGCCTAGCAGATAACATGATTCAGTTTTAAACAATTCAGTAAACTTGTAAAATTGAAGAAAAAACAACTTTCTGTCTTCAGGATTTATAATAAACATTGGTTATACAATTTACTATAAAAGGAATCGTATTCCAGATGATTACAGACATATGCATCTAGTAAGATCCACGTTTTACTAAGCTTTTGCAGGTTAATAACTACTTTAAGCATTCCTGATTCCCTAGACTGTATGGCAAAACAGTTAACAAGATGGTACTACTCGTTTCAGGTTTTAACTGTTTAATATTATGTTGTATGCCGTATTTATGTAAAGAATATAAAACCAAATATTAATAATAAAATATTGCAAATGTTTAAGAGAACATTATATTGATATATTTAAAACACTACCATACAAAATCAGCATTTAAGTATGAATACATAAATTAAAAAAAACGAACAACTACCCAATTTATTGCCAATTTTGGTGAATAACAAACCTCCGACGCTTGGCCTTTGTGAGGTGAGAGGAAATCGGGTTAGGAGAGGCAATCACTTATTAATGAAAGCGGAAACTTGAGGCATATTGCCCATTTCCGGCCCACTACTGCCTGGCTTAAACCGTTTCACAGTTTTCAGATATTTTCCTTTTTTTCACTTTGCAGCGAATTCTTTGTTGGTGAAAACTATTGGAAGGTTTCATATTGTAATAATGTTAAAAACCACAATCCCACTCAATTGTGAGACAATAATCATATGTACTATCTTATATGATTTTGATGTTGAATCTAATATATTAAACATTATCTGTTAGTAGGTAAAGCGTGATAAATCCCATTCTTCTCCCTGTTAACTCTTCATGAGCATGCATCCAGCAGGGGTTCCTAAACTCTTCCCTGGAGAACTGTCCGATAGTGAAGATACCGTGTGCTGTCTGCTATAACAAATCTCACGAGTGTTTTCCACCAAATCTTTCAAGAAGATGCTCAAATGTAAACCATTAATAAACTCTGCCGAATAAGACATAATAATAAGTTGAGAAGTAAGCAACAACATTCAACCTAAAGGGCACTTGTCCTATCCACATGTTAAGATTGCAATTACAGTTTAAGCTCTAGTTATCAACCTAAATTAGAATTTTCGAGATAACACAATTTCGTGATTGAACTAAAAAGGCTTTATAATTTAGTTTTAATATCTTGTCAATCACCATGTTAACATAAGAATTCAAATTTTACTACCCTAATTTGCTAACCTATAAATACTATATATTATCATGTATTATCCGGACTTAAAGAGAACTGTGATAATATGGTTTACGAAAAGAAAAATAGTAGTATTAAAGAATAAAATAAGCATTGCATTTAGCGTTCTAATCCATTATTTCCAGTATATTCCAGTGCAGATGCAGTCGTCACTCTTCTTCATGTGTTAGTACAATGACAATGAGTCCATTACGTGATGGGTCTTATGCATTAAGAACCTTGTTTCAATACGCTGGGGTTTCATAAGTGAATTATCTTATCGTGCCAGACTCAGGAGGAAAATACATCTGATTGAATTATACACGCAAAGGTGTAGAAACCAATAAACATTTGTGTGATTCTGCACATATATTAAATGGTCTTTGCAGATGTAATATTCATATGATACATGGACTGTTAGCATGGAAATTTAATTCATATCTGCAGTAAGTATGTAGACCTGAATTCTTTAATTCGACGTGAGTTCCGAGCGGAAAGCCATACATTTTGGTTAAATATGAGGTCTGTATTGAACTATTTGTCACTTAATTTTCTGTAGAGATTTTGACGGTGAAACATGGAAATGGTAACGGACACTAAAATGAAAAGATGAGAACCAGTTTAACCTTCCTCTAAAGAAAATAGCAAACACGCAGTTGTATTGAGAGTTAAACAAACTAGTCTCGTCGATGAAGATCCTAATATCCAAGAGTGGAAGGGGGGGGCAAACATATTTTAAATTTGGATATAGGGAGAAAGATAACGAGATCGCACGCAGCACGCTGACGTAAGGGAAATGAATTTCCGCATTAAAACCTTTAAACAAATTAAAGGTTTTTTAAAAATTAAAAATGTTATTTTTTGGCTGTTCTGATGCTTCTGGTTATATTTAAATTCACTATTAGGATGGAAATGTTGTACATCATAAGGTTAGGAGGAGGTATAGTCAGGATAACAAGTTGGTATAAGGATATTGGGGGTGATAAAACTACATAAAGATATAGAAAACAGCCTTTTCCAGTGTAAAATCCCCAAAAGACAACGAACTGTGTTAAGACAATTAACGTTTTCTTTAATAACTCGGTAAATACTTATGATAGAATATTGAGGGAGGGCTTAAAACTTTTGGAATTTTGCGTACAAAAATGTTACATTCGGGGCTTTTATGAACAGTTTTGGGCCCAAAAACTCAAAATTTGAAAAATAAAATCCCCGAAAAAGGGGGGTTAGAGTTGTCCGATTGTTTTGCCCATCGAAATTGTCCAACTGTTTACAGAAGGGAAGGTTCCTACCAGATTTCAAGTAAATCGGACAAAAATTGTGACCGCTAGAGTGCGAACACAAAAACACACACATACATACACACACACACACATATATATATATATATAAAGCTGTTAGCGACCCCCAAAACGTGTTCAACGGGTCACGTTAGGAACTTCTATGGTGGTCCCGGGCTTAAGTTTCACCATGCGGGTCTTGCTAATTGTTCACTTTTCCATAGAAAATTCACTATTAACGGGTGGGGATGGCAGTTACTTCTAAACCACTTTGTATAAATGGTTTTACTCAACGACAACGTGTCATAAATAGTTCAAAAATTACGTTCAATTTTATGTCATAAGAATTTCATAGAGCATAAAACCATAGCCTGGAAAAAAAATCCTTATAAATGTAAAGTGACAAAATTAGGAGAGTTAAATGTAAGAAGACTGCGAGCCCAAGCATCCTAGGTAAGTATTACAACAGCATATCCTAGGATTCCAGAGATTATTGTTGAGTAAAGATGTAGGTTAAATTTACAATTAAATATGGAAACACGAATTATCAAACTGAATTAAATATTTGGTAACCAAATTTTTTTAATTAATTAAAAATTAAAGTACACAATATGATAACTGAAAAAATAATTTTCATTGTGTGGCAAGGAAATCAAATAAAATCCCCAAATCAAACAAGTTGAAATAGAAAAAATATTTAAACTTTTATCTAAATGTATATCTCTAATAAATACTGTAATTCTTTATGAACATCCTAGATTATTTAAAACGAAGGTACGCGAACCCTTATACAAGTGAAGCCGATAGTGAACTAGGTAGTTAAGGTAATGGTAATACGGTTGTTAAGTTAAACATTTAGAGGATTATATCACTGCAGTGAAATAGAGGCTTCTAATTATGTATAAACCAGGTAACATTCGTGAGGCGGTGGGAGGAAAAGTACATCTTCAATGTAAGTTCCAGCAATGTGTTACTCTCGCATCAGTTGATATTCTGATACAAGCTCCGAGACTAACGTACTCAGCATATAACCTTATCGACGACACTCTTAGATGCTTTACAGTAACCTATAAAAAATGGTTAACTTTCGTATTAACTGGTATTTTACAAATGCTGTGCGCCTAATTACTGATTTTTAGTTAAGAAGAAAAAACTATTAATTATACCTATACTTAGGTATGGTGGATAATTGGTACGATATTGTACCATATCGGATACATTGCAATGATATTTTTCAAGGCAATGAGTTTCTAAACATTTACATTCAACTAACAAGTTACACAAAATGAACCCCAAAAAGGCAATATTAATAAGACTGCTAAATTTGGCGAAGGTCATAAGTCCTTTATAGACGCATGTTTACCTTTAAATACATAACTAAACTATATCAAAATATACTTACAAAGTATTCAAAATATGGATAACAATTATACTTGTCATACCTTTAAAGTAGGTGGATCTGAAGTTTTTAAAGTAGGCCCTACTTCAAAATTCGTAATTACTTTAAACTGAAGTTCAAAGTATATTTTTGTAAACATACAAGGAACCTTATTTTCTGAATTAATATGGAAGAATCTGATGAACTGTAAAATGAAATAACTTTTAATTCGAAATATCATACAGCTTTGACACAGCATAAGTTTATATAGTTGACTGTTGAAGATAATTTTTAATGAAACTACTGATATCTGATAACAAGATTGTTAAATTATTTATTGTGACGAGCAGGCGATTGTAAACGAGACGTCGACATCGTTATCTTGATTGCTTGTTTGTCCATGTTTTGTATCAAGTGTTTCCTTTTACCTGGAAAAGTAAGGGCCCTTGACATTTTATTCCAAATAGTACATTTACTACAATTAGTAAAATTGGCCCTAAGTTTAAGTTGGTTAATAAAAATAGTATAATACTTTTGGACGAATATTTTTGGGAGTACTACGGTTTTAACACTTGGGGACGAATAATTTCACTAGAGGTAAAGCGTATCAGGATTGGGTGTTTTAACTACGTTGTAATCGTGCATATACGAGTAACTATAATTTGCATTTCATTTAAACACTCATATGGGAAAATATTTCACTTCTTCGGCTTTCTATTGATCGTTTTTATACAAAAATATACTTTTATCAGCAATACTATGTAAAGTAGACAATTCAACTTTTATAGAATCTGAGAGTCTAATTTAACTATTTAGTTTAGAAGTTCAATTAGCTAACTCACTATTTAATTTAATTTATGAATTTTGGAATATTTAATCAACTAAACGACATGTATTTCGAAAAGAAAAAGACTGACATTTTTACATGATATTATACTCCGCGACGTGACTACTTCTGGCTTCGTGTCGTGGCATCCTGGGGCAGGATTATAGCGAGGCTTTCCGAGTTTGTATCGGCCGAGGATATTCTTGCTGATTTCTGCAACGTAATACTTCAGTTTATATGTAACGTATTTTATATATAAAAGTATTTTCTTTTTTTTATTTTCACTGTGAAAATTAGTTTTATTTACATTTAATTGTTTCCATAAACGTTTCAATACGACATGTTGCATCTTATTTACAGTAATAAATTATATAAAACTATATTACCTAACATACACATTATTGGAATAAAATATCACGCCATATGTATCGTGGAACCTTTCATAATAATGAGAGTGTTAAAACATAACCGCCTAGGAAAACATTTTTCCTTAAAATAATCCGTTAGATTAGATTTATGGTTAGGTAGGATACAAATTGGATATTTACTGCAAATATCTTGGGTAAAGCGAATTTATTTTAATAATGGCTGATATTTATGATAAGAAATTATGTAAAATAATATAATGCCTTGAAATAAACAGAGGGTTGTTTTTCAGTCGTGTACTTTTAGTTTTTGATCTTGGAAAATTTAACAAATTTTACTAATTCACTTTATTATCTGGGCATATTGATTAACTTCAGACGTATTTTAGTGAGCAATATTCAAAACTGTTTAATAATTTAACTTACAATTGTATTTGATTATAATTATGTGTTAGATATATTAAACAAATTAATTTAAAAGTATCAGATAGACGTATTTATCCATGCGAATATACAGTTTGGTAAAATTTCATAAGTAAATACGTAATAATATGAACTACGCGTACCCGCTCTCTAAAACACACGTGTACTAGTTAATTGGACCTCTAGGGACAGACAGTTACAAAGCCTACATCGTCGAGGGGTAAATATGTTGGCCTGTTAAAATATTTGGTTGGTGATGTAGCTGATGTGTGTTGGTGTAAAACTGTGCTCAGAGCTCCGACTGGGGAACTTGATTTCGATATCTATTAGGCAAAATGCGATCATCTGATCGGGAGATCAAAGATAATCACAATTGTATACGTAAACTTTCTTTAGGGTATATTAAACAATTTAAACATGAAGAATCGATGAATCAGTTGAGAATGTAGCTTATAAGTGAAATATGTTCTAAAATAATAAAGTGATATAACTTCCGAATGATTTTTATTGATAACCATGGATTGCAATGGCAAAAGTCAAAATAAACACCCGTGCATGCAAAAGGTCATGTAGTTCTAATTTTTTAGTATGTTATTAGGACTTATACCGCAAGTAAGAAACCAAGTTTGCAGCTTCGAAAGACCTGTGCTGATGACGTAATAAAAATAAAAAAAACAGTAAAATGTTTACACTTTTTCAGCTTTTGCTAAATATCTGAGAAAGTATGCCTCTGACAGGATATGTTGCTCAATCCTTTTTTTAAACTGGATACAATTTTCTAAAGTTTGAGATGATAACGACTTCAATACGTCACTTATTTAATAAAATACAATACTTAAAAAAAAACTCAACCCCCATTAATTATTCTCCATAAGAATAACGCAGGTTTGCTGCTACCAGGAATACAAAAAATGGGTTTTAATGCAAATACCAATAGAAACCAACTACGTGAAACCATATACCAAGTTTTATTAATTTTTCTTCATAATAAAGGGATAGATAACTTTGTTAATAGTCTCCATAAGACTAACATGGGGGTGAGTGCCCAGGTTTGCTGCAACGAGAACCATCGGCTTCAAATCGGTGTTTTGAGAAAAAAAAAACTACAACCATATGAAGCCATATTCCAAGTTTCGTCAGTATATGTCTATAAATAAGCAAGATATACAATGTTTATATATTTTTGACAATAGGGGCCTACGTCACAAAAATGACCATAACGAAAATGTTTAATTTTTTGGAATTTCTTCAGGTTTTTAAAGTATTGTATCTTAGTAAATAATGGAAGTACTGAAGTCCTATGGGTCTCAAACTTCAGCAAACTATATTCAGTTTAAGAAAGGATCGCACAAAATATTCTGTCAGAGGCATTCTTTTGGAGATAATTAGTAAAAACTGAAAAAGTGAAAAATGTTGACACTTTTTTTACTACTGCGCCAGTAGCATAGGTCTTTCGAAGCTGCAAACTTGGTTTCTTACTTGTGGTATAGGACCTAACAACATACTAAAAAATTATAACTACATGACCTTTTGCATGCAAGGACTCTTTTTAATGTCTAACTTGACTGGACTATTACTGGAAATAAGAAACTGTAACTCAAAGAGAGATAATCACATGGAAAATAATTGTCACTGGTAAAAATAACCGCTATGCTACTTTGTTACATAACGCTTAACAATTATTTTTAATAATTCAAAATGGACGTACTTTACATAAAAAGTACCGGGGCCAAGCAAACTTTACTCATATTTGAGTATAGGATAGAATTCAGTTGTTTTGTTTACTGATTAGAAAACCAATAAAAATGCTACTTTAATATTTGTTCAGCTCAACGTTCTAAAATAGAATTAACTGCAAATATTTTTACCATAAATATGATTTTTTTATAACTCAGGGATAGTTAAAATTTATTTGTCATACAATGTAATTAGATTAGTAATGTATGTAATAGTTGTTTTGGATAGGTGGCTGGATATTGGTAAGTAGTAGTAAAAAACGTTAACGTTTAATTCGGTGAAGCTAGAAGGATTTCTCTCAAAACATCAACAACTCCACAGATTAGGTTTGAGGAGGTCAGTTATTTTGAAATCACAAAGAAATTACATCAAGGTTCTTTGGAAAGCGGAACCGTAGAAAGCGGATTCGTCATCAGCATTATTTTAAGTAGTAAATGGGTTCCTTTGTCTGAACTTTTGTTCTTGTGGTGGTTGAAATGACTAAGTAATTTAAATACAGTTTATTTATAGAGGACCAGTCCAGTAGGCTACTATTTATAATGGTCCAAGAGAACTAGTACCGTTACGAAAAGTATGCGTTGCCACGTGAAAATTCACAATGCACGCAGCAATGTGTTAATTTAACACTTACAAGGAAGTAAGTATAATTATACAATAAAGTACCAACTGTCAAATTTAAATAAAAATCCATCCAATTTATTCTATGTTTCTGTGGCTTAGTAGTTTATACCCTAATATTAGTAATTAAGACAAAAATACATTTATTCAATTAAATTGTACGCATATTGCATCCGTCGGCGTCGGTCGCATCGGTTGTGGTTGCCATGGCTACCAGGACGACTCTCGTCCACGTTCAGCAACAAACTAATTACTCGTTACAACAAATTTGCATAGTTGTTTTGCTCAGTAAAGATAACATTATCGCTTCAGTGCAAACGGAAACTAATAACAAAGTAGCATGGGTTATTGTGATGTGACGACTAAATGAATTAATATTAAATGATTACAATGTGTGGCGTCAAATCATACGGATCTATAAATGAGAATATCGACCTCAGACGCATATGCTCTTACATGATTATTTAATTATTTTGGATTCAAATGGACGATGTGTTTTCGTTAGAATTTATGCTACAAATGGTCCAAGAGGACTAGTACCGATACGAAAAATCTGCGTTGCCACGTGAAAATAGGAAAAAATAGGATATTTCACAATACACGCAGCAGTGATGTGGTTGAAACACAAACCCAATTTTTAATATACACGGCGGAGTTTTAATATCTCCCTCTCCTTTGATATTTTATTCCGCTACCTGAAATACCCAATTATGTACTTGCCAGCCATTAGAAAAAGTCAAGTCCATTAGATATTCAGGAGTTTTGCTCGGTGAAAAACTTACCTTTGAACCACACGTATTATATTTACATGCTAAACTACCATCACAAATAAGAAAACTTTATTTTTTAAGAAATTTTTGCAACGAATCCTTTTTAAGGACATTATACTTTTCATTAATCAACTCAAGATTACAGTACACCTTGCCATGCTGGGGAGGAATTTATAATACATTAATCGATAAATTAAGAATCATTCAAAATTACTCTTTGCGTATAGTTAAACAAAACTTAAGAGGACAAGTTTTTTCAATTGTTCCAGCAGTTGAAGATTTTACCCTTCCAGCACCTTTTTATTTTCAAAGTTTTGAAATTGTTCTTTGTTAGAAGTGGAAATAGAGAAAACATAATGCCAAATTACACTCATAACACAAGAAGATATGCACACAATACAATCAAACTGCCCAAAGTAAACAAAGTTATTTTTCGTAATTCCTTCCAATATCTAGGTCCAAAATATTTCAACCTTTTGCCACTTCAAATAAAAAATAGTTTAAATATTATAAAGTTTTGGAAAGAAACAATCATTTAGCATTCTTCTCAGCAGGATGTAGGTTATGTTAATAATATTTTAGTATGAAGTTTTGTTTTTCCTTATTTTTCTTAACTTCATTTAATTAATTTTGTATTAAGTGAACCCTCAGATGTTACAGTTTGGCCAAGTACTATGTGCTAAATAAAATGCTAGACCCAACAACCTTTTGTCTATATTAGCGTAATTATTATTTTGTAAAACTGGCTACACTACTGGAGAAATAACTAGCCTGTACTATTTCTCGCCTTTTTCATGTGAATGTAATGTAATATTTGTGGGATATAAATTTAATTTATTCATTTATTAATATGAGTGCCCCCTTCTTTTTTATACATTTATTAAGATGTCGACTCCAGACCACCACCGATCATTGTTAACCAACATCTTAATTTTCATTTTCATACTTAATTTTGGCCACTATCTTGAATCCACTATATTGGATTCGAATATGACCTATCAAATAGAAATACGTTTTTACGGTGAACACAACGCCCATTTCACAGGAATATTTAATGTCCCAACCTTAAAAAATTCCCAGATTCTCATTATTACATCAAAGTATGACCATGAACTGTCACCTACCTATTGTTGAGTGGAATTTTCTTCAAGAAAAAAAAATTAAAAATCGGCCGCTATCCTAGATCCCCCATTTAAGAATAAGACAACTTGTTTCAAATGTAAAGGTAGGGTTGTGACCAATCATTTCCAACTGCCTTTCTACGCTGAAATTAATGCCGCAATCAATTTTAAAATTTCACCTTTCGTTCTCATGATATTGAAATATTTATGCTGGACATTTCAAAAAGTGTCCATTTCATGACAACGAATGGTGATATTTGATAACGGATTCCGGTATTGATTTAAGCGTAGAAAAGAAGTTGAAAATGATGGGTCACAACCCTACCTTTACATTAAAAAAATCTTATTCCAAAATGGTGGATCCAAGTTGGCCGGCGAAAATTTTAATTTCTACAAAATGAAGCCAATGCCACTAAACAATGATCATGGCCATTATTTGATCTAATAATGAGAATATGGGCAAGTTTTAAGGTTGGGGCATTACAATTTTCTCCTAAATTATATTTTTTAAATCACCAAGATCTTGAGAACAACAAGACCAAAATGCAATAAAACAGAGACTTTATTTTTTGTGTTTTGGGTGAGGTATGCCTTGAAATCCTCTACGGTTCTCTTGTGAGACCGCATTTGGAGTACTGTGGAGTCATCTGGTCCCCTCACCAGGCCTACCTGGAGGATGAGTTGGAGAGTGTTCAACATCGTTTTCTTCGGCTTGTGGGCACTCGTATTGGCTACAGATACTCCGATGTCCCATTGAATGAAGTAGCGTCCGCCCTTCGCTTGCCTTCACTTGAGTCTAGACGCCACACTCAGGTCATTCTATTTCTACATTGTCTGGTCACCTCTGAGCTGGATTTCCCTGAACCCTTGGGACGGATCGCCTTCAGAACTCCAAGTGGTACCAGATCCAGGGACCTTTTCGCCAGGATGGCCGTTTCCACAAGTTATGCCCAAAACGGTTCAATCTTGCGGATACAGAGGCACGGAAACTCCATCTTAGAGGATCTTGACATATTTCACCATGTTGGCTATGACTCCTTGAAGAGACGTCTCCTTAAACTTCGGCATCAATGATGTACCACCCTGCCCCCACATGCGTCAAGATTGTGTCCAGTGCATAATTTTAGGTGGTGTATTTTCAGGGCCACACCAGTGTTAAGTGCCATAGCCCTCTTGTCGCAAGTCAACATCTGTGATTGTGGAGTGTATCCTTAGGTGGCGCCTTTAAAGGGCCATGCCAGTGTCTGAGTTTACGTAGTCTAATTCAAATCAAATTGTTGTGTGTATGAACTAAGCCCATCTGACATTCTTCACTTTGTTACTTCAAGTCTGATTGTAATTCAGTTTAGAATTGTTTATATTATTTTTGTTATTGTTGTTGTTGCTGTTGTTGATGTTGTTTGTTATTTATTAAGTTACTGCTGTAATTTCAACATCACTGTTATTGTAATTACAGCCCTTCTTGTATAAATATATTACAGTTTGTTATGATTATACTACCATTACTTATTATTATTGTTATTATCAGTATCATATATTAATTGTATATTGTATTTGTATTTGTACTTAATTTGTATTCAGACACTATGGCCATACCGTTGAAATAAAGAAAGGGGGAATACAGATTTTCAAACACGGATTACGACATTGTGTTCACCGTAAACAAGCACTTCCATATGATTGGTCACAAGCCTACCTTTATTTTCGAAAACAAAATTTAATCTAATGTGGCGGCCACTGATATGAACTAGATAAAAAAGAAGTATATGTTTGTAGACTATGATCGTTGGAGGTCCGGAGTCGATATCTTAAGAAATGTAGAAAAAATAAGGGGGGACTCATTTAAACACACCTAACTCAACCTAACCATAATATTAACGTTATTGTAACTTAATAATAATATTTTGACAGCTAAATATAAGAATTTCGAATATAGCTCAACAATAATGTAAGTAATTAGAAAACAATACAATGGGGAGAATAGATTAATAAAAAACTAGTAGGAAAAAATATAATGAATGAATTAATGATTAAAGGGGTTATTGAAAATTAAAGTTTATTTATGTTTATTTAGAAGTTTAGTTTGTTATCTCAGGTTATTCATTTCATGTTCACAATGTATAACACCTGACAATTGTCCATGCTTTTACACTTGATGACAATAAACGTTCTTGATTCAACTATATACCATCATAATAAGTTATTAATCCAAACAAAACTTCAACTTGTCTGTGAATGCAGTTATAATACAACATAAACTATTAATGACGGTTAAAGAATAATTATCCGAAGACGTCAACAAATATTTTAAGACATTTTATATACAGGTAAGAGCGTCCTTTTGACAGTCAATTTTAGGAGTTAAAAATTATGAAATAATGTATGAGTTGCAACAGTTCATAAATTTGTTCATAAATATGTATATAAGTAAATAATAAATATAGCCTATCATCATACATATCAATAAATACCTTCCCATTTATGCCCCAGATAAAATAAAAGTTGCCCCCATTAGTTTTCATTAGGCCTATATATAGATTCAGCATATGTAAGTGTCCTCAACAGCCTAGTCATGTAATATTTAAGTAGCCTATTCAAAGTTTAATTAAGCTGAATAGCCTATTTAAGACGTATAATATGTATAAGTTATTTCAAACACAAAGCTAAATAAAATTAATATATATATACAGGGTGTCTCTGAACTCTCTACCAACCTTTTCAGGTATTATTCCTGGACCATAGACAAGCCAAAATATCATATTCAAAATTTCGAAAACTCAAAAGTTACTCGTATAGCCGCCATTTTGTTTTGTTTCACATAGGAAATTTTAATTTGAGAACGGATAGTTATAATTAAATGAAATTTGGTATTTAGCTTTATTCCCTAAAGACCTAATTACAGAAAAAAAATATTTTTTTACAATCATTAATTTCAAAATGGCGGCTGCCTAAGCATTTCAAACGTCAATATCTTAAAAACCGCTCATAGTAAAAAAATTACATTAATTAGATTCTATTTAGAGAATTTAATTGAAAATCTAATGACACCAAATTTACGGAAATCGGTTCATAAATAACGGAATAATCCATTGTTAAGATATTGCATTCTTGTCAATATTAACTGTTATCATGTGACATCGCTGAGAGTGAGCCACGTCGATCAGCTGTTTCAAGTATAATTCCACTAAACAGCTGATTGATCAATGTATTGTTAAAATTATTACAGTTTCCTGTTACAATGTGTCTTTTTCCTGTATGTTGCTTATTGTTAATCAGTGTGCTGCTTTTAGCGAATTTCCCCTATAGGGAAGAAGCTATTACCGTAGGTCTCATGGTAAGACTTAAGCCCGAGACCATGATAACTTTTCATTTTGATGTCCCCAGATGCCAAAAACACCATTCGTTCAAATTTTTGTATATGTATATATATATATATATATATATATATATATATATATATATATATATATATATATATATATGTGTCCGTAAGCACGATAACTCTCGTAAAAAAGGTCCGATCTTAATGAAATTTGGTACAAATGTGCAAAGTACCATTTAGTTGAACGAGTTCGAACCAGACGAATCGCACCATCCAAAGGGGGATTTTTGGGGGGGGGGGTTTGTACCCCAAAAATGGGTTTTTTGGGGGTTCCACATGTAACTTTCATTAAAATCAAATTTTAATTTATACCATTGAATTCAACTTAAAAAAACAAACAATTTGGTATTTTGATCATTGCTCTACGTCAATTGGTTACCGAGATATTGAAAGTGCTAAACACAGTACGTTGTCTAATGTTATTCTTATGGAGAAAAAGGAAAATTGTATATCTCGCTTATTTATGAACATAAACTGGCGAAATTTTGTATATGGCTTGATCTGGTTATGGTTTATTGTTGTTTGCACAAAAAAAATTTTTCGCCTATGGCTCCTGTAGCAGCAAACCTAGGTACTCGGTCCCCATGTTATTCTTATGGAAAATACTTAAAATGTTATATATCGCTTATTTATGAATGTATATGGATGAAACTTGGTATGTGACTTCACTAAGATGAGTTCTATTGATATTTGCATAAAAACCCATTATTTTGTGTGCCTTGTTGCAGCAAACCTGCGTACTCATCCCCAATGTTATTCTTATGGAGAATAATTAATATTTTAAATATCGCTTGTTTGTGAATACATTTCTTATGAATCCTGTTAAGTGTTATAATGTGTTATGTTATATATTCATTGGAAATTCGCTGAGTATGCAGGTTTGCTGCGACGGGGGTATTTAATAGTAATCTGTGTTAAAGTATTCAGTATTCATATTTATTGATAAATGGCTAATTATAGTGTTGCAGAGTATTGCGATATGCATTTTTATTATGGAGCTGCATTTGGAAATGCAAATGAAGCGAGAAGATTGTATAGCGACTATTTCCCCAATAGACAATGTCCTGCTGCCAAAACGTTCACTGCTGTCCACAATCGTCGCCACGCAACTGGTAGGTTTCATGTGAGTATGGCAGATACTGGTGCTGCGAAGTCGGTGCGTACAGTTGAATTTGAGGAGGAAGTCCTTCGTAAATTTGAAGAAAACCCTCGAACAAGTACTCGAGCTGTGGGTAATGAGATGGGGCAGGCAAAGACACCGTGTGGAGGGTACTCAATGGAGAGAATTTTTACCCATATCATCTCCAAAAGGTTCATGCCCTTGAACCTCAAGACTATCCAGGTCTGGTAGATTGTTCCAGGTGGTTCCTGCACAAACTGGCGGACGATCCAGATTTCTTGAAATCCGTTCTTTTTACAGACGAATCCAGTTTTAACCCGGATGGTATTTTCAATACCAGGAACAGCCATGTTTGGGCTCCTGAAAATCCCCACAAAACTGTTATTTCCAGCAAGCAACACCGTTTCTCAGTTAATGTTTGGGCTGGAGTTTTTGGGGATAATTTAATTTGCCCCTACATTCTCCCAAATAGGTTGAATTCCCCCACCTATCTTGTGTTCCTGAGGAACATACTCCGAGAACTTCTGGAGAACGTTCCCTTGGCAGACTAACAGAACATGTGGCTGCAACATGATGGTGCTCCTGCACACTTTGGGCAAATTGTAAGATTTCCTCAACCAAAATTACAATCAGCAGTGGATTGGTCGCGGGGGACCGGTGTTGTGGCCTCCGCGATCACCTGATCTTACTCCCCTAGATTTCTACGTTTGGGGGAGAATGAAGGAACTTGTTTATTCAACACCTGTGGAAAATGAACTGGACCTGATCGGTAGAATTGTAGAGGCGGCTGTGGTCATCCAAGAGAAAAATGAATTTGAAGCTGTTCGGCAATCCATGACATCTAGGTTCACGATGTGCAATCGACTTGGCGGTGGGCATATTGAACATCGTTTGTAAATACTGTAGAATTGTAGTCATATCTCATGTAAATAAATACTTTTTTTTGTAATTTTAACGCATTTTTGATATTTTATGTTTTATTTGAAGCATTAGTGAACCCTGGGAATCGTAAGGGTATCAATCAGGTGACTGGTGCAAATGAACTTAATAACAGCTGGTTAATGTTTTAATCAGCTGTTTGGTGGAATTATAGTTGAAACAGCTGATCGACGTGGCTCACTAGCAGCGATGTCACATGATAACAGTTGATATTGACAAGAATGCAATATCTTAAAAATAGATTTTCTCCGTTTTTTATGAACCGATTTCCGTAAATTTGGTGTCATTAGATTTTCAATTAAATTATTTAAATAAAACGTAATTAATGTAATTTTTTTACTATGAGCCGTTTTTAAGATATTTACGTTTGAAATGTTTAGGCAGCCGCCATTTTGAAATTAATGATTGTAAAAAAATATTTTTTTTCTGTAATTAGGTCTTTAGGGAATAAAGCTAAATACCAAATTTCATTTAATTATAACTAGCCGTTCTCGAATTAAAATTTCCTATGTGAAAAAAACAAAATGGCGGCTATACGAGTAACTTTTGAGTTTTCGAAATTTTGAATATGATATTTTTGAGAGAGAGAGAGAGAGAGTTCCCAGCACGAGACCCCTTCCCTGAGAATAAGATTGTTTGTACTATCATAGATTAAGCATACTCCTAAGGAGTATGCTTAATCTATGGTACTATCGACTGAAGCCGAGGACCTTGTATATAAGCATTCAAATGAAGTAAAGTCAGGAACCCATCCCTACTTTTGTAATAATATTTTTAAAGCCCTAGATTTTTCATGATACAGAGTAATGTAAATTTAGTAATAAATAAGCCAAGTTTCGTTATTGTACAATTGTGTTTTCATTTCGTAGGTAGCCAAGTAGCCGTTATGATTAACGTAAACATGAAGATGGTAAGAACAAGGTAAGAAGAGTTAGTACAATTGTAAACAAATCAAGACGACAAATAGGAACAGTGTGAAGTAAACTATACTATTAATAAAACGAGAAAGTAAAATAAATCAAAGTTAAATAGTTATAGTAAGAATATATAAATATAAACAAGTATAAGTATATACAAATAAATAAAAAACATATTTTAACGATAAAGGAGTTTACGAAATGCCAAATTAGAAATTACGCAACGATATATTAGTTGATCGTAGAATCTCAATGTTATGTTTGCTTAGAGAGGCTGTTAGGGGGTGAGGGGGTGGGATATCTCGCCCCCAGGACCCAGGGTGTTTTACTAATTTGAACAATAACAACAACTTCTTTTAATATAATGTCTTATTGTTGTCTATGTTTTTTCTGAAGTTGTTTTATCTCCAGCTGTTTATCCTCGTCAGATCGCTGTAAGAATACGTAAAAGTGTTCTAATTTCCTTTACTTTTAAAGAACTAGGAGGTGTAAGTGGAGGTAACTGCTAATAATTGGTAAAATTAGTTTTAATCTTATTAAACTTAACAATAAATCTGAAGAGTTAAACATAAAGGTTTATTAAATTTTTTAAAGTTTTATAGTTTTTTGAATATACGAAAAATATAAAATTGTACAAACTCAAATTATCCAAAACAATATTCTTTAGTTATTATAAACTATTAAATTCGCAATCTCTTTTATTCATAAATAAGACCCTCACTTGTCTTTAACCATATTATGAATATACTACAGTAATACACTATTATTAAGGAGTTCGTGGGTTTTGAAAATTGGTTGCCCACGACAGATATGCCGTATGCCGGGTACGTGTCCAAGTATTCCAAGGTAGGATTAAGTTAGGCTATTGGTGGGGGGGGGGGGTTTTAACGGTTTTATCAGGGACAGTCAGTTTTCTAACCTTTAAGTTATTTCATGAAAATTGTAATAAAATATTGCCATAACAATAGATTTTTAAGTACACAATTTTATATTAAATTCTGATAATTGGCAATTAATGGTATTTTAAAAATGTCTATAATATAAAATTTTGTTATGAGGTGATTTAATAATGAATTGCAAAACATTGGTTGTTATTTTAATGTTAAGTTATCGAATAGTTAGATAGTTTAATTTTGGATGCAAAGGTAAGAGTAGTTTCATTAAAACGGCCTCCTCTTTTATTCGTTAGCGCAGATAACGTCAACGCCTGTTGGGTTTAAAACTGGACAAAATTGTTTTAGCTGGCAATTAATTTGTTGTTGAACGCCGACGGGAGCTCCACAGGTAGTCATGACGACCGACGACTGACCTGACGAACCCGCTTATTGTGATGTGTCTGTAAAAAACGTTTTGATTGCAGCAAATTATATTCTTCCTAAAAAAATAATACTATAAAATAACGCTTAAATATACTTTAGTAAGAATATTTCGTAAATGGTTGTGTGGCTTACAAACCAAATTGATTGTTCTAGAAATATCAAGCGCTTAACTTGCATAACTGTTGTACACTATTTAATACTTGGGTTATTTTCTGTTTTCCATCTTTCTAAATGATATTATTGATTATACCTCTACTGACTGCTTGTAATTCGACGTTGACATTAAAGTGTTTAACTCTGTTGCCTCCATGAGTGATTGTCATCGTCTCCGAAATACTCTTATGGACATTGAAGATTGGTGTCGCCAAAACTGCATGACGATGAACGCCAGCAAATGCAGAATCTTGACCTTAAACCGATCTGCTGACATCATAGTTTTTGACTACCTGCTGGATGGTTCCTCCTTAGAGCGTGTGGAGACTATGCGGGACCTGGGCATCATCTTATCCTCTAATTTGAGTATCGAACTCCACATCAACTACATTGTAAGCAAAGCCACCCTAAGCACATTAGGCTTCCTCATTAGAACTTCTAGGAAAGGTTTAGACATCAATGCGATGAACATTGTCTACAAGTCATTGGTGAGGTCTGTACTTGAATTTGGCTGTGTCGTCTGGTCCCCATTTCAGCTTGGGCAAATTCAGCGGCTACAGAAAGTCCAGGACAGATTTTTGCGAGTCGTTGGTGTCAAGTTGAGTTTCGACTACAAATCAGTACCGTTGCAACAGATTGAGGAGGTGCTTGGTATTTGCCCACTGTCAACTAGACGTAAACTACATGATCTCAAGTTTCTTCGGAGGTTGCATGTCGGTGAAGTGGACTGACCTGCTCTGCTCAGCCTCAGACTTCCGAGTTCCAGGTCGGACACGGTCGGTTCAGCTCTTCAGAGGACGTCCCTGTTCAACCAACTATGAATTGAATGGTGTTATTCCTAGACTGCACAGGCTGGGCAACCTACTCTCTCCTCGTTTTTACTTTTTTAATGATTGTGATCATCGCCTAAAGTCTGTTTTTATTTCATTGTAATTTTGGTTTTTGTGTAAATTTTCTGCATGTAAATATTTATTGTTGCATTCTGTCACTCTTTATCTTTTTTGAGCATGAATTTTAGAGTAAAGTCTGCACGTGTTTCATTATTTAAAGTTTGGCATTTTTAGCATTCTTTCTTCACAGTATGTCTCTATGTTATTGTTGCATGAACTTTGAAGCATATTATCCTGATCTTGAAGCATGCAAATGTATTTATTGGTGTTATTTGGAATATTGAATTATATATGTACTGTTTTTTGTATGCTTGTATTGTACTCTGGCGAATGCAGTTTATACTCAATAAATAAATAGAAAAATAAGTAATAAATAAATAAATAAATACTAAACGTTTTTCATTCTGTAAACTATGTGGAAAATTGACAATGTGAAATCGCTAGTTTTGTGTTATTTATGTAATTTTGCACTGGAAGTCCCAATGAACGAAAAAAGGTATATTCGTAATTTAGCTCGTTATGTAAGATAGTATTTCCTTTACATTTATCAGACCCAATAAAAACGACTGAAATTGTAGCTTGTAGGCTAAACCATAAAAACTTGTAAAAATAAAACACTCGAAATCTCTAAGAAACCTATAACATTAAAAAGTCTGAATAAAAATAAAAATCATGTTTTATAAATATAAACATATTATATAATATAAACATTAGTATATAATAATTTAAGAATAGTTCAAATTATATTCAAACGTTCAACAGAACAATAACTCAATTACTTGAAGACAAATGTTACTACGGTGTTTGAGAATTGTTCCAAACTGTAAATTATTTTATTACTAGATTTTATTTACTTAATTTCTTATAATTGTGAAGTTGAAAATGGTTAATGAAGTTAAAACACAATGGATACTAATAGCAATTTGTACAGTAGAAACTGCAATGTTTCTATGTTAAGCTGAACATTTAATTTTGTAGTCAAATGTTCATTCAAATTATAGTAAAGATACCATACTAATGTTTAAAATCTGTACAATTTCATAAATAATATCACACATATTTTCCGAAAAATAAGAACAAAATAACAAAAACACACATAAATACATACCTTCCACGCAACAAAAATCAATTCTACGAGTTTTTTAAATCTTAATCTTAAGAAATATTATTGTAAAATAAATTAATACTCCTAGGTTTAAGGATAAGAATGGAAAACCCAAAAATATCAATCGGCTGACATTAAAAAAATATAAAAAATTGTATACGTTTTATTAAATAACAATTAATTACTTACTATACGTTTTTGTGGCTGGCCCTTTGGCAGCGTGCTTCACCGAGGTGGGAGATTTCCTAAGAGAATATTTGTACTAAATCCATAGAATTATATTGACTCACTTAATATTCGTATGAAATCAGGCTATAGATTTCGAGATCACATTTTATAAATGTTCGATTTATTTCAATGTTAACGCCGCGCCGGGCGCCGTTAGTGTCCATTGAAACTATATTTCAATAAAACCTCAGTATGATTTAATTAAATCCGCACAAGAAAAAACCTAATTATTACAAAACAGATTAAACCTTAAAGGTATATTAAATTTATTCTTTTTATCACTCCACATATAAGTATAAGTCTCCTTAATTTTATATTTTTCTGTTAGCAAAAGAAAGTAAACAAACAATACACAGTTCGGGTTTCCTGATTCTTTTAATGTTTTAGGTCTCCTTAGAATAGTGATATTTTAGCTGACTGTTTGCAGTTTAGTTTGATACTTGCAAGTACTCAATGCGAGGTAGTCCAAAGTTGGTCACAGTAACGAGTCCAGTGGAGAGCTTTGCACACAAACCACTGTTCATATTATCCCACGGACTACAGTTTCCTTGGTGATACTTAGTTGGAAACGAAACATTCAGAACACTATCTAAATATAGTAGCAGTGTCTAAGTATAATATAGTTTGTCCATGTAAAAATTAAGGGTAAAAATACCTCTCGATAATAAGCATAATGTATTCAATATGTAAAAATATGCTAAACTACATAGGTTTCTAAAACAAACGTTAAACGTTCAACAGTGTGACAAAAAAAATTAAAAAACATCAAATATTAAAAACGCGAAATAGGAATATTTCTAATCGTATTGTCTAGTTAAAAAGCTACGACCAATGTTTATCTTATAACAAACATAATCTCTTAATTTAGAAACCGTCATTATTTTACATAGCAACTCATTTGCGTGTCTCAGTTCAAAGCCGGTCAAAATATTAATTGAGGAAAGGAATAAACTGATGACACTCTAATAAAACGAACGAGGACATAATGTTAGCGAATTTCCCCTATAGGGAAGAAGCTATTACCGTAGGTCTCATGGTAAGACTTAAGCCCGAGACCATGATAACTTTTCATTTTGAGGTCCCCAGATGCCAAAAACACCATTCGTTCAAATTTGTATATATGTATATATATATGTGTGACCGTAAGCACGATAACTCTCGTAAAAAAGATCCGATCTTAATGAAATTTGGTACAAACGTGTAAAGTACCATTTAGTTGAACGAGTTCGAACCAGACGAATCGCACCATCCAAAGGGGGATTTTTGGGGGGGGGGGTTTGTACCCCAAAAATGGGTTTTTTGGGGGTTCCACATGTAACTTTCATTAAAATCAAATTTTAATTTTCACCATTGAATTCAGCATAAAAAAACAAACAATTTGGTATCTTGATCATTGCTCTACGTCAATTGGTTACTGAGATATTGAAAGTGCTAAACACAGTACGTAGTCTAATATTATTCTTATGGAGAAAAAGAAAAAACTCTATATCTCGCTTATTTATGAACATAAACTGACGAAATTTGGTATATGGCTTCATCTGGTTGTGGTTTATTGTTGTTTGCACAAAAGAAACAATTTTTCGCCTATGGTTCCCGTAGCAGCAAACCTAGGTACTCGGTCCCCATGTTATTCTTATGGAAAATAATTAAAATGTTATATATCGCTTATTTATGAATGTATATGGATGAAACTTGGTATGTGACTTCACTTAGCTGAGTTCTATTGATATTTGCATAAAAACCCATTATTTTGTGTTCCTTGTTGCAGCAAACCTGCTTACTCATCCCCAATGTTATTCTTATAGAGAATAATTAATATTTTAAATATCGCTTGTTTGTGAATATATTTCTTATGAATCTTGTTAAGTGGCTTAATGTGTTATGTTATAATTCATTGGAAATTCGCTGAGTATGCAGGTTTGCTGCGACGGGTGTATTTTAAATATCTAATATTCGACACTGATGGTGAGAGTCTCGAGGAACCTCTATATGGAATAAAATAATATTGCGCGAATTTAAAAAATTATAAATATTGATAAGATAATGTGATAAGGATGTTTTGACTATATGACATTTTGATTGTTCTTGATACAAGAAAAAAACGCTGGAACCAACTTCTGAATAAAGAATCTATATCTAAATTATAAATTATTTTAGACAGAGAAACCTCTATTATATAACACATAAAAAAAAATAAACAGTTCATTTTTTAACAATTTATGAAATAAATTGTTTACCCATAACAATAAAAAATATATATTACAAATATAAATGTATTGATACATATTACAGGTCACTATACCGGATTGGCGGGATCGTTAACGAGAAGATATAATAATCATAGAAGAGATTTCGACTTCGTTATCGTAATTGTTGTTTATCCTTGTTTTGTCCGGGTATATTTCTTATGAGAGATACAGTGAATCCACACTTTATTTAGGGAAAAGTGTCTCAATAGTCATTGTTTGTTATGCAAATCATTATAAATAGCCTGATGTGTTTAGTGTTTGATGATATTAATTCTTTAATTTAATATCACTATTTGGTTTTATGGCATTTAGGGTGCAAAAACCTTTATATATAATTCTGTAAGCGAAATTTGTAAGTAAAAGTTGAGGGAGTTTAAATAGGAGGATGATGGGAAAGGCTTAAATTAAATATCTTGATCCAAGGGACTCGGAAAAAATAGCAGTATTTCTAAAAAATTACCATAAACGAGAAATGAAGTAAAACATGCCCCATAAGAAAAGCATGGGGATTTCAAAACATCTGCTATGTTTACATTAAAACATGTGATTAAGTGTCTACTTTGTTTATGAACTAACATGTGTTCCTACTTGGAGCAAGGTTAAGGGGCTATGGCCCCTTCAAGCCAATAGTATTAGACTATTTTGATTGGTTTTGATCATACGATAATTAACACTGTTTAAGATCCGTTCTACGTGCTTCGTATTGATTTTTAATATTAACGTTGGAAATGTAAGAAATTGATTAAAATAAGTTAATAGTGCTATTTTTTTACGTTTATATCTCAAACTATTTTATTAAATAGGATCAAAATAAGAGTAGACTATTGTTAGAGGTGTATCACACATATTATTAGGCATGCCTATCCTGAAAACTGAGGATTTTAGCAGAATAATCACATAAATTACTTGAAATATATTAATCATAAATTAAAATATGCCACTAAAACTAATAATTTGTTTAGTTGAATTCGGAGAGTGAATAAATATACTGTAAAAAGACACTAATCGAATTGCCTATAGAACCCGATTATTTCCATAAGAATATCCCTCCCTTGAAAGGATTTACATGTAAAGTAAGTTATTCCTAATGCCTAAGCCACAGTATCAACTGGTGCGGAAGGTATCAAAGAACCCGGGCTTTCGTCTCCAGATATACTCTCATTGGTTACTCAAATTTGTCGTATAATCTAATAAATAATACATATTCCGTTCATGTGGCAGCAAACTCTATGAACGTAAATATTTTTGATTTAAATATATAAACTACATACTATCTTTAAAGTTAAAACTAAGGTAGAGCGATAGGTAATTATTACAATATTAACAAAAAAACTTTAATTTTATGAGATAAAAAATTAAAGTTTAAAAATATTTTAAGTAGCCTGTAACGCGTGAAAAATATGTTTAAAACTTCTTAAGAAATAATGCAGTTTAACATTATCAAATTCTATAATAACTGTATTGCTGAGCTTATAATCCATTTTATTTTGCTGACGCCTTGAATATTATTCTAAAACTTACCAAAATCCTTTGTTTGTCACCTTAAGATGTCAATGTTTTGTGTCTTGATAATATGCAAGACCGGTTTCGGATCAGTCAAAGTCCTTCTTCAGTCATACTTATCTTATATTAAAATTGTAGCCGAATTGCGCGGTTGTCAACATTTCTAACGAACATTTAGTACACATCTCAAACAAATCAATAACATGAAGGCCTCTTTAAAACTATAATTCGCATACCGGCAGTCCCGTGCGTACGTTTTACCATCTTGTCCTAACAGACTGGTACCTGTAGATTTTTTTGTGATATGTACAACAATCACAACGTCGACAATCGCGCAAGTGGGCTACAGTTTTAATAGAAGATAAGCGTGACTGAAGATGGTTTGTGACTGATCCGAAACCGGTCTCACATATTATCAAGACATTGACATCTTATGGCTACAACCAAAGGATTTTGATAAGTTTTAGAATAAACTTATAATAGTGAATAATTCCCTAAACTAAATAAACGGTATCAGGAAACTGACACATACTTTCTCCCTTTTAGCCAAAATTTAATGAATAAATTACTTTTTATTTATTAAATATATAATACAAAGCACGGTCGAATGTACAGAAAATATTGTTTTCAAAAATATCCACCCAAATCCCTGTTTAGGAGGCACTACAGAATCCATTGCTACACACGTGGTTTTAAGAGGGGAAATGCCCCCTGTTTCCCCCTCAGGGTTATTAAGGGGCAACATATTTCGAATTTCCTCTGTTCGTCAATGCTGACTTGACAAGCATATCAAGTTTGAACGAAACTGATCAATAAATAAGAGAGAAATACTAATTTTTGTATTCCCCATAAGAATAAAATTGGACAACGTACTGCGTTTACCGCTAAATGAAAATTAAAATTTTCTCCGCAACCAGTAATCGTAGAATAGTAATTCAAAATACTAAATCATTTAGTTTTTTGAGCTCTTTTTAATGGTGAATAGTAATATTTTGTATATTTATGTTTATTTATAAAAAATCCAAAAAACTGAATTTGTGATGTTTTAAGTCCTGTAATTTCTGAACCCAAATTTTTACAGAAATGCGGGTGATGTCACTTTGTAGGAAAACTAAAGTTCTACAAACGACTAAAATTTAATCAAAATCGTTAAAGCCGTTTTTGAGAAATGTTGATTTTTTATGTTTTTTGGCGGTTTTGGGGGGAAAATACCCTTAAAAATCAAAAATTCCAAAAAATAAAAAAAAACGCCTGGAGATATCGTGGATTAGTACCTATACTAAATTTCATAAAAATCGGCCCATTGGTTAGGGCTCTAGCTCTGTACACATCCATACAGACAGACAGACAGTCAGGCAGACAGACAGACGGACACACAGATATCACGTAAAAATCACTTTTTTGGTTCAGGGAGCACCAAAACGAATATTTCCACTATCAACTCAAATTCTAAAATTTTGACGAAAACAACACTTTCTCCATATACTATGTATAAGGGGAGAAAGTAAAAATGATGATGAGGAACGTTTACTTTTTATCTATAATGTGCTATCCGTGCAAAATCATGATTTTAATGACTGAGTAATTCCCAGTAAGAAAACATACAAATGTTTGAAATGTTGATGAAATACAAGTTATAATTATAGACGCTCAAAACATTAACACTGTAACACTGTAAATTAAACTATATCAGAAAACGATCACGTAATTTGTTTACATTCCAAATTCGGAATACCTCACTACACGTGGCTGAGAGTACGCTTCATTCTCTTTAAGGTTGGTGGATTTGCTCGCTAAAGAGAATTGTGAATGCATACCGAATCTCATTAAAATTGTAACAGACCAGATTTCTATGTCTGTATACATGTAGGCAATAGAAAACATATATAGCCCCAAGACCCACTTTTTAATTCCCAGAGAGTATTAAAATAACCGTACACAACAATAAGTCAAATTTGAATATTTAGACGGAAAAAGTACTGTCTGTTTAATAAATCAACTGTATGAAAACACTAAGTATATTAAACAAATTTGCCTCTTATAAATATTTTTGTTAAAAAAAATCATAAATACAGTACAACATTTGAATTAGAACAGATAATATATTACCGTATAACTCTATTACATATTTATATTTTCTATTGACATATTTGTACAGTAAATCGTAAAAAAATAACTTCCCTTTACACAAACAGGGAAGTGTCTTCTCCTAAATCCCTTCACGGGACGCCTGGGCACGTACACGGGGATGTCCCATCGGGAAAAGTACCGCATGCTATTTATTCGTATAGAACAATAGTTGTTTTGTTTTCTTTTTATCCACCACCTAAGGTAGGTTTGCCCAGTTCTCTAAAAAAGCTTTTTAACTACATTAGTCAAATAACTAATCACAAGTTGTATACCAATCATTCTATTTTCATTCCTCTCTTGCTGCCACTGAAAAAGCCGTAGTACCACTGGCTGAATGAAATTCCAAAAAAAGTGAGTAGATGACTGAGTAAAGAAGAGTGAACGTGTTGTTACCTGTTCAGCTGTTTTGGTAACGAAGGCGTGGCAATACTGCAGACTACAATGTCCCTTTGGTTCTCGGGCGAGGAAGCTGAACTGGCAGTGGGTGGGATCACAGGTGGCATAGGATATGCGTCTCAACGCGTGAGCCATGTAAACACTCTGCAACACACCAGCAACGAACATTAGACATACAGGTGGGAAAATGAAAGTAGTAACAAAACCATTATAATAAATAAATCAAAATATTGGAACCACTATGAGCATTAAGATATTTTACAGTGGTGTGTATTGCATGTAAAACCCGATAATTGTTGTAATAAAATATATCTTAAAATATAGTGTTAGGTAAAGAATTATTTTAATTTTAAATAAAACATGTAACTACTTAAAATCAAATAAAATGCAAATAATTAACGGGAATAAAATGAAAATACTAGCAAACGTTCACTAAAATATTTGTTCCAAGGACTAAAACATAAAATAAGCTAACCAATATAAATCAGTATAAAACGTTGTTTAAGAAACACATAAAAACCCTTACATAAAATCCTTATTTAAATTACTACTACCGTGGAAAATGTTAAATGACTGATAAAAATGAAATTATCGTTACAACAACCACTTAGATAGTTTCTTTTGACGTGGATAGGAAATTGGTTATTACATGAATAGGTCGTTGGCAACAAGGACTCATTTGTTTGTGAAGTAATATGAATGAAATGTCTTAATGAACAAAATATTGGAAAAATCCATTTGCACACGTTCCGGCAACCGAATACATCTAGTATAAAAATCTAAATTATTTAAATTTCTTCATTATTGTCCGTTATACTGTACCTTATTTACTACAAAAAAGTTATTTACTACTAAAAAGTCTTTGCAAACATTGGACGATTCTTTGGGAAAACAATATTATCAGGAGAAGTATATTATCTGTAATATGATGTTGGCTATGTTGCTGGGAATACCAGAAACGTTGAAACCCAAATTTAAGTTTTACAGAAATACTTTTTTATATGTACTAAAACAAAATTTTGTTGGTTATAATACCCTTCCTTTCATTTATTTAAAAACAAAACTTCCTTAATAATCAGAAAGCTGAATTAGTTTTACTATCACTAGAAACACCCTAAGCGAATGTTCTATTAATTTATACCAAACGTGTGTTGTAGATATAGATTAACAACATTTTAAAAACCACATTTGACCCAAAATATAAAACTATAGTGTAATCGTATATTTTGGTGGGGGTAAAATCTTGGCAAGACGTCCTAAGTTAACGAGTTATAGATATCGGTTCTGCTGAAAATGGGGCTTTCAATTTATCGATTCTGGTTGGCGTAATAGCGTAGCTTGCAGTTGGGCAGGGTCCCGTTTTATCTTTATTGAATAAAGGGACGCTATTATATTTTCATAATCTTCAGCATAAAGTATAATTTCTGAAGTTTATGATTTTATGTTATACATTCCTAACTCAAAGAGAATACGTTAGACTTTTTTCGAGAATTTTGCAATACGACTTATTAAACTTAAATCTTTACTAAAAAAGTTTAATTTAGTAATTAATATAATTGAACTTACAAAAAATAAACTAATAAAATGATTTAAATGTAACAATATAATTATCTGATAAGGGGCATACAACATATTCCGCTACGTAAGTGTACACAAAATAAGTTTTTATTTAGTAATAATAGCTAGGCAGACCACGGTAAGTAACAGGGTAACAGGGATATGTAATGAATAGGCCTCATGGAAAGAAATATTTACGTCATGGAATTCATATAATGCTTCTTAACTATATTAGTGATGTGTAAATTGTTCCCTTACGTTCTAAGGGATAGGCATTGGTAGTTGCACATTAAAGTACACTATTTTAATAGTGACCTGAAGTGACAAGAATACAGGAACAAAACACTTTCAGCACTAAAAACTTTATATAGTTCCGTCTGATTTTGATTAGAGATAAAATAATCCAGCAGCAAAATTGATGTTGAAAATAATACAAACGCATGTAAAATGTAGAATATTATAGTATATAAAATATATATTAATATAATAAAATCTATACTTATTTAATAGGCGAGCAGGTTTTTTGTGACAATCACTCCTCCTAAAATACTGAACCGATTTTCATGTTTTTGGTGTCATTGGAAAGAGCCTAACGTGAAGTTGTGCAGGAAACCTTTTTTATAGAGAAATAATTTGTGAGTGAGGCGCTGGGGCCCTTTAAAGTTGAGTTTTTTCCCATAAGCTTAACGTTAGGAAATAACTATAAGTTTTACGCAATCAGCTGGATATAGTAAATACAGTTAATCAGCAGGCCATGTTGGCTTTGGAACGGTAACACAATATTTATTGCTCGGATTCGAGCAACAGGACAACTAGTATATATTATAATAATAAAATATATAAGCAATTGTCTATATTTTAGAATGGAAACAATATTTGTGAATTTTGACGTCCGAGCCATTTCTTTTATTGATAAATCTTTTACTTTCAGACCAACAAAGAGATATCGGGAAAAATTACTATCCCATTATGTTATTAAGTAGTTTATTAACATTATTTAAATCAGTTTAGTTCATAATTACTTGTTGATTTTGAGTAATTACGGTTCAGCTATAAAAAAAACTGTGCAAAACTAAACGACTCAACATATAATAAACAAACCTAACTAAAGTAAAACCTATACTGGTAATCCAATTGGGGTCTGTAATGCGTAAGCCATTGAAGTATAATATTTATCTTTCAATAAAAACATAATAATACAGTGAGTGTTACGCACTTAGTTTTTTTAGAGGGATTTCCAATCAAAATTTTCCAAATATAAACTTAATTAGTAGGTGCCCGTCGAAATTCGACGGCTACAATATTAAGGTTGGGTAATCTTACGGTACAATGTAGGAACAATCACCAACAATGAAATATCTACAATTTTTAATATATACCTAATAAAAATACTACAAACTATGAAAATGCAACTTTATATGTGGCACAATACAGTTAAAATGCCACAAAATCACAAAACTAAAAATCAAAATTTAAAAAAATAAGCCACTTTTTAAAGGTTATATTTGATGTTTACGTTGATGATTACTGCAGACGAAAACGAATCAAAAACCTGAAGACCAGCTTTAGATCAGCTGTCTAAAGAAAATCACCGAGTTGGGATTATAATCAGCCGTTTGTTGTAAACAAAACATAATATAAATCCCACCAAAACGGTTTATAGACATATACATTTTGTATCATTTAACAAACTTAAAAGGAGAAAATTATAACTCTGACAATTTTGGGGAGTATTGGAATATTTCAACTTCAAATTGGTACAAATTCCTTGACCACACATTACCTGGTATTATCTAACTAAGGCCGAGTTCCTTCAAAAATATTCTCCCATTTAAATAACAAGGAGAATTTTTTAAATGTCATGTTTTAAAAACTAAAGCAATAATTTTGTGTTTTAAATTTGTTCTGACAATCTGTACTGTAAAAACTTTAAAATGACATCAATAATCTAAATCGGTTGAGAAATAACGACGTAGAGGGCCGAAAACGAAATTACGTAGCGAATTAATATATAAGACTGGTATAATTAAGTAGTAACAGCCTTATGGATACGTATTTTCTAGATCAAACACGCCATCGGAACAAAGTTAGAGCCACGATCGTAGATAACTATAAAACAATATTCGACGTAATTACTCTTTATGGATCGTTATAAAACGTTAATGGACAATTGCAGTTGTCTTTAAACGATGCATCGCATATATTGCAATTACTGAAGTCGATTCAGGCTGACCCAAAGAAGAAGATAATATTTTGTTACCATATGTTGCAATTATTACGGTATTAATTGACACCATCTACAATGTATACGTAACATATTTGTTTACCTTTTTTCTTTTTTTTCTTGATGAATCCGTTGTTCTCGATGCGCATGTCGCCGCGGGGATGCGGCATCTTCGGGGGTAATTTTCTTACATCACTATTTTCACTATTAACTAATACATATCTTCTTCTTCGAGTCAGCAGAAATCGACTTCGGTAATTGCAATATATGCAATGCTTCGTTGAAAGATTCTATGATTTTCTCTAAGTCAGATGATTCCCTTTTGTCTGTTCTTAGATGCACAATATACGTGTTTTAATAATTAGCTGGTTAGAGAAAATTAAAATACTGATAAAGTAGGTTTTTAAAAAGTTTATTTTTATATTATAAATTAAATTATTTTAAAAATCTAAGTAGACTGTGCAAATGTAGAGAGATTGATCCTTCATTTAAAACAAACCGCGTGTAAAACGGTTCAGCGGAAATCTCAAATGAACTAATCAAAAAGGTGCAAAGTTGAAATTTTACCCCATGTTGAATTGCCATAAGAAAACTTTTATTATAGTTTTTTCTAAATAGTTATCGTCCAGATTTACCATTCAAGGTAAAATGTGCAAATGTAGGGGCTTTGTTCTTTCATTTGACACCACCCACGTGTAAATCGGGCCAGCGAAAGTCTTACACGTTCTTCCGGAAGATTTTTAATTTTGTGTTTTAATATGTAGGATGTTTTTAAATCGGAGTAGTTAGTTTTAAATTAAAGGTTGGTTTGAAAATGTTGCAATTATAGCTGTTTAAAATTTTAACCAAATTAAGACAAAACTTCAACCACAAAAAGTTGTTTAAAACAATTGTGCTCTATATACCAACATATGGGTTGATAGCACACTAAATTGATCTTCTCATTTGACATTTAAACATAATTATTTTATACATAACAATGTGTTATTATAATTTCATGTAATATGTTTTCATAGATTCAAAATGTTAAACATTTAAAACATACCAAAAATATTAAAAAGTTATCTGCGTGATTAACCCACGGGATGTAATAAAAGACGTCTTACAACACTTAAGATGTATTTACACTTATACTGATTCACATACAGACGGTAAACATATATAAAAGATGGTACTAGGCTATCGATTACGACCAGCCACACCTGTCATAATCAGGCCAATGAGAGAACTGTAGTTCTCAGTTGGAATCAGTTGAAATCAGTTATCTCATTGGCCTGATGATGACCGGTGTGACTGATCGAAATTGATAGCCTAGTACCATGTTTTATATATGTTTACCGTCTGTATGTGAATCAGTATACGTTTAAATATATCTTAAGGGTTGTAAGACGTCTTTTATTACATCCCGTAAGTAATAACAAAACGTAATATGCTAATCAAAAAGTTGTTTTTGAATTAACCCAATAATAATAGCAACACAATTAAATTAAGTAACCAATTTAATCAGCTGTTTAACCCAATGGATTAAAATGTATACAGGAGTCACTACTCTCTGGCAAATAACCTTCAAAAAGCGTATATTTCGTATTTTGGTCTGTTGTGGTATCAAATTGTTGGTTGGACGCTGTCATTCAACCTTATTTACAACACTCTATCCAAAGCCACATTACAAGGGTGTTTTCATTTAACTCAACTAATAACTTGGCTTCAAAATAAACAATGCAATTCCTTCTAAAATATGTGTCTAGATTATAAAGTTAAGTTTAACATAAAGTTTTACCTAAAGTGCGACAAAATATTAATATTTATACTTTGAATATTACCGTCTTTACATTGAAAAAATGGGAGATATTGACTGCATCCCTCAAGAATTACTGCCAACATACCTGAGCAAAAACTGGCAATCATAACGGCACGCTTTTTTAACCAAGAGTAGTGACTCCAGATTACATAGAGCTCATTGGTTTAATCAGTAATATACAATATGCTTATAAGACAGTTTGCCTAGTTAAACAAAGTTTTAAACATATAATTCTAATCGAAATGCATTATAATATCATACGAATTTTGACGACCTATTCGTAGTAGTTGTTTAGGGTACAATGTAGTCGTTGTTATACCGATTGACTTTTTAAGGGGACTGTCAATTATAGCTTTTGAGTGGTCTAAACGTGATTCGTCTGGAAATTCTCACTTAACCGTCTAGGGTCTAGACGGTTGAAGAGCTCTCATAGTTTGACGCCGACGGCGCCGCAGGACCCGGTGATGTTGACAGTTCTGGGTTTGCTTGCCACGATAGGAGTTCATTGAAATTACTAATCAATGAGTGTTACAATATAATGAGTATCAAAGTTAAAACATCAAGTGCATTATTAGCTTGAATATAAAAACTATCTTTACAACTATGTAAATCAGTAGTTTTAGTACTCGACCTACCACAATATTCGTTATATAACAAAATACCCCCGTCGCAGCAAACCTGCATACTCAGCGAATTTCCAATGGAGATATAAATGTCTTAATACTACATAAAGCCACTTACCAAGTTTCATAAAAATATATTCACAAATAAGCGATATATACAATTTTAATTATTCTCCATAAGAATAACATTGGGGCTGAGTACGCAGGTTTGCTGCAACACGGAACACAAAAAATGGGTTTTTATGCCAATGTCAATATAACTCAACTAGGTGAAGTCATATACCAGTTTTTATTGATTTATGTTCATAATTAAGGGAGACAGAGCATTTAATTATTATCCATAAGAATAACATGGGGGCTGAGTACGCAGGTTTGCTGCTACGGGAGAATTATGCAAAAACAATTTTTTGGAGCAAATATCAATAGACCTCAACGAAATGAAGCTGTATACCAAGTTTCGTCAGTATACGTTCATAAATAAGCGAGATAAAAAATTTTCTTTTCCTCCATAAGAATAACATTAGACAACGTACTGTGTTTAGCACTTTCAATATCTCGGTAACCAATTGACGTAGAGGAATGATCGAAATACCAAATTGTGTGTTTTTGTAAGCTGAATCGAATGGTCAAAACTAAAATTTGACTTTTTCAAAAATTATGTGTAAAAAATTCAAAAAACCCATTTTTGGGGTACAAAACCCCCCCAAAATACCCCTTCGGATAGGTCGATCTGTCTGGTTTTCGAACTTAAAGACATAAATGCTGCTTTACATATTTATACCAAATTTCGTCAAAATCGGATCATTTTTACGAGAGTTATCGTGCTCACGGACACACACATATATATATATATATATATATATATATATATATATATATATATATATATATATATATATATACAGTATCGAACGAATGGTGTTTTTGGGGTCTGGGGACCTCAACACGAAAAGTTATCATGGTCCTGGGCCTAGGTCTTACCATGCCGACTACGGTAATAGCTTCTTCCCTATAGGGGAAATTCGCTAAAAACATAATAAACATAGCAACAATATTTAAAACCTTATCAACCCATTGTTTATAAAGCCCGTGTAATTTTAATGTAGGGTTTTCTCATATAATATTTGAAATAGTTTATTGCATTACTTTTATTCGAGGTCTCTTCACACATTTTTCTATTGAGATCCACTATAGCTTTGAGGGAAAACAAAAAATAACATTAATAATAACCAATCAATAATAATATGGTACCATCTCTGTAGACAAAAAAAAATGTAAAGTGTGCCGAAAAGCTTAATAATCGAGAGTCGGGAAGCCGGTATTACTGCAGCATCAGCAAACAGTCCAACTTTTGCAATATCTCTCTTAGTTTTACTATACTTTTATTTATACTCATGCTGATTAGATACGATAGGAATAAGAAATCCGCCTTATTCAGTATAAATAAAACTATTATTTTAGCTGTTAATCCTATTAAACCATTTAAATAAAAAAAAATAAATAAAAAGAAAATATCGTTCAATTTGATATTTTTATCCAACAAACAATATAAGCACTCGTCTGAATATTATTTTTATAAAAACACGTTTCTAGTAACATTACAAAGTTTGATTCAAGTATGTCACTACAACTAATTGTTTTCGTTAGAGTTAGATCTATATATGAGCCTCACTATTTTAGGAGTACTTGTTACACATTTATTTTAAATTAAATATTTTAAAGCAAATAAAGGTTAATTGTTAATTATTTATTCAGTCAGTTACATGGTTCATAGAAATATCTTCCAGGTTCATCTAAACATAAAATGCATCAATTCCTCGATCAGTGAAAATGCAAAGACGTCACAGCAAACCTGCATACTCAGCGAATTTCCAATGCATAATATATGTCTTAATACCACATAAAGCCGCATACCACGTTTCATAAAAATATATTCACATATAAGAGATTTTAATTATTCTCCATAAGAATAACATTGGTAATGTGTGCGTAGGTTTGCTGGAATAAGGAACACAAACAATGGGTTTTTATGGAAATATAAATATAATTTAACTAGGCGAAGCCACATACCAAGTTTCATCAATATTCAATCATAAATAAGTGCTATATAACATTTTAGTGATTCTCCATAAGAGTGACATGGGGGTTGAGTAAGCAGGTTTGCTGCAATCAGGAAAAAAAATGGGGTTTCATGCAATTATCAATATAAATCAACCAAGTGAATCTACATACCAAGGTTTATTAAATTATGTTCATAATTAAGGGAGTCATTACATTTTATTTATTCTCCATGAGAATAACATGGGGGCTGAGTAGGCAGATTTGCTGCTAAGGGAATAATCAACAAAAAAAAACAATTTTTGTGAAAATATCAATTTAACAGTACTACGAGAAGCCACATACCAAGTTTATCAACATACATTCATAAATAATCGAGATATCAAATTTTATTTATTCTCCTTGGTAACATTGGACAACGAACTGTGTTTATCACTTCGGATATCTCTGCAACGGTTGGGCGTAGAATCAAAATTTAAACACCAAAATGATTGTTTTGTGGAACTGAACAGATTGGTAAAATCAAATGTCAAGTTTACATTGAAATAAACTGAGGAAAAGCCAATAACCTTTTTCCCATAAGATTAACATGGGAGATTTTATGAGTAGGTTTTTTGGATTTTCCCCGCAACCACCTTAACCTAGGTTAATAATTAAAAATACTACATTATTTGTAGTCAAAACCAAAATTAAGTTTTTTTAAATTATAGGGTGAAAAATGCAAAAAACTGATTTTTGGAAAATTAAAAACCCCTATAAACCCCCCTTCCCATGATCCGATTTTTCTGGTTTTCAAACTTAAAGTCATGAATATAATTTTACACATTTTAACCAAATTTCATCGAAATCGGACGTTTTTTACTCAAGCTATCGTATTCACGGACACACACACATATACATATATATATAAATTCGAACAAATAGTGTTTTCGGCATCTGGGGACCTCAAAACAAAAAGTTATCATGGTCTGGGGCTTAAGGCTTACCATGAGACCTACGGTAATATCTTCTTCCCTATAGGGGAAATTCGCTAAAACATCTTTAAACAAATTTAGAATATAGTCTTCAAGTAGTCAAGTCTACTTGCTGATTTGTCCACAAACCAGGGTACTTGCCAACAACTTAAATATATTAATGAATGCCGCGTCACTTTTGTAACAAACGTTTCTTAAATTTAGTTGAAGCTTGCGTTCTCGAAGTTCTTTGGCCAAGCCCCACTTTTAAAACGTATAGTGAAAACATAGTTCCTCGAAACAGTTTTCATTATGTCCCTAAGAAAATGAATACGATGTTCTAAAAAAAATCTTAATATTTGACGATATTAAGGCAACCATTTTAATTGCATAAATACATTTTGTTTAGTTAATCCTGTCTGAAAAAGCTTTAGAAAGAAATTGATTTCTTAATGCGATTTGCTTCATGCTCATTGGTTAATATAACTGTAAGTTTGTATATTTGATGAAAAGTAACCATAAATTAAAAAAGTTGAATCTACAAGGTAAGTGAAATTTAAGACCTAAACTTGTTGTCGTGTGCTAATATGTAAATCTGAAAGATACTTGAAAGTTGCTACTTAGCTGCTACCGGGTATAATATATTGTTTTAACAATAAATCTTTAGGTATAATAAACTATATTTTCTTTAATTATAAATTAATAAGTTGTTTTTACTTTCAAACAGGCCACTAAGTTCACGCCATCTAACCGCATTCCTATTAATCAATCTACCTTGAACACGCATTAACCTGTTCGAGAATTGCTTGTGTAGACCACCAGTAAACCTGAAGCAAATACTTTAATACCGTAGTGTTGAATCCACCAACAAGAATCATAGAAAAGACAATTCCCTTTTGTCCTATTCAAGCAAACAAATCTTTATTTTAGTCTATTCATATTTAACAAATATAATATAATAATAAAAGCGTTATATTTTACACAAAACAACAACGTGGGTTTGAAATGAAAGGTAAACAATGTACTTTGTTCTCAAATTGGTCGGGGTAACCTGAGGGTTTATTTGATTATTACTCTGGATAATACATTGATGTTTACTTTATATATGTATTGCAAACACATAGCAGTCTTTACAATTGTATACAAAAGGCGATCTATCTCATGTTTACCAAAAACCAGCTACAATCATTTGACTCTGACTAAAAAAACACACTTAAATAATTATTGTTAGTATCTATTAAAGTTCAAAGATTATAATTAAATCCGTGTCAGTGTTAAATAGTTTATATCATATTTTAGCGTTATTAAACTGTTTATTATTTAAACAGTTGGAAATTAGAAGAATGGTTCTTAGTTAAACGTATGCAAAATATGTTTTAGAGCTTATTGTTTTAGAACTAATTCCAGGTAATTATAATTTTGCTAAATTTTACGCTGGGTTACTAACTTACTCAGTTATTTTAAGTATAAATTATTTTAAAATCCCTCAAAATATGTCAAGTACTGCAAGTGATTATTGAGTAGTAATCCTTTAACTGCTTCTACGTACCATTAGTCAAATTTGAGTAGCTATAATATTTTTCGGGAATTGTAAAACAGTTAAATTTACTTTTGTTTGACCTTTTACAATAGATCACGTATGTGAAAATAGCTATACAAACATCTATTGAAACAGGTATTTCAATAGGCCAAAGGGCCTGTTAATAATTTAAGCTGTTCAGTCCGCTTTTGATTAACTCAGTCTGAATATTCTAGCTACACTGCTCTACTGTCGTCATATAATCATCTTGTACACAATATTGCCATGTTACTACAAAATAGACTAATAGTTATGTGTACAAAAGAGTCAGGATTGAAACACATAAATTGAAGTAGACTAAGTGGCTAACCTCTACAATAGACATGAGTTTTACGTGTGGTAGTAAATGATGTTTTTAAATTGGAAACCTTTTTGAAAAAAACTATTGCCAGTAAAACTTCCAAAAAGTCCAAGTAAATGTTCAGTTGCAGTTCGGCAAAACCAATAGCGTTGTTTGTCAATCACAAATATCAGTGGGATCAGCGGTCAAGCGCAACATTCTATTGAACATTGTTCAGTCTTTGTCCTCATTCTAGAATTTGAACACAAGTAAAATTAACTTTACAGTGGAATAACTGAAATAATATTAGCAAAATTGGAATGTCTGAAAGGTTATATATTTATAATTTATTTTATATTGGTAAATAAATTCATTGTTATACTATGAGTCTGGGTTGGCACGAGTCCTTATAATAGCGGTCCCCCCTTTATGCATATATGAGAAGGTTAGTCTAATTTAAATAACTATCCACACATAAAATTTTGCAATTTATTTAAAATAAGAAATCATAACAATATTTTTAGAGTAGAGAAAGGCAATATCTGGAGTATTTTCATAAACAAACTCGTTGCCCATAGGGGCATTTGTAAAAATAAATATAAATAGCTGTGTTTAATTTGTTTTGCTAATTTAGAGATAACTCCTGAACCATATTAGCCATAACGATGCTATAGTTGGAAGCTTAGTTTGATAGAAATATACGAAAAGGACGGGGGTTCAAGTAATCATTAATAAGAACATTGTAATATCTTAAAATGTTGAGCAAATCATTACTAAATTTATACATGATTGATACAATTTTTTATATCTATAGTGTAGTTTATTTAGGATATCTTTGGCTAGCTTTCACAAGTAATAATAAATAATGTTAAAAGCTTCTAAAAATATATTGTATTAAATTATTAATTACATATTGAATCCATTATACTAGTACAATACTTGTTGAGATATTTACATAGAATTTTATTAATAATGGCTTAAAGCTCTGCGTAATGTGCACTTTTACTGAACTAACAAAAAAAAAAAAAAAAAGGCAAATATCAAAGACGGCACAAGACAATCGATTTCGATTTCGATTAATTACACCAATGAAGTACTTCCTTTAGTGTTCTTGACGAAGTTTTTGAGTCGAGTATAATTCTTCCAGTTTAAATCAGAGCGAGTGATTGTCGTGTATATGACACGCTAATTTTGGCCATAAAACGTGTAAAAAATTATTTTTATCATGAAAGTGAACATAATTTACTTTAACCAACAGATAAGTGGAAAAATAATTATTTCAAAATCTGTTTTTTTTTGGGCGTCCAAATAATATATAGCGTACAGAGTAGGGCTTCGCCCCGCAATCGCCGCTAGGGAAGGGTTAATATACATTTCAGTGGTTTAAGATTTACGGTGGGAGCCAAACCATCCGTTGAGTGTAAGGGAAGAACGGGTTACTGCTAAGTCACCAAGGAAAATTCTTGCGCAAATGGGCAAACTTTTAAAAATATTATTATCTTAATCTATGTTTAATTAAGGGTGCTCCGAAACTGGAGATTACGCGTTTGAATCTCAAAATGTTGTTTTACGAACCTAAGAAAATTATATATATAATTTTAAGGGTTTTGTCAAAAGAAACTGTTAATTTTAAACTGAATTCACTAACCTCTATTTGTTTCAAAATGGCGGTTATTTTTGAAAAGGTATTGCCATCTTCGGAATAGTCTGTACCACTATATAGTATCTTTTTGATTTAAATTTCTAACTTAAAGTAAACTAAAATTTTTTCTGATATGCTACATAAAGGTATTATATAAATATATTTTAATAACATTTAAATTGTTTTATATTTTGTAATGCTTATAAAACCAAAAGTCAAAAAAATCAGATAGTAGCATGGTGACAAAAAACTTACCGTTATAAAGGTCTAGTAAGTTATATAATTTACACCAACCTCCTATTTTGTTGTTGTTTATTTTTCAATCAGAAAAACACCTTGTTTTCCCATATGAAATGAATGATAATTGCATATCAAAAATTAAACGAAAGATATATGAATACATGGAGGCGTGATGCTGGAATAGTCATGTATTTCGCATGGAAAATGAGGTTCATTTGCTAAATTTAAACGATGTTTTTAAAGACAAGATTTTTTTATGTTTTATGGTATCTTAGTGTCATGTTTTATTATTTTCCTACAAATTTGACAGTTTGTTTGTAATCGAACAAAGTTTTATTCATGACGTCTACTGTTTAATTTAATTGTACTAAAAGTATACTATTTATTTTATTACCTAGCTTAAATAATGTTTGTAGTAAACAATGAATGTTCAATTATGGTTAAAAACATTTTTGGGAAATAATATATAAATGCGACAAATAATTACGATGGCCAATCACTTTTTACAAGTGTTTCAACGACCTAAATAACGAAGTGCCTGTTCGGGTTAATCTTTGCAACCTAATCTGTTTAACTGGTCTCCATTACAATTTACTTAGTTTACTCTTTACCTGACACTACTAGCATCACAGGTGTCTGTAGTGGATTAGGATTGTACTTAACTGATTAAGGGCGATGTATTTTATTGACAAACTCTCTGGTCTTCTGTCTCTGTCTCTGGTTTTCGTACTACACTAAGTACAAACACCTTTTTACACTTATTTACTTAACATAAAGGAAATTAATATTGATGCTGTAAAATATATAAAGGTATTCGATTTTCTGTTAATCTCCTCAAATATTTTAAGGGGTAAGTTTCAATAAAAATGATCTAAATCAAGGTTAGCTAAATCTCTGGACTTTTTCAAACATGTTGAACTGTTATTTCTTTATTTAACTGAGCATGTATTGGTGCAAGGATAGATGTTGTCCTTTTTTATTAACTACCTTAAAATATTCAATTTGCAAAGTAGTTATCTGACACAGAATTGTACAACCTAAATTTAAAATAAATTAGAATGTGTTTAATAATTGTTTTTATACTTTTTAATCAAAGGTTAAGTGATTTTCTAACAATTAACCATCTAAAACGTGCTTATGCAGGTGTTGTGAGGTTATATGGGTAAAGTAGGCTGAAAATTAATTATCATTCGCCGATATCTGAGGCTGACGTTTAATTAACGTATCTGTGCCTTACGCTTGAAACCTTAAATTTGCTTGGATATTGGATATCATTGGCTGTCATAGGGATTTACGAGTGTCTTAACTTTATTTGTAAAATATACATTGACATTACAAGTTTGGTATGATAATAGTTAGACCAATAGATATAGCGGGGTATAAATAAATAATGTAACGTTGTTAATATTACACCTTCATAATGTTTCTGCATGAAAATTTCGGTTATGCTATTTACGGAAGTACAAAAAAAAAAGGAAAATTATCATCATTATTTAGAAAGGTGTTGGGGTAATGTATTAAAAGCCATTTAAACAAGGTTTGATCTTTTTTGACTAACTCAAACCTCTAAGGACTTGTACTAATACGATTTGTTAGAAAATCGAGGACTCTATGGTGTTTTTGAGTTTGTACGATTGAAAGTATACAGGTTTCATTATTTCATCTCTATGACATATTATTTATTCAAATGCCGGGTGTCGACTGGAAAACCTACATAATTCTTAAAACATTTAGAGGAAGAAAAAAATAATTGTTTCACTTATTCCTCCAGGGGTTGCTAATGGGCCCTCTTCTCGGGGAGCAGCCCATGCTTAAACATTAAAATCTCATTAGCAAATCTCGACAGCCATCTTGATTTCAGTCGCTTACCTTTATTTTGAAATCCTTTAAAAATCAGATTATAATAAATACACCATGCTCTATTAAATTTTCAAAACAGAAGTGTTGAAATGCCTAATATGTAAATGAGAAAAAGCAAAGACTCAAAATAAAAACCGGCTAATCTATTGACGAGTGGAGTCGCTGGTGCAGTATTCCGGTTCACTGTGGGAATAACAGTGAGTGATGCATTCTGAGGTTCACCTTCTACAATATCTCAAATAACTAACATCTGTTTAAGTTTTTACCTGATAAAATAAATGTAAATTTACATGAGAACATTCTTACTTTGAAGACCAGGGGGCTAAAATATTCCCTATGGGAATTTATCTAATTTTGGTGGTTTCCTACCTTATGAAAATACTTTATATACGAAATTTCGTGAGGTTTATATGTTGGTCGATTGAGTTTTAATCTTTATAAAGTTTATGAGATATACTAGTTTTTTAATTGCTTTTATAAGAAGTGTTCTTATTTTATTGCTCAAAAAAGACATGACCTATGTCTGTATAACGTTTTAGTGAATTCCCCCTATAGGAAGAAGCTATTACCGTAGTCGGCATGGTAAGACCTAGGTCCGGGACAATGATAAATTTTCGTTTTGAGGCCTTCTGATGCCAAAAACAGTTCAAATTTATATGTATATATATATATATATATATATATTTATATATATATATATTTATATATGTGTGTGTGTGTGTGTGTGTGTGTGTGTGTGTGTGTGTGTGTGTGTGTGTGTGTGTCCGTAGGCACGATAACTTTCGTAAAAATGGTCGGATCTTGATGAATTTGGTATAAACGTGTAAGGTAGGATCGATTTTCATGAGTTCGAGAACCAGACAGGTACCGGTAGCTCTACTTTTAAGGGGGTTTTGTACCCCAAAAATGTTTTTTTTTGTGCTTTTTAAATTTAATTATTTTTAAACCCACATTTTGGTTTATATCATTAAATTCAGCTTAAAAAACAAAACAATTTGGTATTTTGATCATCACTCTACGTCAATTGGTTACCGAGATATTGAGAGTTCTAAACACAGTACGTTGTCCAATATTAATCTTATGGAGAACAAGTAAAATTGTATACCTTGCTTATTAATGAACATATGTTAATGAAACCTGGTATGTGGCTTTATATGGCTGGGTTTTAATGATATTTGTATAACAAACTCATTTTTTGTGGTCCGCATTACAGCAAACCTGCGTACTCAGCAGCTATAATGTTATTCTTATGGAGAATAATAAACATGTGATAACTTGCTAGTTTATGAACATAAATTGATAAAACTGGTAAGCAACTGGTATGTTGCTTAATCTTGAGGTGATCCATTGGTATTTGCATCAAAACCAGATTTTTTGGTACATGATGGAGCAAACCTGCATACTCAGTCTTAATGTTTTTCTTATGGGGAAATGTCACATCTCACTTATTTCTTATTATGCTTTGATTAAAGTTGGTAAATGGCTTCATGACTTAGTGAAGTACCATTTGAAAGTCGCTGAGTATGCAGGTTTGCTGCAACGGGGGTATTTAAAAAAGTGTTATCAAGAGAATCTGTCTCTTTGTCAAACAACGGTTGTTAGGTGTGCCAAACACGAACAGCTTGAATGTAGGTAGATCTCAATAAAATTAATAATTTTTCAAACAACCTCTGTGTTTAGTAAAAAATATTTATTTACTGTGTGCAGCAGATGACATTGCTATTCAAAAGGAAATTATTTTTAACGTGCAACTACAATATTTTAGACGAACTAAATTCCGTACAAATTTTACCAAGTGTCTAACTAAAAAATCATGTGTACTTGATATTTTCAGTTTATTTAATTTTTTTATATATGAGCATATATTTATGATTCAGATAATCTATATTCATTATGAATAAAGATTAAGCTAAGTTAATTAAATTAAACTACAATATTAAGTATAGGTAAATAGTATTAATAATTATAAATGTTGATAAAAGAGTTTAAAACATTTAATATTTATATATTTATAATATGTAATATAGATTTAGAGTTTTTTGAAAGTCAGACAATTCTTAAAATCACGCGATAAACTGAAATACACTTTAATTCCATATGAAATCATAAAGTAATACATCTCGACTAAATGCGAGTGTAACTTATTAATCTATTAATTATAAAAACTTTATTTATCTTTGTATTTTTACAATACAGAAAATAATTATAAAATTAATCACGTTGTGTATATTTTTATAAGTTAATATTGAACTTCTATGTTAAATAATTAATTATCGAGACCAAAGCAAACTTCTCATGGTTTGAAATAAAAAATAAATAAAAACATTGTTTTTCAAGTAAATATTGTTGAAAACATACGATAATGAGCTTTAAGCTTGGTTGAATCTTGTTTTATTTTAACACAAAACTATAGTTTACATATTACAGTTGACCGGTTTGAATAAAGTCAGGATAGAAATACGATCACAGCTCAGTAAAGAAGAAATAGAGCCTGCACATCAGCAAAATACCTGCGGCACAGTCAGCAGTGGCGACCAAGTGTGGCTAAACCTATCCGTAAAACACAACTCTCTTAATAGTTGGTCTCATACCACATAATAGTTGATTTACTTATCTTATGTGACATGTTAATTGAAATACAATGCTGGCTCCCAGAAATTAACGTTTTAAAATTTATTAATTACGTATTTAGCATATTTAAAAATACCAATAAACGATTAAAGAATAAAATTAACAGTTTTGGGGTATATCGTAGTCATCTTAGTTTTGAAACGGTTTCAGAAGGAAACAAGTCAATGGCACAAAATTATCCCATACTCAAGCATTTTAATGAGAAAAGTCTTCCGTTGAAGTGGTTATATACCGAGAGTATTTCAATAGGTTTATCAAGGGTTATATTATTCGATACTAGGAGGTTTCAAATGTTTACAAAGGCGATGTAAGCGGGTTTAAAGTAATCTGGTTTAATTTGAGACAATTAACTGCACGAGTACGTATGTAAAAATATATAAGTTATATAAGTAAAACAAGAAACTAATCTTATGACGATAAAATTAAGTAGTAGGGAGTAAAACTTGATTTCTACATATAAATCACTTAGGTTTTACAATATATTCAAAATGTAGTTTACAGATTCGTTTGTATTATTTGGTTATGGACAAAAAAATCAAATTTAAAATAAACGTTATTAGAGAAATTGGCACATACTTTGTGCCTTATTATTCCTATTTTAATCTAAAACTCCATTTGATTTACTTTATAAACGATATCAAACATGTTAGTCCAAAGCAAATCGTCTATTAAACTACTTTCTAGAAATATTAATTCAAATCCATATATTCGAGTTATTACAGTAATTTGCATCCACAGTATGTTTTAAGGGGAAAATCCCCTGTCCTCCCCTGGGTTTATTTGGTAACTTATTCCAAATAGAAATTGGTCAGTATCAGGTTAACCTATTTACAAAGTTTCAATGATACTAGTAGTAACATAAGAGAGAATGATTATTAATTACATATCTGTGAGAATACCATAGAAAATGGACTGCGATTACTATTAAATGCAAATTTAAATTTCCTGTGGAAACGCTTGTTGGAAAATAATAATCCCTGATATTAAATTATTTAGTTTAATGAATGATTTATAATGATGACAGGGGTCTAAGTACATTTTGTTAAAAGTTAATAGTTTCATGTAAAATCCACGAATCTTAGTTTTTGAATCTTTTAAGCTCTGTAATTTCTGACCCGAATATTTTAATCTCTGTGGGTGGTACCTAAATCACTTTAAACCATGGTACGAGAACACCTTTTTGGGTCCAGGTTAAATAACAACAAGCTTTTCGCTGATAACCTTCTCAGTAGTATTTATAGGAAGAGAGAGTAAATGTAGGTTTTTATGGTTTTGAACGAACACTAAGATTAGTAAATGATCTGCTGTCTCGATATCAAATAATAAAACAGGGAGTGAAACAAACTTATAGAAAATACTGGTGAAAAGGCTTAGTTTCGGAAATATTTAGAATTGAAAAATAACAAATACATACCGGTGTAAACCAAGTTAAATCATGTTTATATTAGTTTAGGTCATGCTGTACAAGATCATTAATTGTTATAGGAGCATTGATTTTTATAATAAATACGATACCCGTTTTAAAGGAAGAAAAAAAGGGGTTTCGGGGTAGTTGATTTTTACCTCTTCTGATTGTAACCTTCTAATAGCCAATGTTTTACGATCTGCTTGAACAAAAACCTTTAAAACGCTTTTACACCGTGTAATGCACTCCGATAAAAGCCTTTTCGATGTGTGTTTGGATCCGTAGAGACAGATTTACACAACTCTGACTTTTAAAATGTATTAAAATTATCAATGAAGATAACGCCTAGTAATGAAAAAGGAAGGAATATATGAAGTAGGGATACAAGTTAATTTTCCAAATCAGAGGATTATGTACGGTTGTTATATGAAAACCGAAAACTAATGCAAAATGTAAGGATTTCAGGTAATTAAAGTACAAAAATAAATTATCTACCCAACAATTCTGGAAAAATATGCACTTGGTTAAGGGGTTCATAATTTTCGAACAAAAGTTGAGCTCTGTAATGCTCAAAACAAGTAAATTTAATCAATTAAAAACTAAAAGGACCTTATCAATTAAAGTAATTAACCTAATGAACAAATCAGAACTTCCAAAACGTCGTGTGAGAGCATTGATTGGCCGCATTCCGTCTCATTCGATGAGGGTTCATTAAAAACACATTACTGTACCTGCACTCACAAACTTTAATCGCTATTGGAATTTGAAAAATGATAGTATGGAAAACCTCCTGTAGAATATATATATATATATATATTTTTGTTCAATATGTGTTTCTCTATGGGTATAATACAGTATTTAATTATTACACATGAAATTATGTAATTTGATCACTTATATAAAATGGTATATAAGTGATGCACATGGTATATGGTAATATAGAATGCATAAGTGATGCACATGGTGATGCAAATGGTATATAAAAACAATAATGCACGTTGAAATTTTACACAATCGTTCGTAATTAATGCCAAGGATTTTTTTTTATAAATACTTAAAAGACAAAATTCGGTTAGAACATATCTAAACATATATCGTTTAAAGGAAATAATTATTTCAAGAATATTTTGCTCTAACATAAAAAAATGTTAGAAAAATGTTCTGTTCCTCGGCTCTCGGACTGATTTATGCCAGTTTTGAGATCGCTATTGGGTACACGAAAAACATTGTAACGTCTCTAACGCCAAATTTATAGTTATAAGGTATGAGAAAGTCAAAATAACTCTCTTATTAAAAATATTTCTGCTTTTAGCAGCGGAATAAAATATTTTCAAATATAAATCACTCATTTGATAGCCTTATTTTCAACAGAGAGTTTAAAAGATTATCGTACTGATGATGTTTGGCGTAACCGGTCGAAATCGATAGCGTTGTACTATCTTTTATATATGTTTACCGTCAAATAAGTGATACAGTATTTAAGTGTAAATATATTTTTAATTAATGTAAGACGTCTTTTATTACATCCAGTAAAAGGACAATCTCATAAATCATGTTATAATTATTACTACGTAATTTCCGTTGACATCAAACATTTATAGAACGAGGTTGAACTTCATATGCCTATTATAAAATATTGTTTAAGTTTATAAAAATTGTGCTAAAATGCAAGTATACAAAGCTTTTACATAAGATAAAGTTACTTAAGTGACACATAGCACGATGAGGTGAAACTCATTCAGACTAAGCCATTGACAGTACAACAATATTATTAAGCAAATGTAATGATGAGGTAAAACAAATAAAAACAGAAATGAAATCAAAACAAACAAACGATATTACATAAAAGCAGATCGCGGGTTGGGAATGAAACGTAAACAAAGTTCTTTGTGCTCGACTGTACCGGCTAACCTGAAGGTTTTATTTTGTTATTCTTTTGGACAATGAGTTGATATTACCTTTGTTTGACCCTTGAAAGCTGCACGAGGTGCCGATGCGCGGTTACACTAGTAGATAGAACCAAACAAGAAAACAGAGTTCACCCATGATTTTCCATCCCTCTTCGTATATTAAAAATGATTAAAATTCGCTGCACATATTATATTGTAATCATGAATTTTTAGGATTATTACTTATTGACTGTATGTATTTTTAAACAAGTTATTTTTTAGGTTATTAACTAAAACATGTATTCTAATTCATAGGTATTTAGCACTGTCTGTTTGTATAAGTCATATATATATATAATATATTACATATATATAATATATATATAATATATTACATATATATATATATATATATATATATCATATATATGTTATATATAAAACTTATACAAACTTATAAACTTATATATGACTTTTAAATATATACATATGCTATACAAGGAGTGATCAAAGTTGTATTTACTCGAATCATGCAAATTCGCTTGTATATGTATATGTATATATATATATATATATAGTGACATTTTAGCCAGCTTAATAACCTATGTTCGATCAGTGACGAACGTAAGCAGCTTCTTCACATTTACTCAGCAACAACAACAGTTAGTGTGTTTAGCGGACCTCTGGTTGAGACTGAATAGCATCGTGTGTAATCTCGTAAACTGAGCAATAAAGAAAACTTTTAATGGAAACACGTTACTCCAACAAGTTTACGAGAATCAACAGAAACAGTTACTTTCTCGTGATTATTGTTTCTCAAGTTCAGTAATGATCAGAAGCAATACTCATTCAGACCACATTGTTCGTATAGAATAATATATTATTATTTTGAATGTTTGTAAACATTGATGGAGGGGGGAATCAGTGGACAAAATATTACACACAACTTTAGAAGCTATAAAACGTTAAAATGCGTAAAACTAAAATAAAAGTACACGGCATCTGAGCTTTTTTTTTTAAAAAAAACCTCACAAATATCACACACATATTTTGCTAGAAATTAGTGTTAATGATAACTTGGTAGGCGTTAATCCAAGTAAGCTAAATATAATCAAGCTCTTTAAAATAATACACTTAGTTAATAACTTATAATTATTTTAATAACGGTTTCTGAACTGCGTCAGTAACAGGCGACCCTTAGGATCCAAATTTATTTTACAAAAAATAATTGTTAGTTACGAGACTCATATGCTAGATTAGTTTGACGTATCGTGTTAAGTAAATAATTTTAAGGGGATTTTGTAGCTAATATTCCATGGCTAACTGAGTGTGAATAGAAGCCCTTCTCGGTATTATCGTATCAAACATGTTAAAATTTCAGTTAACACCATTACATAGTAGTACGCGAGAAGAGTACTCTAATTACGGTTTAAGCTCTACCGAAAAACTATGTAGCAGCGAATTTGCATGATTAGAGTAAATACAACTTTGATCACTCCTTGTCCTAGATATTTAAATGTAATTCCACCCTAATTTACTTACCCTTAAAATTTGAGTTAAACATACATATAGATTGATTTAAAATATAAAATTGAATAGATGCATTGACAATGGTTTGCACATTTTCTCTGAAGGAAATTATTGAAAATATTACGAAAGTAGAATACTACGACGATACGGAAAGTATACTGGGTATTTATTTGCCTCTATGAGATTTCAAAGTGTCGTAATGGGGTAAAACGCAGACATATAAAATACTCTATCTATAGGAATTTGATATAAAATTCCTTTTATTTTATTAGGCTTTTGATTATAAATTTTGGAAAATGAAGTAAATACATATTTGAAAACATTATATACACGAAAAACTATGTAGCAGCGAATTTGCATGATTAGAGTAAATACAACTTTGATCACTCCTTGTCCTAGATATTTAAATGTAATTCCACCCTAATTTACTTACCCTTAAAATTTGAGTTAAACATACATATAGATTGATTTAAAATATAAAATTGAATAGATGCATTGACAATGGTTTGCACATTTTCTCTGAAGGAAATTATTGAAAATATTACGAAAGTAGAATACTACGACGATACGGAAAGTATACTGGGTATTTATTTGCCTCTATGAGATTTCAAAGTGTCGTAATGGGGTAAAACGCAGACATATAAAATACTCTATCTATAGGAATTTGATATAAAATTCCTTTGCATTCCAGAAAGTTACACCAATTTCACCATCAATCACGGGGATTTTATAAAACTCAAAACAATATTCCACAAAGAATTATGTCATGATTAATATTAATGTAGAAGTTTTGGTTGTAAAATTACGTAAGAGGGTAGGTAACAAAGGCCTGGCCGTGACTGCGGGATGCCGTCCGCGTCGCTCCGCCGCTGAATACATCGAGGGGACATAGTTGGGGGATATTAGTCTCATAAAACTGCCTACAGAGGGGCAGGAGATGAAGCGTTGTGGGGATTTAAAAGTTGCTGAGCCAAATATGAATATATTAACAACTTTTAAATTCGACTCAAGGAATACATAGCATAGAACTATTTACATGAAACCGTACACTAATGTACATTAAATAATTACATTAAACTAATTTATTGAATAGCACAATATGTTAAAATAAACTACGAACTAGGGGATAAAATGAACTACGAATCACAGCACACAAAATAAATATTCTCCATAAACTTATTTAGTAGAAATTCCAAGATCAAAACATTTAAACAGGACTAAAGTGAATGTTTACCAGAGGTGGCGGACAGCCAAGGGGCTGTAATCGTGTTAGCGGCTCTGCCTACTGTAATCCATTTAGTGGCAGTTAAGAGACAGCAATAAATTTGGACAACGTCTTAACCTCTATCCTTTGCATTTCCAAGATTAACTTAATGGCTAATTTTTTAAAACTCTAAGTGTAAGTTATACAATTCTTTTACAACAAATTTTTGTAATTCAAAATCATTGACAATAAATATGATTGTCGTTTTAGGACTGCCTATTTATTAAGATGTTTTAACTGTGATATGCTGTGTCATTTCTAGAATTATTCAGTATTTTCAATTTGACTGCATCATTCAACCTAATATACTTACGATTTTATAGGTCATGAGGTAAAAAATAAACAAATATTGCAATACATTGTTATTTGCAGATTGGTCGGTATATTAAATTTAAGAACATTGACATGATATTGGCAATAAATGATGTTTTGCATAGCTAGTTGATTGTTTAGAATTTTCTTAGCTTTACTTCAGAATGGTTTTAAAATACTGGGAAATAATACTGGGAAATAAAGTCTATAGCAGCATTTAAGTCGTTATTCTGTAAGTGAGTTCTTTCAATAAAAAACCAGGAAAAACCATTTCTGGGATGTTTTAACAGTTTAATTTTAACATTTATACATGTATGTATATACATAAATATGTATGTATATTTAATGATGACATAAATTACTTAACTTCAAGTAGGTCGGTTCTAGAGTTACACGGAGCGTCTAACTTGGTAATCAAGTTCAGTCAACGACTCCTCGGAGGGTATTAACTTTCACCTTCTCGGGTTGAAGATATGTAGGTGGCTTTGAACCCAACGTCTTGCCAGTTGAGTTAATTGAACCCTATTCCAGTTTGTTGTATGTAACATTCTACTCTTAATAGTGTGTACAAAAACACCATAATGATAATCCCTGATACAAAAACGAATTTCTAAAACAATTCAACGCTTCAAAATTTGACAAAATAATAATCTTTATAGAGGTAATTTAAAAACATTTTCTTTGAGTTAAATGACAAGCACATTAAAAACAATAAGAACAACACAGAAAGGAAGGAGTGCAGGTGAAAACAACTTCGGAAGTTTAGTAATCTCATATTTCAAATAAGTGTTGTATTGAAGTAAGTTCAACAATTTATATTCATTCAGATGTAATAATATATCGGTTTAATTTATTACCTTAACAAATTATAATTGACAAACCAAAGCCATCGCTTTTTATTGATAAGTGTAGCCCATCGCAAAAGATAAAATAGTGAAATGGACAATATGGTTTATTTATCTGTATAATCAAGCTTCCCTCGCTTAAAAAAACCTGCTTGGCACGTTTAACTGATAACATGAGTTGTAATTTTATTTTTAACTTATTTGTCAAATTTTTAGTATTTAAATTAATTTAAATTTCTAGGAGGGGTAGTGCAAGAAAAATTATTAAATTAACTTAAACCTTAATAACTGAACTATTTTAAGGTTTTATATGATGGTTTCTTAGTTCTAAAATGGGATTCTGCAACGAGCATTTTTTTAAAACAAATAATAGATGATTAGTACTTCATAAGATTCAGATGCAATGAAACATAGCCTTATGAACAGTCTTCAGCACATTTAAACCATTTCACGTTCAAAATAACGACTTATATTCATGATGGAGTTAAAAAAATAACACCAATGAAAATAAGTTTAACATAAAATACGTTCTCCTTACTTTGGAATAACTTATGAGATTTAATGTGACAAGAATTTCAATGTTGCCTATGATAAAATACTCCCATAAAATTCCATTTCATTAAATATTGTAAGTTAGGCGAATATTCTAAAGCACGCACATCCTAAGGGTGGAGCACAATGGATGAATGAGGCATATGAAAATAGCCAGAGGGTGAAGCGGTATCATAAAATCTTCGAGGGAAGGTTTGATATTGCGTACGGTATTTTAAAGTTAGATTGGAGTTCATGATCATCCAAAAAGTCTTCATCATTATCTAACATTTATTTACAGAATGTAATGTGGCATACAAATTTACATTAAAATAATAACTACTTTTTAAACCATTTATCTTAGATATTAGTAAAGACAGTCATCAAAAATAGTAATAATAATAATACGTTATAATAACAAATAATAATAATTATTACGAATAATTAATAAGAAATTAATTTTGAGATTTTGCATGAATACTGAAAGAAATTTTATATTTGCAGGGCTTGAAGTTTTATACGTTTTAACTGTAAGTGAAACAAAGCTCTTGTAAACAAAGTTTTTCCAAAACGGAAAAGTAGTTTTTCATACTTATTGTCTCGTAAAGAAGTAAGTTTGGAATTGAGATATCTTACTAAAGCAAAGCGAAACTTTCTTGTGTTGCTACTTTTGTTAATATATTTTAAACCATAAGGAAGTAAAGACCTACAATATTGCAAAATTAGATTTTTGCAATGAACACTTACCTGGAATCGGATATTAATTCTGTGCTAGATTTATAATTGGAAAAAATTTAAAAAGGAGCATCCTTCCACAAACGGTTTGTAAAAATAACCCTTGATGATAATATGTTATTTAGCATTTTATTGAAAACACTTAACACCATAGCAACTTTAACGTAGCTTGGTTATAATTATTAAGTGTGACATTTCAGTAATTAAAAATATTCAACTAACATGCTTAACCTGTTGGCTCTTCTTCATACGCAATATCATGCGATTCGTTTCTTGGTTTTAACAAGGACTTTAAATTAAAATTTAACATTAAATGATGTAAGAATCGTGGATAAAAAGTAATAATACATTAGAGACAGTTATATATCTTCACTGTAAACTTGTTCAGAACATAAAGGAACAGTAATGTGCAGGTCGGAACATTTCAATAGCTACATATCCAGAGCGCTGTGCTATGTGTGTCACTGCTCGCCCTGATGTTCCCCGACCCCGCGTTTGCAGAACATTAAAATCTCATCATCACATCTCTATTCGATCTCAGGAAACCTCCGTGTCATAGATGGGTTGTGGAGATATCAAGAAATATAGTATGTCAAACATTTCTTGTAACGCTTACACGAGTCATTAGTAACATTTCCGATAATTTTGTTTTTTGTTTTTGTGCAGGAATGATAATGCAAAATATTAAAATATAGAGTTGCATTTACTTATCAATTAAAATCAATACGTGGATAATAAGTATGGAAAGTTATAAGCTATTGTTGAAAGAATGTGTTTTTATCGGTCATCTGGGGTAATTAAAATTTAATGCAGGAAATGAGGACGTAGTTGAACTATAATGATCATTATAATGATTGATAAATAATGATCATAAGAAATAGGGATTAGGATTAATATTATGTAAGAATTATTCATAAATAAATATATTATAAGATTTCAACTTAGTGTACACGCACAAATAATACTACAAGTATAATATTAGACAGACAACCTTTGCGTGCAACTCAGCCAGTGGTTTGCACGTAGCATGTGCACTAATGTGAAAGGCTGTATAATTTTGTGTTCCGGTTGTTCAAGTAAAAGTGATTATCTGACCTTATTCAAATAGTATTTAATTCACTTCCACCCTACTTTAGTGAGTTCAATTATTGTGTGACATGCTACCTCATATTTGTAACATTTTTCCTAATCAATGATGTCGATATATAATAGCTGCCACATCAGCGTTCCTTAATGTTTTAAATTTCTATATTATCCGTTGAGACGGATTTGAGAAATAAGTTAAATAGCAAAAAAATGTAATATGTTTGAAGTAATATTAGGTATAGTAGCTCTTTAAAGCGTGACGTAATAAGCAATAATTAATAGCTTAGTCATTAGCTAAAATGTGTCTATTAAATTTAACCTTTAACTTTGAAATATGTTGCTAATACTGGATCAGTAGCAAATACGACACAATAGTGTACAATTACTTGAAGATATTGCCATAAATATTTGGGTCTACAAAATTTTGTAGAGTTACTATTATTATCAACTCATGCAACAATGTCTCATATATTCGTCACTTGAAATCACAAAATAAACACACAAAAACTAGTAACAAGTTCAGTGCGTGTTACTGTACATACTTACACATTACCTCTTATGTTTTATTATTCGCTCTCCTTCAACATATCGATTTCTTAACAAGTTTTATAAAAAAAGAGAACAAATTAAGTTAAATCAAATACATCCAAGTTTAGTCACTAAACATAAGTAAATAAATAAATTTTGGATTTATAATCTATATTTATTTATTGAAATACATATAAGTTAAATTGATTTATTGAAATAAATATAAGTTAAATTGAACAATGCTCACTTTGATTTTTTTTAGCCTGAACCTTTTGATATTTATACATCTGGCTATCTGCTTACCTGCCCAACCTACGCTCTTGGGGCATGCCCTAATAATAAAAACATATTTTCAGAACTAAATCCTTATGACAATTTTTTAAACGCTAAATACACCTATATTTAAAATAATGGGATAGTAAACCAGATTTAGGATTTTATTTACCATAGTTTACACTTCAAAAGGTATGGAATTAATTTATAGACCGTGTATAAGAATTATTAATCGATTTTGTGTTGTTACGTATAACATTAAAGTGATTCAGATACAATACCGTGCCCCGAGGAAGACAAACATCTATAGAAGCAGGTACAGCCGGAGGTTCTGTTAATAGTTTATGCAGTTCAGCCCGCTTTTGATTGAACCGTACATTCTGAATAATCCAGGAGCGACATTGTTGTGAGCGCCGCGCCGCCAGACTGCGCCAGGGTCGACTTTGTATGCATTGATAGGTGTAAGGTTATGTATTTATATTTAATTTAACTAATGGCTTTATTCCTCAATATTATACAAAATAAACAGAGGTTTATACATTCTTATAATTTATATATGACAGTAACCGAATAACGAAATCCAATTTTATTTGATGAAGCTTTATTAAAACACAATCTCTGCTCTCATAAATATTTTAAAAATTTGAATTTTCTTTGCTTGTTGATGTACTGGAGGTTTTCGATAACATTTGTTGAAAGTATATTTTTCACTTTCAAAATTACTATTGATTAAGAAAAAAATCCACTATTCTCAAATTTAAGAAGTGTCTGTTAGGGTCAGATACAAAATAGAGTGATGTAACGTACAAAGTGTAACGTAATTTGCTAAATTGTGAATAAATATAAAAATGTCTAAAATATTTTTGGTACGAAGTGAAAAAACTCGGTTTGACAAGGTTTTATGTTTTTCTCAATTGTAATATTCATACAAGAACCGTTAAAGAGAGTAAAAAATGCTGCAACGATTAACTCTCAAAAGTTAGAAAGCCAGCATTACCGGTCTATTAGCAAACCGCAAAACTTTTGCAATATCACTCCTTTTTTAACTCTTTATTTTCTTCTCATAGAAGTATATTCAGTTTAATTTTAAATGTAATATTATGCTATTTGTGATTGTTAAAATGTATGGTTCCTATTTAAAATTACGTGTTGAATCCAATAAAGGTCAGAATTTATAAGATAAGTTGTACAATTGCTTCTAGAACTCACTTTTCGGTCCCGTGTAACTAATCTGAGAACACATAAATCCACATTAACCATAAACATGCTATTAATGTCGTTATTTTAAAAACGCACTATTAGTTTTACCATAACAAATTAAACTTGCTGCTATTATGTCGCTATTGAAATTAAAAAAGCTAACTTGGCAACAACTATTACTAATAAATAAGACATAAAATATGTTTATATTTTAGGAAAAAAGTTATTGTTGCATTTTAAAACCCCTTATATCGGCAAATACCGTTTTGAATGAATAACGTAATCTTGTTATTTAGAAATGGAAATAATCCTTTTTGTTGAGATGAGAGCATAAGAAAACCAAAGCTTAACTTTTGTAATTTAACTTTAAAACAATAATTCATCATGCAGAGTTTGAACTTTATACGCTGAAGCGAAGCATATTCAATAGCTTAAATACAAATAAAATATAATCATATTGGTTTAATCAATAATATAGTTAAATAAAGTATATAACTACTTAATAAAACAATCAAATCGTTAATATAATGTGACAAATAAATAAATTGAACTACTTAACAATTTGGTAAACAAGTTTGTTTGCCCGAAGTGAGAAGCAATACTCTTTATAGTGATTAATTATTACTAATCAAATAAACATATGACATCTGTATAGAATTATTTTATAAATAAGTGTCAAAACCTTTTATTACATAAAGTCCCAGGAAAAGAGTCAATTTGTGCATTACTATTAACAGGAACTTTTTATATATGCATAACACAAGATATTAACTCATATTATACTTAATGTATTTGTTTAGGAGGGGGAGGGGTGAGATTAATTTAGGAGAATTATAACTATGGTCATAAATCAATGAATATCTAACACAATGAAATAAATGAATAGAAATCTTTTTCTATTGATGATTAATACCTTGTTGAAACTAATAGGTAACTTTTAATAGCTATTTAAATGTATAATTCTGGAAACTGGTATATTATTTGGGACTTAAAATCAAACACAGAAAAGGGTTCCGAGGCTCTAAACTCAATCGTTAGCTCTCTTTGACGCATCATAAATTACAACGTTAAACGGTCTAAAGGTAATCTATTCTATTTATTTACATTTCCATGTTTTACAACTTGTATCCATCTATTGTACAGTACACCAAAACTCTCAGTTAGTGATATGTTTTAACATATTTATAATACAATGAAAATATTCAAAGGATGTTTAACAAGATTGTTGGCAAAAATTTCTAAAACTATTATAGTTTCTATAAAATTACAACTATTATTGCTATTGAATTTTAAAGGTATTTTTATTCAGTATTTATTTTATAAAACACAATTTTCCTACACTATATTTACAAAATTATTATTTATTTATTTATTTATAAATTATTATTTAATATAATGATATTCAGACGTAAAACTGTTTTATTAGTAATATCTATCAACAACACGTACAGTAAAAAAGAAGTTGATTATTTAATTTAGGTAATTTTGAGTATATGTTTAAAATTATTTTACATTAATATTGTTTATCTAGTCACATAAACGATCCTGTTACACTCTTGGGATAAATGCATTTCGGCGTATTTTGACTTCTTATACATTAAACGCTTTATTTGTAAATACAGTGGAGGAAGTTGTATAAAAAATAAAGAGTAGTTTTTAACAGGCGAAAGCCTCATTACATTTAGGAAAGAAATGGTTAAGTTATAGAGTTCAAATTTAACATCAAACTACCTTTAATTCGTCTTTGAAAGCATTGCAAATCTTTGGGCATTTTCCAGAATCCTGTGTCTAAACAAACCAACGAAGTGACATATACAATGGAGGTGTTTACCAGAGGTGGCGGACAGCCAAGGGGCTGTAATCGTGTTAGCGGCTCTGCCTACTTTAATCCACTTAGTGGCGGTTAAGAGACAGCAATAAATTGGAACAACGTCTTAACCTTTACTCTCTTTTATTAATCTTAAACGTTCAAGGATGATTTTTATAAAACATTTTGTGTCATTTTTTAAACGAATATGAAACATATAAATGAGTTGTTTACAAAAATACCTTTATCAATAACATGAAAAATAATCATGTTTATTTGAAAGTGGCAGAAAAAAGGCGGCAGTTCATACAAAAGATGTCAACTTTTCGTAGGGATAGATAGAAGATTAACTCGAATGAAGTATTTAACGTATCGTGAGTCTGGCAAGAAGACAAGTTAATTTAAAGTTTATAATAAATAGTTTTCAATTCCTTAATCCAGCGTATTTGTTTTTACTATAACCAATTCCAAATAAGCGTACAAACACACGCAGTAGTGTCTGGTTACTCTTAGGTTTGCGCAAGGTGATCATGTTGTGGGAGAGGTAATCGAGGTTAAATATGCATATTTAAACTCGAAAACCTTTTTTTCTCCTCAATCGCACTGTTATTTTACAGATTTCTACCAAACTATTTGCAGTTTCACACTTTTCAGATTCCAATCTAGGTACTGTGCGGTTCCTTTTTTACAAAATAATTTTTCTTCTTACGTTTGGAAGCTTTGGAAAAACGCTTAATTTTAAAACTTTACTAATGGCCTACCACTTATTTTGAATTAAAATCACGATTTTTAAATCGTATCATCCATAGATGAACATTTAGTGAATGAAATAACAACAACTAATTTTTAATTGGTTAACAATTGAGCCTACTATATGGTAGATGCAAAACCCTTATTTTAGCGTACGGAAGGCAGGTACGGCACACCCTTAAAGGTTTAAACATTTGTAAGACATTTAGTTGTATATTTTACTAACAATTATCAACCAAATAAAGTAACTCTACCTAATTAGTTGAGCCTTAATTTAACTAAGTCATTGAGTTAAATCATTGTTTTTGATGTATTTAAATGAATGTCTTATGAATAACATAATAGTGTAACCGTTTTAAAATAAAATACAAACTAATATTTGTGTTCAATTAAATAGTCCGTCTTTTCTGAGGCACAGACAGAAAATAATCAAAGGGAACGCGTCGTGTTGCGCGAGATGGATGCTAGTGAAGGCACAGCACTGCAGGATGGTTCCGGGTCACTCTTCCTCCTTAGGGTTGTGAAATGTCCAACTAATGATTATTTTGCTTAGTTACAATTGAAAAGTTCACTATAGGGTTTCTTACAAAGAAGCTATAAAAGCTAGGTGGTAGTCTAGTGATGGAGATAGCCTACAACTGTTTATCCTATATGTTAATTGAAACAGTTTTTATTCATCCAAGGGCCATCTGTTAACTATCTGGCGAATTTTTATGATTATTTTTTTAAGAAAGGCAATTTTGATTAGAAGGAAATGTCAAAACAATAATTTATCTCCACTGATTTAATTGTTTTCAAATCCTATTTTAATTTTGAAAAATTCTAGTAGCCGCCTTAAAAAATTTTAAAATAGTTTTCAAAGATCAACTTAAATCCTTATACGAGAAAAAATTGATCCATGAAATACTTGGAAAACGTGGAGTGAGGATGATTTGAAAGCATATGCTTATAGAGTAAACATCACGTTTTAATAATCATATGCTTTACTTAATTCGAGCAAAGCCAAAAGTAGCTACTTTTAATAACAATTTAAATATTTCCCCCTCAAAATGATCATTAACATTACGGGATATACATTTAAAAATGGATACTGGGAAACCATGCAAGGGAATTTTTATTAAATTAACTGGTATACCTTTGTAAGCTAATGGATCAGTCTTATTCAGACATATAAATTTAAATTGTTGTTCATAAGATATAACTGCTTTCAAACAAAAAAAATATCAAAGTTAATATAAGATTACAAGATCTGCATGCAATTTGCATCTTATTGTGCCTTGTGCATATTTAAAACAGTGTGATATCCTGTTTCTCATTATTATAGCGCTATTTTGTATTAAAAACGCAACTTTAGATAATGTGTAAGTGTACGTACATTAATCTTACAAATATTAATTGAATTCTCTTTGTAAATATTAAAATTAAAAGGCAGGAAATAACTTTAAATGATGTATCCTCGTCCACCTCTCTTGGGGCAGGTAAGAGCTTGTTTGTTTATAATAAGCATCCCAAGATGTAACATTAAAAACTCATCAGTATACCTCGACAGCAAACTTAATTTTATTTGCAACCTTTCTAATCTTTGATATATTAGTTATCAAAGTATATCTACAACTACGCCACAACTGACGGTAACAGCTGGATATCGGGAACAGCTGGTATCTAGCTGGATAGTGGATAGCTGGATTTGTAAAAAAATCCCCGCTATTTAAGTTATTACTGTCTTGCAAGTGTATTGGATAATTAGTTCGATAACGAAGATACTTCGTATTGCATCCACTTTCGAGTTGGATAATTGCATTATGCACATTATGTTATCAGATTTAAGAGCAAGGAAAGGCAGTTAACACTCTCCTAAAGATTTATTAGCGTCTCTGTAACGACCGCTAAATGGATTAAAGTGGCAAAACCGCTAACACGATTACGGCGCCGCCGGTGGTCCAAGACTGTTTCACTTTCCTGTAAACGCTGGTATACAAACATAGCTGCTCTCGCAACCGTTACGTGACATGTTAACAGCACTATTCCAACATAAACTACTTATTTAATATTAACGGACCCCATTCCGTTCATTCTGGATTAACTGGACTTACAGAAAGTATGTATTTTGAACGTTGCATTAAGTTAGCAAAATTATGGTCTAAGACTGTTTCCCTTTCTTGTAAACGCTGGTGTATATAAACAAAGCTGCTCTCGCAACCGTTATGTGATGTGTTATCAGTACGATTCCAAATTAGACTACTTTTCTCCATTAAATAATAACGGATTGTCTCATTTCCTTCATAATGGATTAACTGAACTTACAGGAAGTATTGTATTTTGAACTTGCATTTAGTTAGCAATAAACAATAGTGCATAATAAAACATAATAAAATTAAAATAATGTAATAGTGAAACTGTATATATATATATATATATATATATATATATATATATATATACTAAGATAATATTATCCATGTACCTATGCAATATATGGGTTGATTAATCGATCCACATGCCAGGCCGTTTGTCCGAGATCATTAAAACACGTTTGCAATCATCCGTAAACTCATCAGCTCTACGTAATGGTAAAGTCTATAATTGAGGTAATAGTGATTTAACTAAGAATAAAAAACTTTGAAAACATTTTAGAAAAGTTAATTTGCTGTTATTTAATCCATGGCAAATCTACTCTAAAAGTACTTTTGAATGCTTTTTATCTTTATTAAAATAATAATATTATTTTAAAGTATCCACCACCACCTTCGAAATCACCGCACTCTTTTCAATGCGAAATTTGTACTTAATTCAATAATCTTTATAACTGAGATAAAAAATTAAACTTGACAGAACGATATATATAATAAAGGATTACAAAATTTTGTTCAGCGTAAAAAGTTTACTTGAAATGTTGCGTCACAACCTTACTCTTATATTTTAAAACTAATTTTGATTGCAATATGTTGGATCGAAGAAGGCGGCCGAAAATTAAAATATAGTCAACATGAAGTACTTAGTAAAAATGGTCGGCGGTAGTGGTGACATCTGAAGAAATGTTGAAGAAAACATGCATTCCGATATACAGTAACTGTGAAAGTTACATGGATAATATGATGTAATTAGCGAAACTGACTTACAACCGCAAACCAGTGATAAAAATAGACTGGCTTTAAATAACCAAGCAATTTAAATTTTATAAGTAATTTTACAATAAAAACTATCAGTAGTATATAATAAGTATTTTTGTTTGTCATATTTTACAACATTTTAATGAATATTTTTGTCTTATAATTGGTTAAATACTCGACACATCATGACTAACATTCAAGCTTATATTAAAGATAAATTGTTTTTCTTAATGTAGAAAATCATACTATTTTGAGATTTTTAAGTAAACTCTCAGCCACCACATTTTCCGTGGCATCGAAACGAAATATTTGTACTTATACATATTCGGATATCGATGAAAAGGTCCCAATTAAATTCATGCATATTCTCTGGAGGCTGGATGCCGGACATGGAACGATGAGTTGGATGCCTCTTCTTGTTTAATTATGGCCACGAATACTTCAGTCCACAGCATTCCTTCGTCCAGCAGGACACGCTTCATAAGGACACTTGAATTTTGGGATTCGTAAATTTAATTTAGCTTGTTCCACAGCGAGATATTTTGTTCGAGAAGTTGACCGCAGTAAAAAAGGAATACCTCCTAATAATTGGGTGAACACATATTTTTACAGATGTTGGACTGTGTAATAGTATAAATAAAGCTATGCATTTTACAAAGTAAACAAAAAAATAAATAAACAGAAATCACATAAAAAACACTTTAAACCATTAACTACTTTAGGTATAACCTATTAGTTACTATTAGCTACTTTTAGGACTCCTTCCAACGAGTCCGTTTAAATTGTAATGAGTAAACACCGATTTAAAAACATAATATGTTGATAACTATGCCCAATATTTGCCTAAAATAAGTCATTTTGTTTGTTAAATATTTGAAAATAGACATTTGGAGTATATTTACAGAATAAAACGAGCTTGACCATGAGTAATAATGAATACTGCGAGTACTATGGTAACTAGTTTAATAGGTAAGTAATTTTAAGTTTTGTAACAACTTTCTTGAACCTGGACACTTTATATATATATATATATATATATATATATATATATATATATATATATTTATATATATATATATATTTGTGAATTAGTGTATGTCGTTAAATAAATAAATGAACTATTTAAGTAATTTTATTTATTTAAATGGACTATATATATTTAAATATAAACCTTATGAACGAATGGTGTTTTTGGCACCTGGGGACCTAAAAGGAAAAGTTGTCATGGTCCCGGGCCTAGGTGTTACCATTAGCGACTACGGTAATAGCTATTTCTCTATAGGGGAAATTCGCTAAACAAAGTTTATACCAATACAAATTAAAATGTCATAATTTTGTATACGAGTGAATACTAACTATTTGTTATTTGTGGTATAAGATTATGAATGTAAAAACTGTGTATAAAAAACTTTTATCGACAAAAAAATTATAAATATAAACTTGAACTGTACAAACAGCTAAAGTGAAAACTATTTTTAACCATACAAAACATTTCCTTGAAAAATTAAAATTGAGATATGTTTAAAGTTTTCTGTTATCAATCACCTTCCCAGTATTGTTTCAAAAACTAGATAGGAGGGTGACAACAAAAGCCAGGCCCACACTATTGTAAGGTAGCAGGGGAGTCTGCGGCCAAACAAATGATATGCACATAGTTGAGGGGCTATTGACCTCATAACATATCCCTTCTCTTCAATTATTAAAGCGTGATTATATTGGTGAAATATTTGTGTTAAGGGAGTTGTCCATACAGCTAATTATTGAATTATTAAGTAGTATTTATGTAAACAAACTTAACGGCTCTTCATGCCGATGCTAGAGAGATTTAGAGCTTGATTGTTTGACTAAAATAAATTAAAAATAATAAAATATTATAATTCTTAATAATTTATAGATATCTACTTTAATCTGTCGCTTAATGAGTATGGTAATTCACAACGTGCCCTATTGGTGACATAAAACACAAGTTTTAGCGAAAACCAGTACACTGAGTTCAAACTTACTTAAAGGTTATTAATAGTTTTAGGTCGTTTGTTAACAAAATCGACAAACGTGTTAAATAGATATAGGAAAGCGTGGATCAGAAAGGTAACGTTTATTTAAATGGCCACACACTGAACCTTTTAACAGCTCGTGTTTTACTTTCTGATTTTACAAAAGGCCTTGAAAGGCTTTTAAACCGTTAAGTGTAGTCCGATAAAAGGTCTTACGATATGTGTTCGCATTTATTACATCCCTAAACCTGGTGTTTACTTTGCACTCAGTTGTGAAGGGAGTTTAAAGTGAGACATATAATTATATCATTTAAGATAACTAAATAACTTAGTAAATAACTAAAATTCTTCACTACAAAAGTGTTATCATATAAATAGAGTAATTTAATTATTGAATTAAGTTAACATAGAAACGTAATTTAAAACAATACTATTTATATAAAATAAACCATCATCGTTGAGTGTGTTTACAAGAGGTGGCGGACAGCCAAGGGGCTGTAATCGTGTTAGCGGCTCTGCCTACTTTAATCCATTTAGTGGCGGTTAAGAGACAGCAATAAATTTGGACAACGTCTTAACCTTTACCCGTGGTTTACGTTTAAGTGGAATGCTACAAATGTCTTCCACTTTATTTTGGATTTATTTAAAATATGATTTTATTATTCTTCCCACTACATTTTGATCATAGTAGAAACTATCAGTAAATTCTTAATAGTAAATAATGGTTAGTGTTACACATGCATTACTATTATGACCAGCTTATACTGTATTACTGGCAAAACCCAGAAATTACCCTGCGTTTCTGAGTTAATGATAAAAAGTTAACCATAGTTATCCATAGCTTTAAATGTTCTTCTACATACATAAGGCCATGTAAAGTTATTTTTATTGTTATTTAGAGCAATAAATTAATATAAGTTCACTACTCTATACAAATATTTAGTAAAAATACATAGCTATAATTGTTATAGTAAAACAATAAAATAAAACACTCTATCACTCTAGCATAGACAATTTATTACGAATAAACATATTAGTAATAGTACACACGCTTTACGTAACAGACACTTCACTGTACGTATTCTAGACACAAAGGGTTTTGTTAAAGGGTAAGTTTGTACTTATATATGTTGTCGTGAAACGAGTGATAAGCATACTTATCCATTACTTAAACATTTCTTATGGATTTATAAACTAACGAAATAGAATAGAACAATTAAACTTTATTATTTTCAAAAAAAGAGTTCCCTATCGTCTTTTGGCTTGAATGAAACCTAATAAACCCATTCACTGTAATGAGAACCATCCATTGCGAAGAAAGGAGAAACTGAAAACAAAAGCCAAACTTTCGCAATCTCACTTTTCAACGTAAATAATTTATTGAAGTAAGTTTAAACATTACTTTCAATGACGTCTTGTGAATTGTTTATTTCCTAGATATTCCGACAATGACAAACTACGAGTCTCACAAATTTACTGTTGTCAATAAGACTAATTATTTGAGAAAAACCATGATCAGATCTAGCAACAATAAATAAAGTACATATATTTCCTTTTTACTAATTAAATATGGAGAAAGCACTTGTAGATAATGGCATTTAGTAACAAGCAACAAATTATAGACGAAACATTACTTTTTATGACCAACATGCCATTACAGTTTAGACTAAGTAGACAACATAAATCCCAAACCTTGATCGTAAATGCAATACATATTTCATAAAAATAATTGCATATTCATTTTATCAAACATTTGTATCAAATCGAATCTTGGTTATTCAAATTAATCTTATTAGCTGGTTCCACAAAATCATCCTAAATATTACTGATACAGTTCAAGTATTGACAAATGAGTATGAGTATGACTAGTTGATGCAAGTTTGCTTTCCTTAGGTTTTTGCATTTAAATTACCTTTCTATAAACACGTTTATAGCTCTTTACCGGTGAAGCTCGACACCCTTGCCTTGAACTCTTCTTCAAGCAAAGCTCCTATTTATAAGTCTTTATTCCGACAAAGCTTGCCATTTGAGCTTTTCTTCCTTTTACGTCCTACTTTCTGCAAATATTGACCCCTTTTTAGGAAATTGTCGATAGTTTTAAGGTATCTCACTAATCGTGAGACGTTAATGGACGCTTTACTGCCTAATAAACTATGACAATATTGGTTAGCAACATATGGCGATAAATTGCTATCTGCTAGCAGTAGTTTTAAACAAATCTCTAAAGATACATTTACAGCATATACAGTACATATACACTACTACCTGGAGCCTATCCATAGTTATATACAGTTCAAAACCTATTTATTATGATGGATTTTAAAAGCCTCAATTAATGAATAAATATTACAAAAATGATTATATTTATATGTTTAACAGCCCAGCCATACATAGCGTTGGTCAAATACGAGTTTTTGAATTTGAAATATACCCAGTATAAAAGCAACAGCTGGGTGGTTAAAAAAGCAAAAAACTAATTAATCGCAAACATTGATGTTTGTTACCTGCAACGAACAAATAAATAGAAGGTTATCTTCCCAGAAATGAAAGAAAAACAAAGCTCTTTGTTGTAAAACAATACAGGCGAGTACAAACACTTTGTCGGTGGCAAAATATATGCTTTTATTCCATGATTCTGATCACTGAACCGAACGAAACTGTTATTACAGTTGTAATATAAGGGCAAGGGGTTTGAGATTCAAAATATGATTAATACTTTGTGTTGTTTTGGAATTTTGAAATGATTAAATGTAGGATTAATAGATAAAATTCTGTTACATCTATTATTTAATTACAGCAAATAAAATAGTTTTTAGGGACTCTGACAAAGTTTTGACCCGTGCCATGACTCAATACTGTATATAGTATTAATTTAACATCAAACATTTTTCATTACAACAATTGTTTTACAAAATGATAAATTGAGTAGAACGGGGTTTAAAAATGGACCGAAAAATATTACATCAAATAAGAATGACTTCGAAAATATGACTTTACAAGTAACTCAAATATTCTTCGTACCAATACGACTATTGCTCATCTTAATATTATTTCCTTCTTCCGCTTTAAAATACTGAATGGGATGTAATAATGGATTAGATGAATGCCTCGCCTCCCCCGAACATCGCTCCGTCAAGTGTCTTGGTCACCACTCGTCTTCTTTTAATTAAATTCACCAGATTATTCATTATGGTACATGTGTTCAAAAATACGCACGAACTAGAGGACTTGAAAATATAATTTTGCTTCGCAAGGCGAAACGAGAATTATTAAAATGTTGTTTTTTTACCAGGCACTTGTTCAATTCTAACTTAAAAATGAAAATGTTAAAAAACGCTTAGTATTTCAACGTGTTGTTCTGGTTTACACATATTATGAATGTGTTGCCTATTTAATTTTGTATACCTATTGGTAACATTTTTTTTCTTACCTAATTAGTGAATTTGTGAACTATATATTATCAACAAACTATATATTGTCAAATTAGCAACATATACACAAGTAGATTTTCTCAGAGTCTGTTCTCTGATTGGGCCTGATGATGACCGGTGTGACTGGTTGAAATCAATCGCCTTGTACCAACTACTAAAGAAAGTTGTAATTTTATACAACTAAATAAAAACCCCATTTTCAAATCCTTGTTTTTTACCATAACACTTTTTACCTTACTGTTTACTGGTTTTAAGCATTATAAGGTCATTTAGAAGTGGTTTAAAACCATCTCTCACTTGGCTATTCATTATTCTTAAGTTAATAAAGCAGTAATAAATGTCTTTTTGATCAAGTATTTTCATTACATTTTACATTTCATAACATGTTGTTCTTCGATTATATTTTATCTAAAGACTTACAAAAGATGTGGTTACTTAAATAAAATACTACGTAAAACAAATACTGAATTATTAATGCAGAGACAACTAGCTCGGGTTGTTCTCGTGCTACGTGTTTTAGGAAGATACCGTTATTTTGTCACAGCAAGTTGCTCAAGTGAGGCTGACAGATAAGCCGTTGCGCGGGATCGCTTAACTAGATAGGGGCAAACTTTGTTGGAATAGTTGCTCTCTCACTCTCACTACCGTGGGATCTGTTAAAGCCTCGTTAGAGTATACAAGGGTGATGGGTAGACGCCTTAATAATTACGTAAAGCAAGTATTATTAGGTTTAACTATAGACTGTAAGATAATAGCTTAATAAAGTAAGTTTTGTCTTTAGTTTCTGTTTACGACTAATAGTCGTAAACGTTTGTAGCCCAGTAAGTGTTTACTTAATTGTCGATCATTTCCTTTAAGGAAGACAATTTTTTAATTGCCCCCTGCGGGAGATCGCAAGATATTGTATATATAAAATGGTAAGCCAGTGTTATGGTATAAACTATTTTAACTATTCATGAAAAATAAATGAATGATTGGAATTTTAAAATGATTATATCTGAATTAAATGATATTTAGGTATTTTAAACGTACTTGAGTTGCTATAGGAGTCAAATCGTTTAAAGTTGAATACGTTTGAACAACTTTAATCCATACGTTTTAACATACAGAGTTTATATTTTATTTAAATGCAGGGCCTAGGACAGTTGTGTGCCCACTTGAATTAATCATAGCAGATATACAACCCTTATCTACGACAAATATAAAAAGTATTTTACAAAATAGAAGCCACAAATATAATTTTTAAAATAACAATACTTTTAAAAGGTTGGGAAAACACTTTGGTGATTAATAAATCATAATGTTTAAAGGTACAAAGTTTATAAGATTAGTCAAAAGTTTATTATTCACTTAAAGAAAGAGATCGATGAATTTGGGAAGTTCTTCAGTAAATGGCAAAATAATGCTTAAACTTTTGCCACTAAATTATGTATGATGAAAAGCAGCCTCGCAAAGTTTCGACTCTTGAGAATAATGCTATGGATCAATAAACACATAAAGATGGTTTCTATGGATCATCAAATCAATGTTAGCATTGGTTTAAATATCCTTGGGCGTTCAGGAATATATTTAAATAATTGAATTGAATAAACGAGCACTGACATATATTGTTTTTATGGTAGAGTTATAATACCAAAAATATAAATGGAATATATATTCTGATGAAATCACTAATTAAGGAAAAACGATGTGACTGTTTAACATTATTGTTCGACATAAGTTTCAACATATTAGCTCTATTTTCCCTTCATGTTTAGGTCGGTTTTGACTGACAACCTTCACTTTATCATCTGATATATTAAGACCACAAATACCATCACCAATTCTCCACCACCTCATATATTATGACGTTTTCAACAAATTTCAGTCTAACATCTTAAAAGAATATGTAAATAATGAAAACTGGTATTACTCGCAAAATAATGTACTTTTAAACTGGCATTAAAACTTTGGTCATCGTCTTTGTTATCTCGATAACTGTTTTAGTTAAGCATTGAGAAATTATACTATACACTGTATTGAATTGGGCATAAACGTTTTCGTTGTATCTTTAATCAGTTTGGTTATAAATAAACCATTTATTAATGACCTTATATATAGTATAATATGTATGTCAGCTACATCATTGTTGCGTAAAACACAGTAGAATCTTATAATGTTAATAAAACAATTGATAGTTTGAGTGAACGTGCTCTTTCATCATAATAAATGTATGACAATGTATTTAAAAATCAATGTACAACAGAAGACTCGTTTATAAATTAAATTAATGTTTGGTGAGATCTCGGTAAGTATATTGGTTATTTATTATTTCTGATTTTATGTTTTACCCAACTATAATTAATAAAATGTACAGAAAAAATACCAAATTATTCCCCAAAGTTGTTTTAATGTTGAAACATTACGTGCATAATGTATAGATTTAAAATTTAGACTTCAAAATAATCTATTTTGATTTTGAAATTTGTTTTCTTAATTAATATATATTTTTTGTATGCCTGTTGATTTTTGTAACATTTTTGTAATTATTTGTTATAGCCACCCTTTGGGATACCCACCCTATGTTTTACTGTCATTTCCTCAATGTTACTACGAAGAAGAAACCGGATAAATTCTCGGAACGTTCCTGCACAGTTTTCAAAGAATTCCAATAGCGGTCAAACTGTCTGCATCTCTCTCCCAACTAGAACTCCGTCGATCGGCAAATGAAATACTGTCTGGTTTACCTTCAACTGTATGAACCATTCTTATCTGATAGGTTGTGCTTGCAAACATAATGAAATACTGTCTGGTTTACCTTCAACTGTATGAACCATTCTTATCTGATAGGTTGTGCTTGCAAACATAATGAAATACTGTCTGGTTTACCTTCAACTGTATGAACCATTCTTATCTGATAGGTTGTGCTTGCAAACATAATTAAATACTGTCTGGTTTACCTTCAACTGTATGAACCATTCTTATCTGATAGGTTGTGCTTGCAAACATAATTAAATACTGTCTGGTTTACCTTCAACTGTATGAACCATTCTTATCTGATAGGTTGTGCTTGCAAACATAATGAAATACTGTCTGGTTTACCTTCAACTGTATGAACCATTCTTATCTGATAGGTTGTGCTTGCAAACATAATGAAAACAAATGTCACAGTAAGAGTGTTCTGTAACAATACCAAAACCTCCTTAAAAAGGATAATGGTCAAATATTAAAATAGTGGAAAAAACCTGAATGTGCCGAAATAATATTTTTTTACGACACGAAAACCCTGTAACAGAGATGACAACCAGCTACAGTGGATTCATTATAGGTATAATTCATGTAAAATCAGGATTTGATAACATTGTATTTGCAGTGTGTTACATTTAAGATTTTATGTTTAACGCAACAAACAGATTCTACTTAACTAAGTACGGTTTTTAAGGAATGGTATTTAACATTTAAAAGGTATTTACATTTTTGCGATACACAACATTTTACTACTAATAAAAAAGAAAACCTTAAATTCTTGTCAGCTAAGAAAATAAGAATTTGATTTATTTTCAAACTTTAATAATAAAAGCAGTGTTGTTAGATCAATAAGTAGAAAAATAACTGAATATATTGTGAATATTACCATCGATAATTCAGTTTTATAACTGCTTACTTCCAACTTACATAAAAAAGGGTGATTTATATTTAAGTGCCTGCTTAAACATAAAATATTAAGTCAAAAAGCAATAACTGAATGTCACAACCTGTGAAACCCATTTAACGTAGGACTTTAAAATCCTTTTAATAATCTCCAACTATTAAAAGTAAAGTTGCAGTGGTTTTATAAAAGGAGTTTTTTGTATTTTTTACAAAATTCGTTTTGAACACGTTTACAAGAATTTGAACATAATATCTATGAAAAATATCTCCCTAAAAGGAAATATAAAGTTAATAGAACTAGGTAAATATTTAAGAATTGACAATATAAGTGTTAAGCCTAATGGAAAAAATTATATTTAAAGAAGAATTGCTATAAACAGGTTTATTCTTATAATGCCAGTTATTTGTAGGTCTGCTAACAATCAAGAAGAAATGTGTTAGTCAACCATCCTAATCATAAAACTATTTTAAGAGATCCGTTCAACTATAAATTTAGGTCAATATTTTATAACCAATAAAAACGATCAGATAATTAGTAAATACCATTTAGCAAATAGCTAATTATACCATATTCTCCCTTTATGTAAACATAACGCAAAAGTTACAAACTTGAGGAATCGAGTGAAAATGTAACTTTTAATATTTGGTATGGGTTTAGTTTAAATTACAGTAAATACTGCTACTATAACATAGATACTGTTTTAACCGAAATGCAAAAAAATCCCAACTACTACAATGATTATTTTTATTGTGGAAAGCAACGGCAAATGAAGGAGTAGTTGTGAGTGTTTTGCACTCCCGTGCTAATGGCTGGCGTTATGTACGGTAATCTGTTCCTGCAAAAGCCAGTAAAAGGTCTCACACCAGCTCGGCTTTCAACAGCCCATGTTTAAGTAAATACATACCACTTATACAGTTTAGAATAGTTCTTGACAATATCGTTAGTGATATATAACAATTGGTAAATACCTCAGGCGTATCAACATCAAGTTTTAATTTAAATGGGTTAAAAGCCGAAAAACTCCTAATAACCCAATATATAGGTAACTTGAGAGACGATCAGTTTACATTAAATCCGGCAAAAAATATTTTTTATCGGATTTTTTGGTATATAACGGGGGTTGTAAAACTAAGTTTGCGACCTCGAAAGCCATGGGGAGAACTTTTGGTAGGTGAAAAACCTCATATTTTTGGCACTTATTCCATATTTATTCTTGTAGGCCCTAAACAAAGCCTCGTACAGAAATTATTATACTTGCTGAATTTAAAGTACACAGGACTTCCTACATAATACACTGGTCTAAGTTGTTATTAATAAATGTGGTTCATATTTTAAATAACTTTTAAATTCGACGAAATTTTCCGATGAACCTCAAAATGTTCGCACTTCTTTAGTTTTTTCCTGTAACTCGTAAATGAGACCTCATACGGAAAATATTATACTTATTGAAATGAAAGCAGACATAATGTACTATAAAATTCAGTGATCAAATGTAGTATTACTATGTTTAGTTCATATCAGAAGAACTTCTGAACGGCAGAACTTTCAGTAAGCAGTAACCAAATCTTGTTTATATATTTGTATAGGAAAATACGCGTTTAAACATTGTATCCCACATAGAGAGGCCATATAGAGTTAGTCAGTCTGTCAATAATATAAAGTGAATAGCTTTACATGTTCTACATTTAGAGAACTGAATAATTTAGTTACCTCCAATCCTTTAAAGCGAACACATTAAATATCACTTTGAGTTCTGCCTGGAGAGCTTGTAATGCAGCGGCTGTGTTCTCGTTCTATTTATCTATTTACGATAGGTTATGAGTGAACTTATCGTAAATCCAATCATAAAATCAGCACATTCTTATTTGTGTTAGTGAAATGACTGCAGTAAAATTCCTTTAAATCTTAGTCTATAATATTATTTCCTTCTTCAATTTTCGTCGGACAAACGAATAAATATGAGTTGACAAAAGCAGTTTTTATTTTACCCTTTTCTTGGCCACGAATTAACGACTCAATATTCAAAGCATTGAGGAAGTAATATTTGGTCCAAACATACCCAACCAATTAACAGCAATAATCCTCAAAAGGTAATTATAGTGTAAGTCTCTTTTACACTAAGCGTTGGAAATATCAGTTTGAAATCTGAAAAGTGCACGAAATACTTTAAGTGCTTTAATTGCTTTGTAAAGCATTGTTGAAGTTAATGATTTGTTACAAAGCTTGAAATCATATCGTCGTATTTTTACCCAATTTTCATGAGTGTAATTAATATAAGTTAAATCGTTGCGATGCTTAGTTTTCGATTTTTCCATTATTTAAATTAATATATTGCGCATATTAACATTTTTTGCTAACCACTACGGGAATTGAAATATAAAGATTTGCTAGAATTTCAACTGTAATAAAGGATACAAAACATTTTATATATATTTTTATAAATCATTAAAGGTAGTACTCTTAATCGAATCAAGACTGCTTTGAGGTTAAAGATTATTGCTGAACTTTTAATTTTATCACAGAAAATAGTGTTAAAACACGTGGTGAAAGGTGGTGGTGATTAACATTACGGGGCGGCTGGGCATTGTTGGGTATAAATTACTCTGTATTGTTCCTTGGAACCAACTCAAGTTTATGGCTTATCGATACCTCGCCCACGTGTAAATGAGTTTTGGTCGGCCATACAGCAAAGCCCATGGTCAGAGTCATGTAGCGTATTCTTGCTGCTTACATTGATGGATTAAAAAACACAATATTATAATTGGTATATAGACATAAAGGGTTTGATTATTTATGTCCAATTTAAAAAATGACTTCTTAAAAAAATTGGTGGATTATCGGTAGACATCCACCAATTTTTTTATAACCAAGCACCTGGTCTAACTTTATGATAAGTCTTAAAAAAACAACAAAAAAACAGATGTTACAATATTTTATGAAAATTTTAGATTTTTGTCACATGGACGAAGCCTGTGCTCGAGAAATTAGTTAAAAAATAGTCAGTAATAATTATGACGAATCCCTGGGGATATAATGACACATTATACATTACATTACGTTATGGGAAAACGAATAAAGTACAAAATAAGAACGAAATAGTCTTCTGACTTTTAAATCATACTAGGTGTTACCTGTCAGTCATTGTCATGCCTTTGACTATTACCAACTAAAACCAATATCACCAAGATCACCTGGTCAAGTAAACATGTCATTAGCTTTTAAGTAAACAAAAATATCTTTCCATAAGGTTCATATGGGAACCCTTTCGGGTCTCTTGGGAGAAACCCTATTGAGTTAGGACGAAATGGATGGCTCGAAACCCTTCTCCCTGAAATTTTACATATATATATATGTATATATATATATATATATATATATACCAAGTTTCATGGCAAACGATCCAACGGTGTCGAGTCCATAAACTTCAAATATATATACAAACCAACATCTTTTTTAATAAATATAGATTTTAATCAAGAATATTTGTGGACTAATATTATTGTGGCTGTAAATGTGATTTTAACTTGATAATACTTACAAAATTTGATTAACTAAGTGTGTTATCGGAATATAATCTCTAAGCAGGACTAGTTAATGCTAGATTTAAACACCATCACGACAAATACGTACCGTGAAGAATTAATCTATATATCTGACGTGCAAATCCTGGAGAAGAACAATATAGTGTTTATAATTTTCGTCTGGTTCGTTGTTGAACTAGAAGCCATTGTAGTGCTAGAGTAATTGAAATATCCACCGGCAGAAGGGAAATACAACGGACCTTTTGAGGCAGTCCTGACCTGGTCTGTATTGTAATGTGATCTCGCAACACGCCTTAGTTTAAATATAATTGTAACTGTGAAATTAACTGACTTACAATCGACCATACAAATAAAATTTCTCTTAAACACAACTCTTAATGCTTGTAAAAGCTTAATGCTTGTAACAGCTTAATGCTTATACATTGCTCTTAGTGGTTGTAAAGAAAACAACCATTCAACATATAACATGATGAATTATGTTAGTATTAAGTTATCTAGTATTGTTGAAAAACTGTTAGTTTTGAATCATTTAATAGATCCAGATTTGAAAGCTTAAATCATAAATATGAGAAGTTAAAAGTATAACACACAAGAGTATAATTAAAGTGTAAACAAGAGTGTAATGTAATTTATTTTTTTAGGAAAAAATCTAGAATGAATGGAACAAAAGATTGTAATGTGGTGTGTCGTGTTGTGGTGAAATATGTCCAAAAGGCAATAATTACAAAAAAATTAAGAGTTTAACATCTAAAGTTTAGTCAAAATACCCCTGTTGCAGCAAACCTACGTACTCAGCGAATTTCCAATACATATGTATGTGCCTGACTACTACATAGAGCCACCTACTAAGTTTCACAAAAATACATTTATAAATAAGTGATATATGGCATTTTATATTCTCCATAAGAATAAAATTAGGGCTGATTACGCAGGTTTGCTGCAATGAAGAAGATAAGAAATGCATTTTTTTGCAATTATCACTATAACTCGACCCAGTGAACCTACATACCAAATTTTGTTAATTTAGGTTCATAACTAAAGAGAGATATAACATTTTATTTATTCTCCATATGAATAACATGGGCGCCGAGTATGCAGGTTTGCTGCTATGGGGAACAAAAAGCTTTTTTGTGCAAATATCAATATACCACAAATATTTGAAGCCAAATACCAAGTTTCATAAATAATCGAGATATCACATTTTATTTATTCTCCATAAGGATAACATTGGACAACGTACTGTGTTTAGAACTTTGAATATCTCAGCAACGGTTGGACGTAGGACAACATTTAAAACACCAATATGATTGTTTTGTAGAGTTAAACTGATTGGTAAAAAGAGATTTGAAGGTTTTGGTAAAATTATCCGACGGAAATCCAAAAAACCGTATCCCATGAGATTAACATGGGAAATTTTATGGACGCGTTTTTTGTCTTTTTTCCACAACCACTTAACCTAGGTTAACGCGTTGGCTGCGGCGGACCCCGATCAGGGTTTTTTCTCAACTTCGAAACTTATGAAAATTTCATGTTTAAACATGTTTGCAGCAGCGAAAGTGTTAATGATTGAAAATACTAAATTATTTGTTTGTTAAGCTCTATAAAATGGCTATAACCAAAATTGAGTGTTTTTAAAATTTTAGGGAGAAAAATTCAAAAAACCGATTTTTGGAAAATATAAAACCCCCATAAAACCCCCTTTCCATAGTCCGACCGATCTGGTTTTCGAACTTAAAGTCATAAATGTTACTCTACACATTTGTGCCAAATTTCATCAACATCGGGCGTTTCTTTCAAAAGTTATCGAGGTAACGGACACACACGCACACACACACACACACACACACACACACACACACACACACACACACACACACACACACACACACACACACACACACGCATATATATATATATATATATATATATACATATACATTTTAACGAATAGTGTTTTTGGCATCTGGGGACCTCAAATCCCCTATATGGGAAATTCGCTAGTAAAGAAACACTAGAAAATTTATGTCTTTGATTATTTTAAATAAATTTATCTTAGATAATTTAATAGATAAGGTGATTTTATAAAGACAAAACAGGTAAAAAACTTATATTTTATAAACAATTATTAAAGTCTGCAGATAGTTTAATTTTTGATACAGAAGAAAACTCTTTCAAAGTCCCATTAAATGTTGCATGTTATATACCCCAAATAAAAATAATAATTCTATCTTAGAGTTAGGATTAGTTGTAAGGTTAAAATGAAGTTGAAATGTTTATGATAAGTAAACAGGATGAATAAAATAGTCTTACAACACTATAAAGTATATTTACACTTATACTGTACTTACATACAAGACGGTAAAATATACACAAAAAATGGTACAAGGTGATCGATTTAGATCAGTTACACCGGTCATCATCAGGCCCAATCAGAGATTGATTCTCTGATTGGGCCTGATTCTCTGATTGGATCATCAGGCCCAATCAGAGAATCAATCTCTGATTGGGCCTGATGATGACCGGTGTAACTGGTTGAAATCGGTCGCCTTGTACCATCTTTTGCGTATATTTTACCGTCTTATATGTAAGTACAGTATAAGTGTAAATATATTTTATAGTGTTGTAAGACGTATTTTATTCATCCTGTTTAGTTTTAACAACACGTATCATGCTAATAAAGAAACTATTTATGATAAGTAACTTATTGTATAGTTTTATAATAATAAGTAAGAAATTACTTGTTTAAGAGCAAGACATTTATTTATCTGGAACGTGTTAAAAACAAATAGCCCATGAATCTTCTTTCCCGTTCCAAAAGAGATTACATTTCATATCCATGAAACAGGATGATGAATGCCTACTCTAGATCCAAAACCGCACCACACATTAGTTCCCGTTCTTGTATTTTTAATGCTACCAGCTTTATTAGGTTTTGAAATTGGAAAATCAATTATATAGGATTATTATTAAAGATGGTCCTGTATGGAATGTTCTTAGAAACAATTATTAAAACTGAATATTCTGATGTTATTTAAACATACTTAACTTAAACATGTTACTTAAATTTTAAAATCTACTTATATAAAGGGGTAGACGGGTTCACTCACTCACTCACTCACTGATTCACTGACATAAACTATGAGGCACTTGCCCTAATCGAACCCCCTCGACCCCATACTTGAATTAAAGTTCTTGACGAGAAAATCTTACATAAATTTACAAAAGTTAAAATTTGTGAGTTTTGGAGGCCCTTTTTGGGTGGGGAAAATTCAAATTTTTCAAATTTCCACTGTGACCGCGTTTTGTACGGAAACGGTAAAAGATGGAAAACAATGTTAAATACAAAAGTTGTAGACAATTTAATTCCCAACAAACGATTTTTTGTCATATTTTAGAGTCGATCATCCGTTTAGCCGTTATTCATTAGAGAAGGAATAATTTTGAGTATTTTAGCCCATTTAAATGTGTACAAAGTTATGGAAAGCTGTTCTATGAAAGCACATACTTTGGCTAATACCACAATGTATCAGCTGATTTAAATAAACCTCCCGTGTAGGCGATAATTTTCTCACCTTGAGGTTTATTGTATAACTGGAGGTAACACTGCTTAACGATTTTGGTCAAAAAAGCGGGCCGGTGATTTTGTCAGGTTGTTACACTGGTGAGGCAAATTTATCGTTCTTTGAACTACCCTGATTGGCTGTTTTATTACTATATGTGAATCTGCTCATGCAAATCACTAAAATAAAGTAATAAAAGTTTGAATAAATTCATCTTTTCGTTTGATTTATGTATCTAATTTTTCCGTGAAACATGATTAGTTATGAGGAAATAAACAAATACAAATTATATAAATAAAAAATATATATAATAATTTATATATATAAATCAGCTATCAGTTGTTACAAAACATGGTGAGCACATTATTGCCTACACGGGAGGTTCAATATCGTGAATATCGTTTGCTACGATATCGGAAAATGTCATCAACCGATTGTTTGTTCTATCTAATGAATTTATCCCAGTGCCCAGTGGATATGTTGACAGATTCACGATCATGCGGTCTCGGGTTCGAGTCATACTTTTGACATTTACTTTTTGAAGTCTGAAATTTTTGTTTAAATTGAATTTATTTTGATTTTGCAAATCCATTTATTTTTGATTAAGTAGCACAACCAACAACCACCATACAGCGCTCTGCGGAGGTAGGTCAGGTTAGGTTCCTATAATTTTTCGTAAACTTCAGCCTAATTTTTTTACTCGTAAATCCATTTGTAGAACTCAAGTTTAACATTGTAACCAAAAATTTTGATTTAACTTATATCTGATTGACTTTGAATTGAGTGAGCCATTATATTTTGCTTTTATACACCTCGAAACAACTATTGTAGTCGGGAGTTCATTAGATAAAACGAACTAGTAGCCAGTTAGTAAAATGTTTCAATATTGAACCGATATTGGACCACCTGTGAAGGCTACAATGTGCTCACCAAAGTCACTGTTGTGTAGATTTTCTTTGTTTAACAGACTATAGCTACTGTTGAATTTGATTTCAACTTGTGTTAACTGAGGAGTGAATGTGAGCGAAGCGAACTCCAAAAGGGGGTTTGGGGGTGAAGCCTCCAACGGCGATAAGCCTAGTAGAATATATGGCTCACATGGATGAAAAATAAGATTAAACATCCTCATATATATTATTAATACCAAATCTAGTAAATACTATTCTTTATTATTTCTATACAAATAGTTTAGCTGGACTTGTTCTAGCTGTGATCTTTCGATAACTATTGTGTAAACCTTATAATGAAGAAAATACCTCCCACAATCACAACAAATGATCGAGAAAGTACAAACTTATTTTTAAAAACGGATTTTAAAAGTTCAATAAGTTATTGAGGATATAGAGTCATTATACTCGTTCTTTAATAAAAATCGAAATAATATTTACCTAAAAATTTATTAAAATAACCCGTTAAATTTACCTTAAACGGGACGATAGGTGCTTGAAACAAAGACCGGATCAGGAAAGGGAATTGAGACAATATAAACAAATTAGAGCGCTCTCAGCCGTTACGCGATTGGATTATCTCCCCTTCTCAGGCCACTGGCTCACGTTAAACAAATGTTTACTGGACCGTCACACCAGGCTCTAGGTTTTTCCTCTTTTCACCACCTTCAAAACATGTCAATTCGTATATTTCCAAATTTGTAGACACCCGAGTCTCCGGATCAACCAAACTTGGAGTTAATTTAGAGAAAACATTTTTTCCATCAGAAACAAAGCTGCCAAAACCAATAATGTATTACGCCTAATAAACTAAAAAAACGCACTGTTAACAATTTATAGAAAAAATATACAGTAGAAAATACAGCTACACCAACAAATAGTTTTGTTATAATACGAGAACCATTAATGACAAATAAATGGTGCTCTTTATTATTTTCAATTTAACTCTGTAAATCTTGTATTTGCCAATCGGGTAGAAAATATGTTATATGGGTTCAGATTTACTGGCGGATGATAACTCCATCATAAATGTACAATGAAGGTCTATTCCGTATAATTTTGGTAACTGTTTTGCTCATATCGAGCTCATACAGTCTCGCCACCAACCTAGACTGAGGGAGAAGCAAATACATAATCATATATGCATAACATGTGGCGGCTTCCGTAACTTCAAAATCAAATCTTTCCTGTTTATAAAATAAAAGTTTGTAAGTGAGGTTTCTTCAATAGTTTTATCCTTTTTATTGGCTCTATGCACCTTAGTTTTACTCTCGGACTTGTCAATATATATCACAGACAACATAGTAAAATGAATTAAACACGAAAAAATCGTACCTGCCAACATACTGATGTTTCACAGTACCGGTGAATAAAACGTCTCGGTCATCAGAGCTGTGCGATTTGTTCCACCCGCACGCGGGCTGAACATCTAACCCAACTCAATTCAGAAAGGGTAGTCTATAATACAGGACTGGGTTGGTTCTGGAATAATCTAAGGTTAGTTAAGCTTAAAAAATACATTCCGCTATAAAACTGTCTCTGAGTTATGAAAATGAGTTATCGTATTTTTCCGCGCCATATATTTTGTCCTAGTTTTACGTTTGAACTGGTGCAGTGTCTGTACAATTTTATCGCCGGGGAACAATAGTCATGTCATTTGAAAACCAATAGATACTTTAAATATTTAAAATATGAATAACACAATAATGTAGGATGGGTCACCCTAAAAGTTTTCAAAACCTATGCCAAAATGAGCTAAAACATATTTACAATACTCTTAATTTTTCTGACCCAATCCGAAAAGATAAAACCAGGAGGGGAAATTTGGGACTGGGATGTGATTTTTTTTACAAAAAGTGGTTTAGAAAGGATTTCAATTAGATAGAGTTTCAAGTGTAATAATAAAACGGTGGCCTGCTTGCCAATGATTCGTTGTCCACCAAAACTTTACGATGTAAACGTTTAAGACCAATGTACGGTCTCAGTTATTAAAATTAAGTGAAAATAATGGAATATGTATTAAATATTTTAACGTCATTAAAACATGATGTAGTTTGGAGATCTAGAAACACAATATCTCCAGGAACACAGTTCCGATTGGACCCTATCCCTTAAAGTGGATTAAACTGCTATGTTTAACTGGTAAGATGTTGCCTAGTTAATTTTCTTTGAGCGGTGTCAAAATGAGTTGAGAAAGAGCAAGAGCTACAGATGAATCGTCACTTTAATATATGTGGCAATCTCTTCAACCAATTTCATTGAAACGCCTGCGTCCCTCGTTCCCAGTCACAATGACAATATCAGTTATAGAAACGTATTATAGAGAACTTGCTTGTCGTCTCTGAAATGATAATACACGCTTGAACGTCCGCGACACTGGCAATCCGTGATTTATTCATGGGTAACCGTTGAATTCACATCAAGGCATTCCACCACCCTGTAACGTCAGCTTAGATGTTACGTGTCTATTGGACTGTACTATACTCCCCGTCTAATATCTTTAAGATAAAATACATTGATTTTGCTCATTATTACAACATATTTGAAATGTAAATAAAAACAAATGATAAGGGGGAGAACCCAAACATGTCATTTATACCACTAAAGAACCCAAACTCCCAATTTATACTATTAATGCTACTAAGCCTATTACTGCTTTTGCATGAACCTGTTGGTTAATTCAGTTATTGTCATAAAACGAGAGGGTTACTGCAGTCCAGTCCAAAGATGATCAAACAACAACGAGTAAAGTTGTTTTCATAACTGGCGATCCATATTTATTTGTTTTATATTGGTGGCTTTTTAGCCTACGTGTACACAACATTGAACGGCTTGGCCGGGTTTCACTGGGTCAAGTTACTGCTGCAATAACAATTCGGCGACCGGCCGTCCTGCAATACAATCCTCCGCGCCTTAATATCGTAAATCCCGTTGTCCAAACCACTTTACATAAATATTCTATGTCTTATTCAAATAATTAAACGAATAAACAAAAGAGAAATAACAACTCGTACGATTTATCTTTTATGCTGTTTTTATAATTGCTTATTAGGACATTCTATATATGATATAAAACAAGTTTCAAATTAGGAAATAAATTCCACTGATATCTATAACACTGAAACAGCTAATGCATTTCGTAAGGTTTAACGATAAATGCACAGCCAACATTTTAATGCACTAATGCGAGCATTACCAACTAAGGTTTATGTCGGATTTATGGAATTATTCATTGAAAGTTAGTACAAGGATCTTATTTAGTTGAAGTAAATGACCTATAAGTTATTAAACTTCTTACGAATGATCTTGCCCCACACTTTATTACTATTTTGAACAAAGTACGCTCGCCTATTACCCTCAATATAGTAATTTTTAATATAACACTAGCTCGTTGCAGAGTCTCACATTCTATAAAATAAAAATGAAGTAGTTATTTGTTTCTCGTAGTTACTTGTAAATTAACATTAAACTATTTCTTGTATACTCCCTTTTATGCGCTTCAGAACATAAAAGCACAAACCACATAAACTTGAAAATGCATTTGTGCTAACAAGGGGCCATAAGAAAGTTCGTAGTAACTTTGGATAGAAACTGAATGATCAATAAAACATATCTTTACTGCCCTTATGAATGCGATTTTCCCTTTACAGTTCAGTTAACATTGAGATGAAAGACCTTTTGATTATCCATATACAAAATAAGTTTATAGGTCAATCCAAGGTACAATTAGCCCTTGAACATCTACATACCTTTTGTCTGTAATTTAAACATTAAAGGACAATTTATAAACCATGATATGCTATGATTCCCAGAATATTTCATCTAACTTGTGGAATAAACTGAACCGGTACGTGGAGTGATTGCACAATGATGTTACAACCCAGCGATGCGGTCCTCTGTTGTCCGACCGTTACTTACAAGTGCCGTGATTGGATTGAACCAACGTCGATCAACGAACTGGCAAAAATAGAACTAAAAAAATTTAATCCTTAAACCTGTTATTTGTTCATCTTCTATGTCAGAAACATTTTAGCTACACACTCATGTGGCTTAGCTACTTTTTGTATCCTTACTTAAAGTTGGTATTCGAACATAAACTCTAGTTTATACTTGGCATTTGCCGTTTCATAGGATGACTAATAATAAAGTTGATATGAACATAACAAATAATACACAACGTATATTAGTATTCAAAGTAGTTTTGAAAAAACAATCTGATACTCTGTTTTGAGCTTATGTAAGTGAAATAATGTCATTATCGTTGTCAAGTTTTGTTTACCACTATTAATACTTATGTCAGAACATATCAGAAGGAATCAGTTGTTACTACCCAATCCCTCGGACGTAGATTATTTTTCAGATTATGGCAATTAGTTAAACAGGACAAATATTCTGGAAAAAAATTATATTATTAAAATGATATTCTGTTTAATTGAAACATCACGTATGCTACTCAAGAAATGAATTAGTTATTAGTTAAGATTGTAACTCTATTTAGCAATATTCACTACATAGTGTTAAATCATTACTGTGGTGGTTTTAGGCTCTTTTAAAAATTAATTTGTATAGTATTACAATTTTGGTTTTCGTTTAACTTTATAAAAATAGGTAGTGTTGCATTAATTTAAGGATTTAATGAAATATCTTGATAGTACATCATATAATTTACTACCTTTTTTATTTGTAGCTTAATATTGAGATTTATTTTCTTCTAATTAAGAAGACTTTTTAATTCATATTTGCATTTTTTTTGTAAATTTATTATAAATAAAGGCTATATTATAATTTTTCAGATGATAGGGGAGTAAGAGCTTGAAACAAAGACGAGATCAGTGAAGGGATTGAGACAGAGCAAACAAATTAGGACGCCCTCAGCCGTTACTGGATTGGATTATCTCCCGTTGTCAGGCCGTTGGCCGCGCTAAGTGGATGTTTGCAGGGCATTCGTGGACGATTATCTCCCGTTGTCAGGCCACTGGCCGCGCTAAGTGGATGTTTGCAGGGCATTCGTGGACGATTATCTCCCGTTGTCAGGCCGCTGGCCGCGCTAAGTGGATGTTTGCAGGGCATTCGTGGACGATTATCTCCCGTTGTCAGGCCGCTGGCCAAGCTAAGTGGATGTTTGCAGGGCATTCGTGGACGATTATCTCCCGTTGTCAGGCCGCTGGCCGTGCTAAGTGGATGTTTGCAGGACATTCGTGGACGATTATCTCCCGTTGTCAGGCCGCTGGCCGCGCTAAGTGGATGTTTGCAGGGCATTCGTGGGCGATTATCTCCCGTTGTCAGGCCGTTGGCCGCGCTAAGTGGATGTTTGCAGGGCATTCGTGGACGATTATCTCCCGTTGTCAGGCCACTGGCCGCGCTAAGTGGATGTTTGCAGGGCATTCGTGGACGATTATCTCCCGTTGTCAGGCCGCTGGCCGCGCTAAGTGGATGTTTGCAGGGCATTCGTGGACGATTATCTCCCGTTGTCAGGCCGCTGGCCAAGCTAAGTGGATGTTTGCAGGGCATTCGTGGACGATTATCTCCCGTTGTCAGGCCGCTGGCCGTGCTAAGTGGATGTTTGCAGGGCATTCGTGGACGATTATCTCCCGTTGTCAGGCCGCTGGCCGCGCTAAGTGGATGTTTGCAGGGCATTCGTGGGCGATTATCTCCCGTTGTCAGGCCGTTGGCCGCGCTAAGTGGATGTTTGCAGGGCATTCGTGGACGATTATCTCCGGTTGTCAGGCCGCTGGCCGCGCTAAGTGGATGTTTGCAGGGCATTCGTGGACGATTATCTCCCGTTGTCAGGCCACTGGCCGCGCTAAGTGGATGTTTGCAGGGCATTCGTGGACGATTATCTCCCGTTGTCAGGCCGCTGGCCAAGCTAAGTGGATGTTTGCAGGGCATTCGTGGACGATTATCTCCCGTTGTCAGGCCGCTGGCCGTGCTAAGTGGATGTTTTCAGGGCATTCGTGGACGATTATCTCCCGTTGTCAGGCCGCTGGCCGCGCTAAGTGGATGTTTGCAGGGCATTCGTGGGCGATTATCTCCCGTTGTCAGGCCGCTGGCCGCGCTAAGTGGATGTTTGCAGGGCATTCGTGGGCGATTATCTCCCGTTGTCAGGCCGCTGGCCGCGCTAAGTGGATGTTTGTAGGGCATTCGTGGACGATTATCTCCCGTTGTAAGGCCGCTGGCCGAGCTAAGTGGATGTTTGCAGGGCATTCGTGGACGATTATCTCCCGTTGTCAGGCCGCTGACCGTGCTAAGTGGATGTTTGCAGGGCATTCGTGGACGATTATCTCCCGTTGTCAGGCCGCTGGCCGCGCTAAGTGGATGTTTGTAGGGCATTCGTGGACGATTATCTCCCGTTTCAGGCCGCTGGCCGCGCTAAGTGGATGTTTGCAGGGCATTCGTGGGCGATTATCTCCCGTTGTCAGGCCACTGGCCGCGCTAAGTGGATGTTTGTAGGGCATTCGTGGACTATTATCTCCCGTTTCAGGCCGCTGGCCGTGCTAAGTGGATGTTTGCAGGGCATTCGTGGACGATTCGTGCATTCCTATCTACGAAGATTTCAACATAAAAATGTCTACTTGTTTCTCCCCAAGGCTAAAGCATGACCAAATATAAAGACAAGTACATAGTTCAGAACAAAAACTCTTCCATGTAACCATGTAGGCTCCAAGAATTCAGAGATTAGAGATCGGGTTTATGAGGGTGTACAGAAAAAGTGTTAAAAAGTTGGTGCAATTTTACACTAAAAATAAGCAAACAAGTTCATATTAAGATATGTCTTAAACCCTTTATCATTTTGAGTATCTGTCTTTATGTGTTTTTTACATAATTAATCATAACGTATTAACATCCTAATAGTACAGTATTATCTTGGTACTGTATATAATTAACAACTAATAAGTTCTATTTGTATATAGAGTATTAATTTTCTACTTTGTATAATTTACAAATGGCGGCCATTTTAGTTTTTAAAGCTAAATATTTTTAAAACCGTAATATTTAGGGAAAAAACTATAACAATAACAAAAGTTTTTTTGGTGGTAAAAATAATGATATAAAGATTGTAGCTATAAGATGATAAAACTCTGAGAACAAAAATTTGCGATTTTTATAATCGAAAAAATAACGTTTTGAAATATAACGGCAATTTACGGAAATAGCAAAAGATATGTTCTAACTTATTAAATCACAGTTTGCCAGTCTTTTATCATCCCATGATTAACACTTTCATTTCATTATTTTTAGGACAAAACGTCAACATCTTTTTTATGCTTACAGTTTTTTCCTAAATATTACGGGGTTAGAGATATTTAGCTTTGAAAAACTAAAATTACCGCCACCTTGAAATGGTACAAAGTGGAAACGTGATACTTTATACCGAATTGGTTCTTATTAGTCGCCATAGATATACAAAGTTTGAAGTTGATACCTTAAGATGGTTATACGTTATGGTTAAATTTTACAATTATTTTAATACACTTACGAAAAGGTAGATGGGAAACTATAGTTTTAAAGGCATGTCTTCATATAAACCTGTTTGCTTATTTTCATGTGTACAATTACATCCTGAATTTTTGTAAAACTTTTCTGTACACCCTGTGTATAGTGACAATTATAAACATGAGACTGTAGATATTTTTTAATCTGGAGGACATTTTCAGAAACATTTTAAACATTTTGTTGGCCATAAACGACCTTTGAAATGTTCGTTTCAGAGACAACGTTACCTCTGCTACACGCTCTTTTGGAGGGAGGCCAGATCATGATATTGCTCTTTTAACATCAACACGTTACCCAGTGGTTGTGAACACTCTTTATAATTGTGTTGTTCTTAGTTAGTGTCCAGATTACGGAATAGGTTGTCTGTACTGATACTTTCTACTGAATTAGTCAATTTACACAATAGTATGGGTATGATGGAGTGATTGTGTAAAGTAACCAAACTAAACAAGTATTATAAAAACATAAATTTTTTTATATGGATTGTAAACAAAATCTTAATATATGAAACTCAAATACCACTGACTGACTCACTCACTCACTCATCACGAAATCTCAAAAACCACAGAACAGATTGCAATGAAATTTGGAACATACCTTCCTCTTGGGTCTTAGGTGCTCACTAAGAAAGGGTTTTAAGAAATTCCCTTAGGGCTCCGCCCCACGTGGAGTCAAATTTAAAATTCTGTGTTATTCTTTTAGCGAATTTACCCTATACGGAAGAACCTATTACTTAAGCCCAAGACCCGGATAACTTTTTGTTTTGAGGTCCCCAGATGCCAAAAACACCATTCGTTCAAATATATATGTATATATAATATAATACAATATAATTATATATATAAATAATATAATAATATAATACATATATAATGAAAATCCATATATATATATATATATATATAAGATTTATTTTCATTATTTAACAAAGTACCCTTAAAAACAAACAGGTACAAACAGGAACAAACAGGTTTTTTATAATATATGTGTGTGACCGTTACCGCGATAACTTTTGAAAAAAACCCGATTTTGATGAAATTTGACACAATATGTAGAGTAACATTTATGAATTTAAGTTCGAAAACCAGATCGATCGGACTATTAGAAGGGGATTTTATGGGGTTTTAAATTTCGTGATTATTTATGAATGTACATTGGTGAAACTTGGTATGTGGCTTCAAATAGTTGTGGTATATTGATATTTGCACAACAAGGTTTTTTGTTGATTTTCCCCGTAGCAGCAAACCTGCACACTTGGCCCCCATGTTATTCATATGGAGAATAAGTAAAGTTTTATATCTCTCTTAGTTATGAACCTAAATTAATAAAACTTGGTATGTAGCTTCACCTGGTTCAGTTATATTGATAATTGCAAAAATACACATTGTTTATCTTCCTCGTTGCAGCTAACCTGCGTGTTCAGCCCTAATGTTATTCTTATGTAGAATAAATCAAATGCTATATTTCACTTATTTTTGAATATATTTTTGTGAAACTTGGTAAGTAGCTCTAAGTAGTATTGAGACACATATATATGCATTGGAAATTCGCTGAGTACTGGTTTGCTGCGATGGGGTCATTTAAGTTTGAGCTGATGAAAATACAAACAGCTGATCTTGATTCGTAGTAGTTCCACGGGATACCCACAGACTGCAGCACACCTCTGTCATAGTTTTTATAAATTATTATTTGCGGGATAAAATCTGCGGGAACAGATAGAATTTCATAAAAAAATCAATATTGGAAAAAGTAAAAAAGATTGAAAAATTGATTTGACTACACTCGCAAGCTATGGCTTCGAGAATCAAAAAATAATAACAATAGGAATTCTAATAGTTTTACATTTAATTGTATTTGAACAATTTAACTACTCTACTAAATACTGATAATTATGTAAGCTTTCTCTATTTTTTAATGAAAATTGAAAATTATAATTCTTGTTTCAAAACTCTAACGTGTTTCCACAACAAAAACTTGAGTATTACTCTAATCGGTTTAGCCAGTTTTCACGATAAAATTTAGAGTAGTTGTTAACACTCAGTATTTGAATCGTCCAGTGAGACCCACGGAGAAGCCATTGGCGACCCTAGAAGCAATCATAGATAGGTGACAACTTGGCGTCCGTAGTGGTATGCTGTGGCTACCACAATACGTGTACAGTATAAGCCATTATTGAAATAATGTTGGTTTTTAATAATTTTTGAGTGATGTCTCTGTCCAATGAATAATTCATAATTTAAATCATAATGTAATTAATGAAATACTACAAAACAAAAAAAACAGCTTTCTCTAGAAATGTTTATGTAATCGGCAGAAATAGGTTAACTTAAGGGAGAAGACCCTTAACTTAAGGATTAACTTAAGGGTTGAGTACCTTTTCTGTAACTGACCAAGAGCCCTAACTAGATCTTCAAATTCTATTTAATGTATACTTTTATCTTTATTAATCCATAATAATCATAAATATATAATTATCAAATCAAATAAAGTAGCAACTATATGCAAATGTAAACTAATGTAGTTAAATCGCTTTCTAACTTTCTTATCCCTTCCAGAGTTTACTGATAAGAATTAAATGGAACAGTGGTTTATAATGACGAAACCACAATTCTAGCAATAGTAAAACTCTTAATATAGAATACAATTTTATTACTTTCAAGTGTTTGTCAGGTGCCTAAACACAACAGGTGTTCGGTATCAGTGTCTAGAATTAAACGAGGAACAAAATACCGATCCCTAGCAATATATATTTATTTCCTTACCCGATTGAAAGGTTTTTACTGAAATACCATAAGCCTAATTACAACCATTTATAGGTTCTGATTTGTGTACTTTCCTGCTTGATTCTGCCAACAGATAGTATTGTTGTTCGTAGTTGTTAATCTTATCAGTTTGTCTGCCCCACGTTATTTCTCAGGCACCCCATTTCTATCAGTTTCAGTTGTAATGCCCTGTCTGAAGGGGGGTCAGATCGTCAAGGCGACGTCGTCCAGACTCATTATTGTCTCCTAACCACCAGTGAGTGGATTAGACTGCACAAAATCACAAACACCACTACACCGTCTTCATATCTGGCTCACCAAAACTTTGTGTAAAAATGGAAATAAAAAATAAATCAAAACTCTTTTTTCCTCACCAACAATACACAAAACAAAGAGTGTATTATATATATGGAGTGTGCGTTACACGAATTAAGCCTGTGATGGAGTAACGAGTTCAATATTAGTCAGTATTTGTGTTCAATGTGTCCAAATAATAGGCATGAAACGCCTCAACACATATTTCAATATAGACAATTTAAAATTTCAAATAAAAATAATAACACCTCTAAAGAAATAAATTTTTGCCACTTTGATTCAAAAACAGCTGTTTAAAAACATGTGTTGATTTGCTAAAGCTGTTCTTTTTATTTCTTCAAAAAAAAAAATATTTTGATGATCTTTTTCGTCCTAGGACAATAAACGAAGTCATAAACTGTTACATATAAATTGATCGAATTATTCAACTTGTAAACAATTAAAATATGTATACCAGCAGTTTGTTTAGAGTAGCAAGATCAAGATGGAACCAACAATTTGAAGGTTGTGTTGGAGTAACAAGTTCAATATCAGTCAGTTTTTGTGTTCAATATGTCCAAATATTAGGCATAAAACGAGAACTTTTCAAATTCATACGTAGTTTATACGAAAATGAAAAAATGAATAAAAATACAGGACAACAAGGAAAACACATGACAATAAATAAACAACATTTACATAATATTTTTTAAGTATGACGAAATATATAGTTCATCACTAAGACCTACAGTGGATTTTCGATTATCGCTCATTTTCCGTTGAGCTCGTATCGAAAAACTCCCCTTTTGGTCCTAGTGATGAAATATACTATTAGAAAATAATAATAATAGCACCTAATAGCTATTAAAACTAATTTTACCTTTCATAATAAAGCGAGATTCAACTGTAGATTTGTCCATACCTGAAAAAACAATTAAAAGGTTAGTGACGACCCTTAGACAGCATAAGAGAATAGGCTAGTGAAGGAATAATAATTATATTATACTTTCACGTGTTAAATTAAAAAAAAAATTGATAACAAATAAGAAAAATAATGCTATTCGTAAGCATAAAGGAGGAAGTAAATTTAACAATATCGTTTTTATTTAAACTTAATGAGTGCCTAAAGCAATTCTGAGAACATTGAAAGCATGATAGTCACCCGTCACACTTGGCCGCCAGTAAATTTTTAATTTCCCTTGCCGGCACTGAACCTAAGCCGTTTTAAATTAAGACTTCCTCGCTTCACTATGATTTAATCTGCTCTTTAGTTGCTGTAAGAAATACAGAGGGGAGAAGAAAAACTAATATTTATAAATTAAAGTAAGTTAATTAATGTTATTATGGTGGCAACAGCATTGTGATATAAATCTACTTATTATTATTATAATTCAAACTGGGTGCTTTAATAAATATAGACATTCTTTAAGCTATGATAAACGGTATAAGTTGTAATAGTAATCTAGTTTTATAATACAAAATATTCCTTTTTTGGAAGTTGGTGTAATTACACATCCAGTATTACCCTAGGAAATACCTAAGTCATCCTCAATACAGTGTAGATTGTGGGACGACGTAAATGTTACCTGTTAGACGTGAAACTGGCAACCGATTAAAAATTATATTTAGTGAAAATATGGGCACCACCAAAACCACCAAATCATGTTGCATATGGTCAAGTAGAAGCCACATAGAGTTGGAATAACACGTAAAAAAATACGATGTAAGTGTAATGTTCAACTATTTAAATATTGTTACATATTCGATGGAGTTTTTAACGATTCGTTTTTCGTATCACAATTTAAAATTTTAACGTTATTCTAAGTAATTTTATAATATTGAGTCTGCCAATAATTAAATATGTCTTACCTGTGCATTAGATAATACGAAGATTAAATTTCGATTCTGTATTCTGGTTTATTTGATCTACAATAAATTCACACCAATGATAATATTTTACTAACGAGAAATGCAATTTGAATGTTTTTGCCAACGCCAGACTTCAGCAATTCCACAAGTAAATTTTTAATTAATTACTATGTAAAGTAATGGTTTTGCTGGTATTTATATACTCGTATGTATATCTAAAATATTGATGTGAATGTCCAACTAAGAAATCTCTTCCATCAATTAATGATAGGCCTATAGATAGCATTACTGGGAATTAATTCTTTTGCAAATTAGTTTTTGCATTTTTTTACAAAATGTATCTCCACTTAGATTATACATCCAAGTTGAAAGAATAGTTATCAACAGTATAACAGTAGAATTTTAATTATATTGTTGTATTAAAATAGTGCCATAAGTAAGCCTTTTTGATTATTGTACATTTGCATCCAAATTAAAATTTAACAACAAATCCAGTATAAAATAATTGTTTAAGACGTACTTTTTTAAACTGTTCACAATATCAATAATATTTATTTCATAAACCTTGCAAAAATAAGTCATTTGGAATTTTACTGAGCAATATTTTAATATCCATGTGTCCATTGTTACGAAATGGTTTTTTCTACCAGTTCCATATTTGTGACGCATGGGAACGGAAAGCTTTCAGACAAAGTGTGGTAGAGATTTATGGCTGGTATTTCTGTCGAGTGCTGGAATGATCTGAGGTAGACGTGATACACATTCCAATTCTGATTGATTGAGGGCTTGCAGAATCACTGCTTGAAATGTGTTCAACAGTTTTTATAACTTTAATCCAATAAGAGCTTTCGAGTCGCAACTACGTTGTCCCTCGATTGGAAGTATCAATTAAGTTATCTTCTCGAACGAAACCCTCTATTGTAATTCATTGTATGTAGTTTGACACCCTAAGCACTATTAGGATCACATTACTCCTTTAAACTAATTTAGGACCTTCTTCATGTAATTGGATTAGCCTTAAATTAGAGGCCAGTTGTTTACAGATGGATCGATGACGTGAACGGAGTATCAATAATGTTTTTAACTGGTGGGACAATTTTAGAAATTAAACTACAGAAACGTGAGCAAAAACTGGACTTACAATATATCTACTTATGTTAATTATATGGCTTTGGAAATCATTTAAATGTTTATATTTTACACTGTTTAAAACGTAACTTGTTTCACTGTTTAATTCGTCGTACAATTCCATCTGAACTGCTTACGTTGGACCCTAAGCATTTTATTATATCCGTGTATAACTGACAAATTTAAAACTAATTAACAGTATGTATAATCTTACATATTATAGTAGTAGTACTTTACATATTACATGATTTACATAATATATTAGTGTAGTAGGTGACTACGTAATATAATTACAAAAGGGGATTATTTTATAAGAGCATATTCTTATGAATTAACATTTTGTTTCGTGTTTACCCATAGATGTCAGTGTTTTGGGACGGTTTTAAATAATGGAAGAGCTAGGTAAAGTAAAAACAAAACTAATAAATAACGAGAATACCAGAATGAAAACTATCGTAAAAATAGTATTATAAATAAAAATCAGACCGTTAATATTTTTTATCACTTCAAAACACGCTCGAAATAAATGTATGAAGGAACAACAAAAGAGAATGTTATGTGTACTCCTTAAAAATGTTGATACGAATACGTGCCCGTCCGACAAGTATCCGATTGTTGTAGGGGATGAACCCGAGTTTGTACGAAATAGCTTAAGTAATGTTTGTATTTATAGAGAACGAGATTTCAAGCTCTTTTCGTGTGAATCGGTCCTGTACATTTTTGTATAAAACAAAGTGCCAATACTACTAGGCAATATCAGGAGACATAATATTTTCCCATAATTACTACAATGAGAAAAGATATTGCCTGTCGGCAATTCAATTCATAAAGTAAATTCAACTCGTAAAAACAACCAACAGAAGATTTATTTACTTATTTAATGCCACAAAACTGATACAAGAATCCAATTAAATTGTAGCATCTTACATTTAAAATATTTAACACGCAGCTTGATGTATTATGAATAACAATATAACAGGCATAGATCGTGCTTCAAAATAAAAACTGGAAATATAAAACTAACATATTTTTATAGTTTGTGATGTGGGGACCTACAAATCTTTTTCAATAAGATTAAATATACAAATAGTTTTGCATTAGTAAATAAATTTCTAATATTTGGAATTTCAAAGAGAAACAACCATACACCACATATAATAAATAATAAACAACATTAAACAAGATGAATAAAAAGTCAGGACCCCCTCAATTTCTTATATTTGTTGATATAAACTAATGGGGTGGGGGTCCTGAATTTGTATTCACCCTGTATAATACAATACAAATACTTAGAATAATCAAGCAACAAATATACTGAAAAAATTTCCAAAGTAAAATATCAAACATACGAACTTACAATTACACATCAAGAAATTTTACAAAAACTCCACGGCAACTTGCATTTGAGCTATTGTTCCAATAAATAAGACCGTTAAGTTATAAACAAATGACGTATTTTTCCAGTTTTTATTTGAAACCAAATCCCCAACAAATTAACTGCTTTGTTAATTTGTTTTCTTTGTTAAAAAATTAACAAAGAGAAAATTAGTGATTTAGTAAAAAGTAATATAACGTATGAAATCCTATTTCTCGTGATACAATGACCAGGCTGAATTAATTTAATCAATCTATAATTTAATCCTTAAAACAATAACTGTTTAGTTGTTAATATTACTCAGTGATATTCAAGTGCATACTGAGTGAATAGACTCATATCCTCAATATTAACAAGTCATTATAACTGAACATTTTTTGACATGTTGTTACCAATATAACGACATTTCAAAACCGGCACATGCTTTATGTTTGTTACCAGTCATATGGCCAAACACAAGTATAAATATCTTCAAATTATATCAATATCGGTTACGCACAACAGTAAGCCATGCCAGTCACGTATTTACTGAAACATCAAACAGAATATTACGACTGAAATCTGGGAAAGATATCAGATCGGATTCCCAAATGTTTTGTCGAAAATAGTTATATTAGCTTTGAGTATTGTGGAAATCCTTTAAAATATAGCGGAATGTCAAGAATGTAGAATTGATAACATCATATTCGTCGGGATCTTTGGCGATTTACCTTTATTCATTTCGTGATAATAACCATTTTTTGTCAGAACACAATAAATTAGGATTTTCCACTGGCAATGGTCAATTAGTAGATGAGATTTAAAAATACCCTCGTCGCATCAAACCTGCGTACTCAGTGAATTTCCAATGCATATATACGTGTCTCACTACTACATAGAACCACTTACCAAATTTCACAAAAATACATTCATAAATAAGTAATATATAGCATTTTATTTATTGTCCTTAAGAATAAAATTAGGGCTGAATACGCAGGTTTGCTGCAACGAGGAAGATAAAAAATGTGTATTTTTGCATTTATCAATATAACTCAACGCATTTTGCACTTTGAATATCTTTGCAACGGTTGGACGTAGAACAACAATTAAAACATAAAAATGATTATTTTGTAGAGCTTAACTGAATGGTAAAAATAAATGTGAAGTTTTTAGTAAAATGATCTGAGGAAAATCCAAAATAGTATATTTCGCACCAAGGGCCGAAAGTGGGGTTTTGCTGGCCCGAGATCGTGTTTTATGACCGAGACGAAGTCGAGGTCATAAATCGTTCGAGGGCTATGCAAAACCCTTTCGGCAGAGGTGTGAACGCTATTTTTCACCATACTACAATTATTAACGGGTTAAATGTGATCGGTCATAAAATACAGTGGCCTCATGCATTCTCGGACTAAAAACAGTTAGGCAGAGGCTACGTACACGTCCGACGTGAGCCGCTACTGTTCACGTCCGTTCCAAATTATACACCGTACGTTACTTTTCCTGTGATTTTTAATACAGATTGAGAGCCAGTGACACATAACGAAAACCTCCTAATCTAACCTACACTAACCTAACCTCACGTAACCTAAGTGGTAGCGGCTTACGTCGGACGTGTACATAGTCACTTTGAAACAGTTAACTAGTAGACTAAACAAATCATCAATAGTACAATTTTTTGTATTTTATTGTTATTTGTTTCAGTGTTTCAACCAAAGAACGCTAAATAGTATGCACGTACTAACCAGGTAACGTTGTGTACGCTTGAAAACAAGTTGTCGACACTGGCTAAATAGATCAGCTGACTTTCGGCCCTAGGGCCGAAAATCTTTGGCCCTTGGGCGGAAAAACTCTACTTTCGGTATTCAAATGACGTTCGGAAAGCAGGTGATTACAGCGTAGTGTGGTGGTGAAAACCTTTTTTCCGTCATACTGCTTGGAAAACGGCTGTTTTCAATACATGCGTTGTGGGGCGAAAGTAGTTCTTTTCAGTCCTAGGACGGAAAAGGATCAGCTGTTCCGTTTCTGTCATTTATAAATACCAATGTAGTGAATCTGCAAACTTGTGTACGTCGATTGTAAGTAATCGATTGTATATTATTTTATCGATTGCAATTCATTGTCGCATTGATATAGGTTTAAGTATATTTGTCGCGTTTCAATGCGACAAGATGAGTGACACGGGAAATAAATATATATAACATAAAGCCCTCAGGGAGAAGATAAGCTAAGCGATAACGCTGTTCGCAGCGAGTCTGATTCCTGATATAGCTCGAAATGGTTGACTAAGGTATTCCTTCTTGCAATCGATAGTCCACAGCATTCGATATACCTATCGTTATAGTTAGTCTAACCTAACACTATCACAAACGTAACAGACAATCGCGAGTTACTACGTAGTTGAGTACATCTGTAGTAACAGCTGTTTGTTTTAAATAGCAAGAACAAGATGGAAGCCATTTTGAGGGCAAGTTTTACAAGGTAAAAAAGTTGCAAAATATTAGTTTTGAGAAAGCAGTTAGCTTAATATTGTGTAGTAAGGCTTTGCCTCGGTCGTTGAATTTGAGCTCGTATCGAAAAGCGTCACTTTTGGCCCTAGTGATGAAATATACTATTACATAAGATTAACATGGGAAATTTTATGGACGCGTTTTTTAAATTTTCTCTACAACCACTTAACCTAGGTTAATGATTCAAAATACCAAATTATTTTTTTTAAGCTCTATAAAATGGCTATAACCAAAATTAAATGTTTTTAAAATGTTAGACGGAAAATTTAAAAAACTGATTTTTGGAAAATTGAAAACCCCCATAACCCCCTTCCCATAGTCCGATCGATCTGGTTTTCGAATTTAAAGTCATAAATGTTACTTTACATATTCGTGCCAACAAAATCGGACGTTTCTTTCAAAGGTTATCGCTGGACATATATACATATATATAAATTTAAACTAATAGTGTTTTTGGCATCTAGGGACCTCAAAACAAAAAGTTATCATGGTCTCGGGCTTATGTCTTACCACCTACGGTAATTGCTTCTTCCCTATAGGGGAAGTTAGCTAATATAAGCATTTTTCTACAGTACTATTATCAACCCATCGACAGCTTGATTTTAATATGGTGTAAGTTATTATGTTAATATCTTTTCATTTGGTAGTTTTTGGCCCCAGTGCACAGTATTAATGATAAATTGAATCTCTAAACAGTAATAATATTCCAAACATCGATTTAGAAAATAAAGGCTTACGTTTGTTTACGTATTATAGGTTCAATACAAATATATATATAATTATAAATTTTAATTAATAATTTTTTTCGTACAAATATTCAACTGATGTGATCACGGCAAGGTTTTATATTTACTATCATACTAGCAAACTAGCTTGCATTATAGTGTTAGATTGCTTAACTTACCATTGGACCAGTTGTTAGAGTTCATGCACTTGGTCTCAGAAAAAAATAAGATCGTACTAATAGTAATTATAGTATTGTAAAAGACTCTAAAAAACAAATCCCTTACGGAAAATGCAAAAATACACTAATTTATATCTTGTTAATTATTGATATTATTTGACGTTTGTAAAATATTATTGTTATGATAATTCTTAAACGCACAACAAACAAACTATTTATAGAAGGGCACTATATATAGAAACACTTGATAAATATTCCGATTACTTTTGTTTAAAAATATTAAATCATTACTTAAAAATCCGTCTTCAAGATAAAATATACTTTATTTATATTGTTGACAGTATTTTTGCATAATAATTGAGCTTCTTAAAGAGTAAGCTGGATGGGCTTAGATGTGACTCCTAATCGGATTGTCTTATTTAACACTTCACTAAAAAGTATCGTGTTTAAATCTTTGAGAGCAGTTACATTGCTGAAATGTTGTCTTTCACTTGTGTTTGATCTGTTATGTGTTTTACAGTTATAGAATATGTCTTAAATATATTTTATTTGAAGACAATCTGAATTAAGATTATCTACATTGATATATCATGATTTATAGCTTACATTATTAACACTTACTTAATTTAGCTGAACCTCTATGCAAAAGGATTGTTCACTATTTTAACTTAATGGATAACTTACTGTTCCTTGCACTTTTTAATTTAGAGTTGATTGTTTAAATTTCCATTTTAATTTTGTAAATAATTTTTTTATATCAGTTATATTTCGACTATAAAAAGGTACCGGAATAAAGGAAGAGTAATAAAATCTTTAGCGGTAACCTTTTGACTAGTTGTATATTTTTCCAATGGTTTATATGTCTTCAGTAGATTGCGTATGTGTTTTACTTAGGGTCTCTTTTAATAACTGTTCACCAAAATAATTTTACTAATTGTGTACACAAGTTACATATACATTATGAACATGAGTTTTAGAAAATAGTACCAAAAACAATAAACATGGCGATAAAAGTAATTAAATTATATAAAACCTGAGTTTACTACAACTTTTGAACAGCGTAAAATGTACAATATTTTAACAAATAATATAAGACTTTTTAAGTATTAACCTAGTTGAATGATTCACGTATACGTGTCTTTATGTTTATGAATGGTGATTTGGTATGAGACTCTCCTGTCGACAATAGAGCCGTGGTAGCCTCAGTTCACACTTGGCTGGCAGTAATCCTATGATTTCCCTTGTTCCCGTGGACCTGAGCGTTACTTCCCTTACGGTGACTTTAACATAACTCCTTACAATGTTGAGTACAATTTTAACTAGCTGAAATAATCTTATATTTCTAGCAATCGGTATATAATTGGAAAACTGCTACGAATATTAAGCACTACTTCATAAGGTTCTACCTCTTGTGTTTCCTTTTAACTATATTTCTGTATTATATCTATATTATTTATAATGGGAAAATCAATGTAGATATACAAATTGTGTAAACAATATATTAGAGTCATATTAGTAGAAACAAATAATAAGAACAATACAAATAAGAAATACCCCCGTAGCAGCAAACCTGCATACTTAGCGAATTTCCAATGCATATATATTTATCTTAATGCCACATAAAGCTACATACCAAGTTTCATCAATATACATTCATAAATAAACAATTTATGACATTTTAATTATTCTCCATAAGAATAACATGGCGGCTGAGTATGCAGGTTTGCTGAAGCAAGGAACACAAAAAATGGGGTTTTATGCTTATATCAATATAACTCAACTAGGTGAAGTCACTTACCAAATTTCATTAATTTATTTTCATAATTAAGGGAGATAACACGTTACTTATTCTCCATAAGGATAACATAGGGCTGAGTACGCAGGTTTGCTTCTATGGGAGCCTTTGTCAAAAAATTGTTTTTTTGAGGAAATATCAATGGTCCACAACCAGATAAAGCCGTATACCAAGTTTCGTCAGTATATGTTCATAAATAAGCGAGATATAAAATTTTTATTTTCCTCCATAAGAATAACATTAGACAACGTACTGTGTTTAGCACTTTCAATATCTCGGTAACCAATTGACGTAGAGAAATGATCAAAATACCAAATTGTGTGTTTTTTTAAGCTGAATCCAATGGGAAAAAATAAAATCTGACTATTTCCAAAATTATATGTAAAAAATTCAAAAAACCCATTTTTGGGGTACAAAACCCCCCCAAAATACCCCTTCGGATAGAGCGATCTGGCTGGTTTTCGAACTTAAAGTCATAAATGTTGCTTTACACGTTTATACCAAATTTCATCAAAATCGGATAATTTTTACGAGAGTTATCGTGCTCACGGACACATATATATATATATATATATATATATATATATATATATATATATATATATATATATATACAGTTTCGAACGAATGGTATTTTTGGGGTCTGGGGACCTCAAAACGAAAAGTTATCATGGTCCCGGGCCTAGGTCTTACCATGCCGACTACGGTAATAGCTTCTTCCCTATAGGGGAAATTCGCTAAAAAACAACAAAACAAGGTAAATGTGGAAACCTCTAAACTTTAAAAATATAATGTTTCGATTAAAGTTAAATCTGCATATACAAATTTAAGATAAAAAAGGACTCGTAAATTTAAATAATGTATAACATTTATACTTTTTTTCTTGCAATTACTTTCAGTAATTAACAGTACTATTTGCTTAACGCTTTTAGCAAAATACATGTTATTTTTAAAGTTATATGTATGAAAACACAAATTCACAAATAGGTAGAAATCTATTATCAAATAAAGAGACATATCTTAAAAATTGGTATTTTATTGAAGAAGCTAAGTTTTTTTATAAGACGGTTTAACAATATCGTACCATTGCGTACAACAAATAAATGTATGTGAACGTTGGTAGTTTATGACATTTTTAATAATTTTGTTTTCCTAAAATAAACTAAATAAAAAAACAGTAAATTACTTTATTCTATCAAATGAAAAAAAAGATTTCAACTCCTACATAACTCAATTTTAGAATCAAATTTAGATTAAAAATAAATTCAAGCTAGTGAAAACATTAAATATAAAAATAATAAGTAAACTAGCATGATTATATTGCACTAGTGGCTTGAAGGGACCATTGCCCCTAACCTTGCTCCAATATTCTGCCTTATCTAATTTTTGTACTCTTTCATGCTGAGGAAGGAACACGTCAGTTCTAAAACAAAGTATAGTCACATGTTTTAATGTAAACAAAGCAGACGGTTTTAACTGCCATGCATTTCTTATGGGAGATGTTTTACGTTATTTTTTGTTTTCTGGTGACTTTTTGGAAATGCTGCTATTTTCCCGAGTCCCTGGGATCGAGACCTTTAATTTGAGCCACCTCCCATAATCCTGCGTTTTGCCAAACTCCCACAATTTTAACTGAAAAATTTCGCTTACAGAACTATACAGGGTGTCCCGGAAGTAAGTACAAAAACTTTAGAAATGGGTTATTTGGGCCAAAATAAAAATAAAATTAAGAAAAACATTTTTAGCAAAAACGCCTGTTTACCGAGATATCCGTCATTTTGTATTTTTTCATTAAAATTGTATATCTTAAAAACTATTAAAGATATCTTTATGAAACTTGGTATAGTGTTTAAGGTAGTAATAACATAATTGTAAAACATAATTACTAAAAAATATTTTTAATTTTCAAAATGGCGGGCATTTTAATTTTTCTAACTGAAATTACTAAAAAAATTATGTGATAAAAGTCAAGAACACCTTTATTTAGTACCTGTAATTTTCTATCATACGACACCAAGTTCAGAAAGATCGGATAACAAATAGCTGAGAAATCACGATTTTTAGTTGTACAGGCCAGGCGCAATGAAGACAAGCTGTCTGGGTGCGCCTGGCCTCTACAACTAAAAAACGGGATTTTTCAGCTATTTGTTATTCGATCATTCTGAACTTGGTGTCCTTTGATAGAAAATTAAAGGTACTAAATAAAGGTGTACTTGACATTTTTTCATATAATGAGCCATCTTTTAGTAATTGTATTTAGAAACATTAAAATGGCCACCATTTTGAAAAGAACAAATATTTTTTAATAATTATTTTTGAAATTATTTCATTACTAACTTAAACAGTATACCAAGTTTCATAAAAATATCCTTAACATTTTTTAAGTTATAACATTTTAATGAAAAAATACAAAATAGCGGATGTCTCGGTAAACAGGCGTTTTTGGAAAAAATGTTATCCTTAATTAACTTTAAATTTTTACCCATATAACACATTTCCAAAGTTTGTCTACTTACTTCCGGGACACCCTGTATATAAAGATTTGTACAATATATAATTTTTTTTTATAAATTAGCTTTTTATTTATTTTTGTAAATGTATACGTTTTGTAATTTGAATACGTTAAATATGAAATAAAAAGTTAATTCTATCGTGCATTGCATTTTTTATCCAAAATGATATGCATTTTACAGGAATGGCATCCTCAATCATCACTTAATAATTTAACTGTTCTAAATGTTAGTGACCAAATCGGTTTTAATGTAGATGGTATATAATATATAATATGATCATACTTTACAATGACGAAAATAAAGAACAACAGCAAGAAGATGACTACAGCAGCATCAATAGCAGCAAAAGTATTTAAAGGAAAAAATATGTTTTATCATCACGTTTAATATAAACCTTAATTGCACCAAATCCCAGTGATATTTTTGTTATTTAAGTTTAACATATTTGGGATGTGGTTTTTAGTGAAATGTAAGTTCATGATAGATTAAATGTACCTACATGTATATAGCTTTAACACGATCAATACTGTTAAGGTCTGTCAGGAAGCTAGATGGACATTGGGTCCAAGAGAAGCCATTGTTGATATTGGAGTAATTGAAACGTCCAGCGTCGCCCAGGGAAATACCCGGGACTCTCTAGTGCCCACTATCAGAACTAGTAGTAATGCTGAGTGTTGTACTCGGTGTAAAATAGACGCTAGGGTACTTTGAAACCAACCATATCAAAACCACTTAACATAAGAAGATGAAATTGTTGATAGAATATAGTTTTAATGTGAGTGGGTGTTCAGAGACTTAATATTGCACTGAAAAATTATATTCCTTGATGAATTTAGCTATTTTATCATCTGTAGTCTTTATCGACTGATGCATTTCACTTATCTCACATCCACTTCCACTTCCACTTCCACATTCCACTTATTTCTTGATTTATTCAAGAGGTTATTGCAGGTATTTAATGGGAATGTGTGGGAGAAACTATTACGGAAGGAAATTATGGGTAGTCTATAGTTGTATTTATTTATTACTAAACTAATCAATAAATAAAAAAGGACTTTCGGTCCTTTACAATGCAAAATAGATGGTCTGGTGTAGTAGTTACTTACTCAGATACTTGGTAATTCATCCAATTAGCCGAACGGCGTCGGTGTTGGTTGTCGTCAAAATGCCAGATAGGCCTTGTAGGCCTTTACAGTATTGCCTTGATGAAGGTGAGGTTAGGTTGGGTGACCATATTCGGGACAGTAAGGGATTATTTGGCTGAACAACTAAGAAGTCTTCAAGACTATAAAAACTGTTTAAAGTTAGAACAGTTTTTAATCATTATGGAGTTTGTGAATTTGTTTTTTTATATTTTATTGAACAAGGAACAATTCGGAAAATGTTTTGGCCACAGTATTTAGGTGTTTAACAACGATTTTCAAATTGTCCTGAACTCAAAAACTGTTTTATGGCTATAGCTTAGGCAGCGATTACACCGTGATTTTCTTCCGCAAGGTTTAGGGTTCGGTTCACGCCAATTACCTATAGTTTTAAAAACCTTTAACCATTCAAAACCTATAATCAGGCCTGTTATCAGTAAAATAACAATTAATATATTTCTTTAAGGCTGGTAACCGTTTGTTAATATTATGCTAAACAATTATTTACCACCCAAAGACTACTAGCCGAATTGTAGTGACACCAACGTCTTGTGTACGACCTAACTATGTGTAACTCTTATCCACTGACCCAAGCAGCATGAAATGCTTAATATTTCACCCATTTTGATCTACCACAAGCTAATGAGCTAGCCGTTGTTTACCAAGTAAACAGGTAGTTTAAACTTGAGTAACCCTAATAATGTTACACCTTTATGATAATCAAATAAAATTAGCCGCTTATGATAAACTGTCATAAAACTAACAAAATTTAGGGATGAAAATAAAATTTTAAAAGCAGAAAGGCGAGATGAAATCGTGTAAGTGGATATGAGTTGGGCGCAGGTCGCAGGTTATTGCAACATTGGTCAATCCACTTTCGAACCGTTATATCCACATGACATGTTTTAATCCATCGCCACGAGCGCTGGTTATCATCCATTTAACCGCTTCCTTTTAAGTGCGTTTTAGGTGGTTTTATTTCAATAATATTCTCCATGGCCTGAAGTACAGTATCAATTGAATGTAGTTTTTGTATTTGATAGATGCTAAACAAAATAGTGTTAACTTTTAGGTTATGGTATAAAGATCGAGATGGTTAAAATAAATTGTTATTATAGATAGTGTTTTTTTTTACTTTTAATTAAAAGCCCATTACGGAAACATTCTATATATTTAGAGTAGCATTTACTAGCAGCAGTAAAAAAATAACTAATTATATCAAAATTATCACGGTAATGGAGGAAATGAAATAAAGTGCTGAAATAAACTTATTATAATTTTTAACATGAATAATTAAAATTAAACTTCAATGCAAATCCAAAAATAAAATTGTACTTATAATATATTAGCAACAAATCAAGTAATACTAACAGTTTTATGACGCTCCTCTACAAAGCTGCATTAATTAAAGCAAGAGGTCATAATTTAAATCAAATACCGCACGTAGTAATAATGAAGGGGATGAAACTTTTTTTAAACCGGGCTTATTTTTTGAGGACTTAAGAGTTGCAATTAATTGTGTTTATTTACTTATAGCTTATATGATGTATGATAAAAATAGGCCTGCTACCTTACCCAAGTAATTAACGACTTTAAAAATGTTGCGGCTGTCTCCCAAGCTTGGTAAGGAACTTTCACCTATTTCTTTAAACAACATTTTTGTTAAGTCAAGTGTTTATGATAAAAATGCAACACAAACATCTAAAAGCTCTTTTCATGAAAGAGCTTTATTGGTTCAGTTTATTTCTAATATTTTATCAATTAAGATCATACTAAAATGTTACATTCTAATTATTGTAGACAATAAACAAATGAACACAGTATAAAGTAAAAAACAAAAAACTCAAATGGATGAGTCATAAGAGAGGAAAACTTCTACACAAAGTGTGGTTGAGATTTATGACTGATATTTCTGTCGAGCTTCAAAATTATCTGGAACAGACGTGAGGGACATTCTGAATGCTGAGCCAGTGGAAGTGCATGCATTGACAGGGACCATGATATTAATAATCGTCATAATTTCAAGCAATATGAGTTTTTTACCTTGCGCAAATAACCCACGAAGCTACTGAATAACTTAACTTATCTGCCGATTTGTTTAAAATTTCAAATAATTGAGGTTAGCAAAATTAATTCAAATATTTCATTTCCGAATTTGATATTTTGTTTGCGTATATTTGTTCAATTGGATCTCTGAATTTCATAAAACTTAACAAAGCAGTAGAAAGTGTAATCAAACTATCGTAAAAATATCATTAACCTTTAACTTCTTAAACATATTACTGCGCATTAATCAAGATCAAATTTTGTTTTCAAGATCAAATTTTGTTTTTGGGTACTGATGGATTTTTAAAATCAGCATTCTTAAGCTTTAGTATCTTAACAAAACTGCCATAAATGCATTGTATCACCATAATCCAGTCAACCAATATACTTCAAACAATTGAGGTTAGCAAAAATAATTTAAATGTTTCATTTCCGGAATTTCCTTTTTTGTTTGCGTATTTTTTCTATAGGATCTTTAAATGTCATAAAACTTAACATAGAAGTAGAAAGTGTAATTAATCCATCGTAAAACTATCACTAACATTAACTTCTTAAAGATATCTGAGAAAATATGTTACCAAAATGTTTTCTTGTATGTTATGCAAGGTAACATTTTGTCTTTATTGGGTGCTGGTGGGTTTTAAAATCAGAACTCCTAAACACTAGTCACTTAGTAAAACTTGTAAAGCAAACCGTATAACCAATACGTGGAGTTGAACACAATAATTCAGTTAGCCAATAAAATATCCGCTCTCTTCATACATGTTATACAAAATTAACGGAACCATGTCAAACGTGAAATCAGATTACATTCACTCAATATTGCACGCCTTGTTTTCATTGTTATAAAATGCAACAGTAACACTATTAATACGAGAGTTAATAGATAACAACCGGACAGAAGGAATTCATCATACACGCCACACAATATGATGGATCGAGTCCATTAGCAGGGTTCCGACCACGTCCATGTGTCTGGAGGCTGATACAATCAGTATCTCATTAAACAATTTATGTAAGGAAAAACAATAACGTTGTAAAATAAATTAAGTGCATGAATGAAAACATTTCTCATCGGTGTTTAACATTTTTCTTGTGGTGAGAGAAAAGAAAACAACTAATATTTCGTATAGTTTTAGTATTTTGAAAAAATCTTATTAACCACATTAACCACTAAAATCTTAATGTCGAAAGCTTAAGAAAAATATTGAGAACAAATTATTGTTGTTTTTGAGTCGTTATTATCAAATGCTGTTGACGTAAAAACTTTTCATTCAGATATTTGCGTTTTTCTTGACTTGTCCTCTAGTGGGAAAATGTCATTTTATATACATTAAATACAATATAAACTACATAAACTACAATGTATCAACAATTGCATTAAAAATCCATAACTGGGTTGTTTATTTGTAATCCATTTGGTTGGTAGTGTTTAGTAATTCCTTCAGATGTTTTTCGAAAACACGTATCTGGCAAGCCTGGAGAATTTTCGTTTTAACATTCTATTAAACATATTTGTGGAGAGAACAAAACATATTTAAAATTTGAAGAGAAAAAGAAACTGAGTAGCGACACCAAAGTTTTACAAATTTTATGAAAACGTTGAAGTCCGACCGAAAAATGGGCCAGAACATGGTACCGACATAAAAGTCAGTTTATAAAGGTCTTCTAGAGTCCCAGAATTCGCAAAAGAGCATCACCAAACAGAGCTTTCAACTACAAGTTTGCTGAAATATTAAACCACGTTAAATTTGGTCTACACTATATTAATAAGTTGACCGACCGGAGCAGTAGCTACTATACATACTGTTTAAATAATGTTTAAAAGACTAAATTTAGGTGTTTATTCAGTCTTCTTCCAATGATACACATTCCACGCCCTGTACAAAGGCACGAAGAAGTTAGACGAATACATGAAGCACTTATGCTTGTATGTTACATGGTGGTAAAGAATCGGCAGACTCTCAATAAAATGACCAATAACTACTAAATCATAGATGCGGGCGAAAGCGAGAGGAATGTGCAACTGTCGATTGTGAAATATCTTGTCAGGAAATTAATTCCATTTCCTGGCCCTCGCTGAGCGATGCGACAAAGGGAATGACAGAGCAGATGGGGGAGGAGTGCAAAGCTATATCAGCTGGGGAATCGGGACGGGAAGGTTTTGTTTTTGTTGTTTATGATACTGCAGAACTATATTATTTATTTATGCACAAGATTAACTACCATATATTCCTTTACTTATGGTAGTTAGTTGGACAGTTTGCTCATAGCATGGACACATGAGTGGGCTGTTCGATAATGTTATATGAACTACATAAAATGCTAAGGATTAATAGTTAGTATTTTAAATAAAGTTGGTCTAAGATTTTTTGCAATCATTGACTAGTTTATAGGAAACTGATTGAGTATTAATAGCTTGATTAATTTTTGACCCTTTAAATTAAATGAAATGTTGTGAATCTCTCATCTGAGGTAAATCGTTACTAAAATATCGATGAATTACAATGGCATTTACAGTTGTAGTGTATACCTTATCGTGATTAACTAATACGTCTTTGTCGCCCGTACTATTCTCTACGAAGATGTTCTAAAAAATAATATTGTCAATTGTCTATTGTTTGTCTGTTGTTGTTAAGTTTATGAACATATTACTCCTCTGTAATACAAACACCGTCTCGGTTATTTTTAGATATTACAAGTATATTAACTAAACCTTCGAAACCGTTGAGTGAAACCATTCACTGCCATTCTTATTTGCCATTACTGTTGGAGAGCTTGCTATTTCTGACCAACGATCACCCCTCCCCCAACTCTGATAGGGCTGGAGCGCTCCCCATTCAATAAACTAAAAGCTGCTGAAAAAGTTTTATTTGTTTGGGGGATTCTTGAAAAGGACAGTGCATTTGACAAGAAGTTTGGTCCATTTTCCTTCTAACTTAGTTTATTTTTAAACGCCTTTTAGACGAAATCCTTCTACAAGAAATGCTTGTACTTTCCTAAAGTGATTGTCTTACTATAACATGTGAAGTATCAAGTAAAAGAAAGGAAGTGAATCTATTCCGACTTTAACTGTCGGATTATATACTTAGGAATATTAAACTAGATGTAAGTAATTGCTACTAGTTTGTGAATTAGCAACGACTGAAATAAAAACAAAATATATTTATTTTTTAACTTGTTATTAATTTTTCGATATGATTTTTGGTAAATATAGGCTTACAAAACTGATAACTGATACATTCCTGAACAAGCAGAGAGCGAGCATGCTAACACGTTCCAACCGACAACACTGTGCACAATACTATGATTAAATCTAGATACATATATGTAGCGATCTTACTTCTTTATCTTTATACTACAGTACTCATTTACTGCAAACGCGTGTCAAAAAATATTGGAACCTTATACTGATGACGTGTATATCGCAATCATTAAATGTTGCTATGACACAAGTTTTTAATACATCTCAACAAATATGTTAATCATGATATTTGTATAAACGTAAAACAAATAAGGTGGAGAACCTTTACAAATAAATAAGCGAAGTAAGCCTAATTAAACTGCAATAAAAGTGGTATCAAATTTAAGTTATTGATTTGAATACATGGCAGTTGAAAAGGTTTGTATGTTGCACTATTCTTTTACATTTATTTATGTTTAAAGGTTTTTATTTTCCTTATTTTGTAATTTATTTAGGTCAAAAGTATATATTTAACAACAATACTAAAGATTAACGCTAATAGATTACTACATTTGTGATTAATGGAGTAAGAATCTTACAAGTTCTCAGTTGAAAAAGGTTCATACAAAATATACTAGATTTTATAAGCGAATTTACTCAACATGCCTATAATATTATCAACTCCACAGGTGGTAGAGCAAAGATAATTAAACTGGGAAAATATTAACACAAGGATTACCAGCTGGCAGTCGAATTAATTAAAATGAATCTCGTGGAGCTCAAACGTTATGTAAATAAAATGCAATATTAAATATATATAAATTGTAATGTCCTATTAACACAACAAATGTAATTTAAAACACATTTATGAAATTATGTAGGTTAACAGCTTCAAAACAAAATGATTTTTGCGATTTATATAGTATTATATATTTTCCCAATGTTATAGTATATATAGTAATAGTTTATGTGAGGTGAGGTACGGTATATATATATATATATATATTTGCACTGAAAATTGGCTAAGTACGTAGGTTTGCAGCGATGGGGTTATTTTTAGAGTATGTTTATTATTATTGGTTCACTATTTTATATACTCAAATGTTTTGCTAATCAAAAATATTTAATTCCCGGCCTTGTCACTACCATAATAAAAAAAATTCCCAATGAATCATAGTTATTGGCCAGTTAAACGTATATTGGTAAAAGGGAATTAGTATATACCATTACATATTAATGGCATTGATTAAACAAATAAATAAATAAAAGCTGACTTTTTGAAACATGTCATAACATATATGAGTAAATATATGTTCAGTCACTTCAAAATATCATCTGCTTAAATTTGTACGTAACTTTTCGTTTCATTCTAAATGAAAGCGATCGTTGTAAATCTATATTTTTTAATCGGTTAGTGGTTAGTTACTATTTACTACAATATTCTACTGAGAACTCCAACAAACGTAGATCGAAATCGTAATAATTGATCCTATGAATAAAGGATAAGTAATACGCGAGTCTTTCCTCACCGGCTCGGTCTAGACTGAAAATTTAACATTTAGGTAATTCAGAGATTACTAGAACACTGACGCTTGTTCGGGGATTATGACATTTGTATCCATTAATATTTTTATTTTTAGTATGCTTACTCGGTTTGGTCACCTTATACTCATGTTAATTTAGAAATACATGACTTTTTAAGACAGTTGTCATGATTGTATTTGATAGAAACTTTGTTAAAACCTCTAGCACTGTCCATAACTTACCAAAACAACCAAAAAGTTTTAAAAGGTAACAAAAATTGATTCACCAGTATTTCTAAAAATAATAAAATTAAATCCAGTGCAAATGACACAAAGCTAAGAAGCTGGTGACAACAGATGACGGATGGTTGCTCAACTCTGAGGTTGCGACATCCATCAATATTGGGAAAATAATTGTCGGGAGCGTGATTTGAACAGTTCTGTTTCCATCAGTAATTGATTGAATGATGATTGGCAGGGATTAAGCCACTGATTTGAACATCCTTTAAATAAATGAAAGAAGTCCATTCCATCACTAGATGCTGTAGTATTACATTAACGAATAGATAAATATACAAGTGATCGCTAATTATACATGTGATTATCAATCAAATTATGTTATTAATTAAAATTTTCATGGTATACCAAGAATTTCATAAACTTTCGACTGAATTCATAAGTTTCCTGATTGAGAGCCTTATACACCAAGACTGTAATAAAACTATCTAAACCCATATAGCAAATGCTAAAGTTCATTTTTTAAATTGATCTAATGTATTTTCTCAAGTGTAGCCAGTGGCGTCTCCTGATTTGGAGACCTACCAAGATTCTAAACCATTATATTTTGTTTCGTAGCTATGAGCCAAATACTTTGCTCAGCATATGAATTTACACTTCAAACGATAGTTTGTGTATTCATGAAATCACATAGGAGATCCGCCGTACAAATTAGAATGTGTCATTGGAAATAGCGTTGTAAATTATTAAGTGAAAAAAATATTTTTCTGGTTCAAATAAACAATGTTTCGAATATGAGCCAAACAATGAAGGGACTCAGCAGAGGAAACTCGTAACGCACGAGCTCTTGAAATTACCACTCCGTTGTGAGAGATTTGTAATTTCCGTCATATAAGACATCTGTTGTGGACCCAATTTTATGCCATTAGATATGATAGAGTCGATGATCTGTCTTTCCTAATTACATTTTAAATGTGCGATAAGTCGAATTTGAGAAGTAAGTTTTAACTTTAATAATTTATTCAAACTAATTTACAAACATATTTATTGCCATTCGTCTATGAATTAAAATTATCAATCCATATTTATTAAAATAAAAATTAGCTATTACTGAAATAAAAACAAAACAATTACATGATCTATGAAGTTAGGTCCTGGAATGGCGAGTAAACTATAATGGCTCGGTTGAGTGGCCAAGATCTGAAACTGTTTGATAAACTGTTAAGCTAAGCCATGCAACCATACAGCACTTTGATGACTTAAAACAATAAGTGCATTAATTTATTTTTATATTAGAATATATTTTTGATATGCTTAAATATGAACAAAGATCGCGATTCATTGTTTTATAAAGAGAATCAATTTTAAAATGTTAAATTTAGTGTTGTTACAAAGCTATATTATTTCTCAGGTTAGGACAATTAAAAAAACCAAAGCTATTTTATACATCAAAAAAGTCTTAAAGCAAAAATTTTCCGCGTATGCTATTTACTAACAGTACAGGTTGTTTTTTGTTTATTAACGCCGGTTGAACTTTTCGTGAGGAATAAACTTCAACATTTAACTAGTTAAATCAATGTGTGATGCAATACATTTAGTTATTAAATAATTTCCTGTTGTCAAACACGTTTTTCACTACTATAATGAAACGATTTGGGCACTAATAGATGTTACTCTTTTCATGAAACCTAAAATACCCAACCCATCAAGAATAATAATTGCTTTTCTGCATTTCGAATAGGGTAGAACATGTGTTTTCATGCAATATTTAAAAAAAATTCTTAATATTAACGAAAGTAATCTTTTTTGTAATAACCAGGTTTTCTGTTGGTGATTGCTTAAGTGATCGTATAAATACATAGGTTCATCGGAAATGACGTAATATCCCAAAATAATTATAGACAGTGGATTCTGGAGTAAACGCGAGTAGGTTAGGGAGATCTGATACTGTTTGGTTACCTGAGAGCCAGGCGTGACGACTGCTCTGTAATGGAACTTGATTATCACTTTCTCATTCGACAAAATAAACATTATTGATTATATACAGTACTATTTAAACAAATATTGTAAATATACATGGTAGACTTAGTATTTGTCTTAAATGAGTAAGTATTTTTTAGTATTGTAAGTTTCTTTTTTTACTACTACAATTTGAGTAATAACTATTCTTATAGATAAACTAAAACACAATTTAAAGTGATACGTAATTTAAATGTTAAGTTTTTATGATGAATGCAGTTATTTAAAAAAAAGGAAATAAATGAAGTATCAAAGTAATAACATTGTCACATCATATCCTTTTAAAATAAAATACAACTATACTTTATGTGATAATATTCGAGATTTAATTATAAGTATTTGTTAATACTTATACCTAATTTATACATCGTGACTGTAAGATTCAACATAATAAAATATATTTACTATAACCGTAATAGTAAAGTCATTTAAAATATTATTGCCACTGCGATGTATTCTTCAAAGGATACAAGCGGGATTGAACAAATGAACAATTAGTTTCTTAAATGTTGCACTGTAATTGTTTTTAACAAAAAAATACTTTAAAATAGATTTATAGCATTTTTGTTAATAGTTAATTGTCAATAACATGTAGAACGAGTTTTCTCACCATAAATCAATAATTATGTATTAATAACGACACCGCAAAAACCACTTATAAAATCTTTATACTTTCAAAGGTCTAGAGTCTTTTGTACTTTTACATTAAGTATGTTTAAACAAACCTATGTAGATTATCTTATATTTAGTTTCTTTAAAACGTCTTACAATAGACATCTTGTTTTCTCATGGGATGTTCACGTGAAGTTCAGGATAAAAGCAACAAGTTCTTTTAGCGTTAAAGATATAAATCTATACTCTTGAGACTGTGGAGCTTATTTATTTTTTGATACCGTAGTTTGTTTTGTCTTAAGAGTGTTATCCATTTATAACAAAGATTAAATGTATATAAAACGTAAGCGTAATGTTCTATACAGTTTTCCAGCATCACTGCGAATCCGACACATTATTATTGACATTATTAAGCAGGTCGTTGAATACAATTCAATATTTGAACTAACAATAAACAATTTTAGATTGTTTTATAGTTGATTTACCTTTAACGCCTTAGAAGAATACTTGTATTTCCATAGAGCAGGGTACACAAAAATATAAAACTAAGTTTTTTAGAGATTCACTGATATTTTTCATAGCACAACCTAATAGCTTTCAGCATCAGTAACCACTCCCGAATGTGTGTGTTCAGATCCGTTATCGTCACGATGGTGAAGTGGTATGGGGATAAACCATTTATTGATAACTTTAAACCCATCTGGAAAATTAAACCTGCCTCTGTAAACTGATTTTGCTTTGAACCAGTTTTAGAAATTTGTTTAAAAACAAATGTTTTCCAAATAGATGCATACAACCCAACATTATTCTGTGAATAAAAAAATAATTCCTCTAAATTTCTTGTGACACAGATTTATTATCTAACTTATATCTGTGTTAAAACGATTAGGTATTCGAAAATGACTAAAAAAAAACATTGAAGGTTAAATGACCGCTTACTTTGGATAAGTTATTTAGCTTAGTATTGTGTATCTTGATTAAATAACAGGCTAGTCCAGCATGTATTACAGTATTATGTAGTACGGAAAGGTTAGGTCACATGTTTGACGGAAAGACTTAAACAAGTTACATGTGTACTGTGTTATATCGTGCTGTAACATCCAATTAAATATATAATCCTCAAAGTTGCACGTAGATAATTCAATTATTTTAAATTATATATTAAATCACAGCTTGAGTATTCAACATTCCTACATTATTTTAAATATTATACATTTCAAAGATCATTGGCTCTCCTACCCGATTATAATGGGGGGGAGAGTGTTTATAACTCTTTGAGAGTGAAAATCCAATTCATAGTTAAAGTCGGATTATAGAATGATATAATGATATTACAGTAGTTAGTATTCGAATTTTGGTTCTACATTTTCTTTTAGAACGTGCATAAGGTAATTAATTAACTAGGTAATTTTTAACTAGTTTGCTATACTATTAGATAAATCTGAATAACTATAACTGCCTGCCGCATAAATAGGGGTTTAGTCATATTATTCTTTTAAATTAGTAACATTCAAGGCTGGTGTTATTATACATGGATATTTATTTTTTTTTATTAAGTTATATTGTTTATTTAAATGCATGTCTAAGTCTGTAATGTATTACAGACCTAGAAAAAAAACACTAATTATTGTAAATATGTTTCAAGAAGTGTAACTGATAGGCTAAATCATCTGTGATTGACAGAAATCTGATCACCAAAATACATACTTCACTTATATAAATAAAAAAAGACTAATAACTGTTGAAATAACTCTTAAATATATTCTTGTTGATTTTAAAATATTTGTTTATTTATTCATAAACAATTAAATCCTTTGGCGTGTTAAATATAAAAAAGTACCCTGTAAGATTGACCGTTCCCCACTCAATAACCTAAAAGGTTCTGGGAAAAGACTCATCTGTCTGTGTGTCTTTTAAAAGGAGCTTTCTTAAAGTGGTATTGACAACAACTTACGTTTGCGTTTTCCAATGATTCAGTCTTGAAACTTCTGGGTGTTATTTTTATTTATTTATGTTAACGATGTTAACGATATTTTATTAAATACGTTTTGCTCAAACAAAGAATTGTTTGAAAATGTGAGAACTGTTCTACCAGTACCTATCAATAACATGTTAAAAGAAAGTATGCATCTTATATATACTGGCTTCATATAGGTTCTGAGGTTTTTACGTAAATCCCTATATGGTCCACTGATAATACAGTAATATATCGGTATTCAGTTGGACGTTTAGCGCTGTTAAATATGCTATGCATGAAGAAATCGCTATCACAAACATAACCCCTTTTCGTTATATACAAACTTATATACCTGTAGTCAAATACGAAAATGCATTATTTCGGGAAGTATTTTAAAGCTTTATCGATCATTAGTGATCATCGAGGGGCCAGAGACGAATGCTTTTGTTCCGGCCCCAGGTGGGGACCCCCTTGTGACTCATGGTGCCCAAAGGACCTGCATGACAAATGGATGTGCCTGGACGAAGAGGCAGCGCTTGGAAAAAAGTAAAACAAATTTTCTACAATAACAAATTCGTTTTTTATTTCCAATATATAATTGTTATAGATAGTATGGGCTAAAAATTAATTTCATACTCAACAATTTAAAACAAATCTTAGTTTTTATGAAAAGATATGTCTTATCGTATGCGAAATAGTCATTATAGCATACAAATGAAATTGTTCTTTGACTCTTACAAAATAAAAGTTTTCCCCATGTTTATCTACATAAATACAATAATATCCTTAATCTTTGCATAGTAAGCAATATATCCTACATAGGTGACACACCACTGGCGCGTAAGAAAACTGTCCTTCTGAATTAAAGAGGGAGAAAACCTTTCAGTTAGAGAAGAAGTGTAAACTATCGAAACCTACTAAGCATGAAATATTATCTAGTTAATTTCACATGAAACCAATTTAAACATCAAATATAGAGTTTTTACGGTTATAAAACATTTTGTTTTTGTAAACAATTAACTCGCCTCCACTTGAAATCAGCCGAATTAATTTGTATGTTTCTTATAGTTGTTTTAAGTATGTGGATGAGCTACAGTACTACTTTTCACCCTTGTTCCCACCTTTGGCAGATTGAAGGGAGATATTTGTAATCAACATTTTTATGACAGTTGTAACTGGCGGGTGGCAGCGTCCAGTAAAGATAGTTAACTTGTATGTGTAAACATCAAGAAGACAAGAGAAAAGGTTTGGTCAACAATGGTTCATTTTATTGCTTACAAAATAAACGGTATCAGGAAACTGTCACATTCTCCCTTTTAGCTTAACTTTAATGAAAACCTGTTTCATTTAATAAATAGGCTATATAAAGTACGGTTGAATGTACAGAAAATCTTCTAAATAAGTTGTTTTCAAAAATATCCATCCAAATCCCTTTTATGGAGGCACTACAGTGTCCTTTGCTACACACAGTGGTTAAAAGAGGGGAAATGCCCCCTCATCCCCCCAGGGTTAAGTGGAAACATATTTCAAACATCCTCTGTTTTTCAATGCTAACTTGACCTGCAGATCAAGTTTTAATAAAATTGATCGGTAAATAAGAGAGAAATAGTTATTTTTGTTTTCCCCATAAGAATAATATTGGACAAAGTACTGCGTTTACCGCAAAATAGAAATTAAAATTTTCTCCGAAACTAGAAATCGTAGAACTTTAATTCAAAATACTAGGTTATTTAGTTTGTTGAGCTCTTTTTTATGGTAAATAGTAATCTTTTTTGACATTTATGTTTTTAAATAAAAAATAAAAAACTCTTAATGATTTTTTGTTGTTTTAAGTCATGTAATTTCTGAACCCGAATTTTTCCAGAAGTGCGGGTGGTGTCATTTTGTTGGAAACCTAAAGCTCCAAAATCCACTAAAGTTTAATAAAAATCGTTAGATCCGTTTTTGAGAAATTTGGATTTTCCATGTTTTTTTTGGCGATTTTTGGGGGATACTTACCCTTAAAAATAAAAAAATTAAAATAAACGCCTGGAGATATCGTGGACTAGTACATACATACCAAATTTCATAAAAATCTGCTCATTGGCCCATATACTATGTATAGGGGGAGAAAGTAAAAAACTGAAACTAAATAGAAGAACCTTTAGGGTTTATTTCCTTTTGGCAATGATTGCAACAAATTGTTACCATCTAAATTAAAAATTAGTAGCATGGAAACATATTGATTTTACAATTGGATTTTTCTTGCACGTCTGTTATATATTTAAAAATTTAAAACACATAGAATTTAATTAACAACTTAAGTAATTCCTATTGGGAACTATAAACTGAATAATTTTGTAAAGCTATGACTACAGTATGCGCTTTTGTTTTAATTTTAATCTTGTTGAATTTTGAACGGTGACCTATTTAAACAATTAATTTTCATAATTTTACTAAGCTATAAATTATAATTATCATCAACTAACTCATCAACAACAACTAACAAAATAAAATAAAAAGTGATAAATGGCAATAATAACTCAGAATATAAAACAATAACAACAGGTTCTGCAGGGCAAAGAAAATCCCAAAACTAGACGGGATAAAAAATTAATATCACATAGCAAAAGCTTTGAAATAATATAGACAAAAATAGAATTATTAATAACTCAAATCTGTAAAAATTCATGAATTTAAGGACAACATCAATCAAATATATTAAAATAATTTATGAATCTATGTAACAGTAGCAAGAATAACTTGGAAACTCAATAGAGGCTCACGATTACAATGCTACAATGATTAGAGCTACAATGTTGCTTTCAAAACATAAACAAAATACGTTCATCACATAATAGTTGCCACTTAAGTTGTCTTTTGCTGGCCTTAAATCCTGGTCATAGCATCGAGGTCAGGTTAAATCCTGGCTGGCAGCTGAGATACTTTGGACTAATTTGTTTTTTTCTTACTCATGCTGACAAGCATTTGAGGTTTATTAAATTAATACAGCCAACATTGCATCCAAGAGGGAAAGCGCCTTAAAGTATTCTTCAGATATGTGTCCTTGAACCTTATAATATGTCCTGACTTTTACATTAGTTAAAACATCTACACAATTGCTTATTTCGTCAACGTATCCACACTTATATAAGATCCAAACTGTAACTCTACCTGATAATTATACTTAGGTGCATAAGGAAGGTTTGTAAGCTTGTGCATCCCTTATAGAATGTATCATTGCAAATACAGTAATCAGAGGTTATAAATATGGCTAAGCACAATAGTTTTAAAATTATATATTTTGGTTGTTTGGGCATTTAAATTCTTGATATGTCGGAGTCATGTCAATGCACTGTTGTAGTAATTTAATGCGAATCTTATATTAAGCACATTCAAGAATAAGCAGGTTTAAAAATAATCTGAATTCAGTTTATAATTTTCCCACGTAAATGTATTTTTACACTTAGCAAACTACGTTATTTCTTTTCAAATATAAGTGTAATAAATATATTGTTGCATCTGTCAGGACCTTCAACGTATTTCAATTACCTTGGAATATTCATCATCTAAATGTTTGTACGATCACATGGCTGAGCCAATGCCGAGTCAAGCCTGCAATACTTAGCATAATGTATGAGCCATATTGCAACAAACCTTAGACGGATAGATTAATGCATTTCGCCCTAAGCTGATTCTGATAGTACCATCCATCAGTCCCTGAACCGTCGTCGTCGTGTTGGTGTCGTCTGAGTGATAAATTGTTTGATGACAAATTGGATGTTGGAATAGTTGATCGACAGGTTTCATGGCTTTGATTTTAACATGGTTTGTATTGAAAGTTGTTTATTGTTATAATCTATTTTTAATTGCTTTGTTGAAAGTCTTTCTTAACGTTTATATTTTTATATATCTTTTTGGTGTTTGTATGTTGGGTAAAAAATGAAAATGAAAAATATAAAACAATGCAGAGTTAAAAAAACTCTTATATAATTTAAGATTTTCATGCAAAAATGAAACAAATCATAAGTTCCTGGAAAGGCGTGATCTAAAATGGTCAGTTTTACAGTTATCTGTATGTATGTAATTTAAAAATAAATTACTACTTCAAAAGCAGTGTGAATACAAAGGCGACACCTATAGTATTGGCTCTTGTTAGAACGGTATTTGTGGAAAATATAATATGTATAATGTAAAGAAATATTATAATCAATAACGGAGTAACACCATCGTCAATGATAAAATGTCAGATAAATAATGCACTATTTAAGTACTGGTATCAGATCTGTCACCATTTCTAACGACGCTGCTCAATTAGGTTTTACCTGATGTCTTTATACCATTGAATGTGGAATAACAAGTTAATACCAATTTATTTCTTGTAAGAATTTGTAAAATAAGTGTTAACAAAGATGTTTCCCCCAAATACTGGCTAAATAAGGATAACATCCATTGCCTGGAGTTCAATCCAGAATCCCGATCTTCTTGAGCAAGTTAACATCTCCGACCTGGTTCCAGATCTACAGACATGTTTAGTATAGAACCCACCACTGTACAAATACGAGGCTAATAGCACATTTCTATGAATCCTGCGAGTAAGGAAACTTAGTATGTCCCCTGTGTTGGTTTTTTTAACATCTCTAACAGTTTTAGAAGACAACAAAAAGGTTTATACTTCTTAAAACTTTCCATCTCTTAAATTTGTTATTCAAAATTAATTTTAAGCCACAAATACTGTTATAGTTTCTTTTCCTTTGCTTTTGTTAGCTCGAGCTAGTTTGGTTTTACCTTTGTAATTTTCCTTTTGATGTTAAAAACTGTTTGCTAACCTCGATCTAATTTATTTGATTTGGTTACAAAAGTTGAAACCACTACTTTTGTAACTAAACACATGCGTTGCTTGTTTTTTACATTTTCAACTAAAAATGTAAAGATAATACGGTTTTGCATACAGAAAAATACAGACAGCCATAAATAGTTATGCAATAGTTTAAAATAAAATTGGTTTGGTTTGTACACACGTGAAGAAACACATTTTATACACATATCAATTGAATTTGTAAATTTTGACTTTTGCATGCTACTTTCTTGGACCTTTAAAAACTAACATACAAAAAATACATCGATACGCCAGGTTATACAGAAACAAGCTAGATTAAAATAGTATAGTTTAAAAATAGAACTACTCCGAGTCAACTTGACCGTGGGTATTTCAATATGCTAAAAGCTTTACAGTAAGGCTTGTTTGTCAGGTGTTCCCAACGAGGAAAATCTTTAACTGACTTGGCAGAAACCTGTATTTTCTATTCTTTTAGTTGTAAAAATAATGAAATTTCAATTTTTGTTACTTAAAACTAATTTTAAAAGTGTAGAACTAACACAACAAAAATAAAATATGTACACAATTTTATCACACACAAATTATGTTTTCAAGCTTAAACTGTCAGTGAAACCTTAACTTGGTTTAGACATTTAAAACTCCAGTATTGTTTCACACAATCTAAAATATATGTTTGCTGGATTGGATAGCTAATACATTTTTCGTTAGTAATAAAGTTTACACGTTCTGAAATAAATAAAATGCGACGAATGTTGTTATTAAGTGTAGTTCGTATCTGATATTGATATCTATTTTAATTCTCCCTACACCATGTAATTTGTGTCACAACTAATATAGCCCGTGTTCAAGCATTATATTTATTTCAAACTCTATCGCCTTAAATGGTAAACAGTAACTTTTATGTAGATTTATATAAATCTTTAATGGGCTAGACGCACTTTAAATCGTTTATTTTCCTGCTCTTTAAAATGGTTCAGGTGAATATAATTTATTCTACTAAACTGTCATCGGCATTAACTTATGTTTTTTCAACTGATGGAAGAGCAAAGTCAGTTTCAATCTCTGAGGAAACCTCCGCGACATTTGTCTTCATTACTCCTCCTCACTGCGAAGTCGGCTGGTTTTACTTGGCTTCTCAAGATCTAACTCAATTTGCATACGGTCCATATTGCATGATACGTATTTAATCCTAATATACAAAATAGTAATCTAGCAGTTCTAGCGAGACCTCAATACGATTTCTCCTAGCAAAGAATCTTAACAGTTTACAAAGCACCGTTACCTCCATGCTCAGAGGAAGTCTTTATGTGTATTAAAGGATGTTTACAACATTTTCATTGTCTAATCCTAAAGGTTCTTTAGACATAAGCATTAGTTGAGGGACGACAAGAAAACTTCTTATAAGGTTTCATAAGCTTTTTAGCAACGGTAACCTTATATTTAGTACCTAACAAAAATCTATCATCTAAATACAGCATGCTCAGTAGCATTGTATTTAAGTAATTATACTAAAATAAGGTTTTAATATGGCTATATGCAATAGACAACATGATTTTTGATGATGGCTGTAATGTCCTGGAAGTATAAATTGAATGTTCCATTATGCATAATCTTACTCATAAGTTAGTCATAAACATTTAGCTCTGAATAATAATTCTACTTTGGTTTTAAACATTCTTTGCTCACAGAATATAGAGAGATTGGCATGTATCATGACAAATTGGAATATATTTGAACGGATTGTATTTTGTCTGCAGCATTTCATTCGAGGCGACGAAGCCTGATGCGAATTCAATATTTCATTCGCAGACTTACATAACTTAGCTTTGAAAGAAGTAATCAATACATGGTGTAAATATGAAGTTTAGCAAGCAATAAGTGATGCAGTTTAGTTATTAGTTTCAATCACGTGAGTAAAATAACATTTGTATAACAAATAGTTAACAATAGGTTGTTAATCACGAGACTATATTAACTTAGACGCTGGGAACAGAACTTGTCGGAGGGGATCATTCGAGACAATCGGTGAGTTTATTCAAAACACCTAAATTTGTTCACCTCGGCCTTCTAAATGATAAGTACCAATTTGTTCATTTGATTTTGTTAATTACAAGTGAATTCGCTAGTCAACTTCTTCTTAATGACGAATGTATTTCCTGAGCTCATTCGCTTAGACCATAAATAACTGTTATACTGTTGGATCATAGATAATTGTTATAATTGTTAGATGTTATTTACATAAATCCGATCTTAGTATTGCCAAGATTTTAAAATGTATGCGATCATTCAACATAAATTTCTATTAATTGTTAAAAACATACATTTTGAATTAATTATTTACAGGGAATTAATATTTTAAAAGGTGTAAATATTCTTTTAAATTATTGAATTATAAGAATTTATTATTAAAGCTGTGTTAATATTGCAAAAATTCACAATATACATAGATTTATGACAAATTATTTCTCAGTATTGCATATTGACTTGTTAATCGTATATTGATACATTATAATGAAACTGTTTATTTGATAGTTTATTGGCTATTTTTACCTTAGGTTAAATATCTTTAGTTTGATACAAATTAAAAGGTTGGTTTGCTTTTAATGTTAAACGAATATTTTTGTAAACAAATCCATATGATAGGTTTTTAATGGGTAATCTGTAAAAAGGTATTTCTTAATCAAGATACTATTGAAGTAGTTATTGGGATGATTTTGCAACAGAGCAAGCAAGAAAACGCAGACGTAGAAAACCCCATACAAATGCAACTTCTTAAAAGGTACTCATTATATGAAATTAAGAATTAATACTAGTACGTTACCTTACTCAATGCAACATGAAACCATTATAAAGATAATACGAGTTCGCACGCAGCACGCTGACGTGAGGGAAGTGAATTTCCACATAAAAAACTGTTGAAACTCAAAATCAGTGTAAAAACATACATTTGTCCAATTTTTATTGAAATCTGAAAACATTGATTTTTTGGCTATTCTGATACTCCTGGTTTCATTTACTTGCAAAGCTGGGAATACAATTTTGCGCATTATAAGGTTAGGAGAAGGTCCAGACAGGCTTGAAAGTAGGCGTGAGGTTGCTGGGGACGATAAAAGTACTCTGATAAAGGAATAACAGGCTTTTCTAGTGTAAAAACCCCCATAAGACAACGTACTGTGTTTAGTCGATACACATTTTCTTTAATAATTCGGTAAATATTTATGCTAGAATGACGAGAGAGGGCTTAAAAGTTTTGCCTCTGTAATTTCTATCTTTGTACATGCATTGACTTTACATCTGGGGCTTTTCTGACCCTTTTTGGGCCCAAAACTCGAAATTTGAAAGATTAATCCCCCAAAAAAGGGCTTAGAGTTTTCCGATTGTTTTGCCGAACAAACTGGTCCAACTGATTACAGAAAGGAACGTCCCTACCAAATTTGAAGTAAATAGGACAAAAAATGCGACCGCTAGAGTGCAAACACACACACACACACACACATATATATATATATATATGTGTATGTATATATATATATATATATATATATATATATATATATATAAAACATTTTGAACGACCCCCCAAAACGTGTTCAGGGGGTCACGTTAGGAACTTGTATGGTGGTCCCGGGCTTAAGTTTCTCCGTGCGGGTCATGCTAATAGTTCACTTTCCAAAGGAAATTCACTAATAACATTCATTAGGGGATAGGTAACACTTAAATGATTTCCAGTGGTACAGATAAGAACAACCACACGTCAGAGCTGAAATGCAGTCACAGTGCCGGTGACTGAGGCAACGTGGCGTGGTGGTGAACTTTCTATTAGTCACTTACAACCGTTTGACTAATGGAGCTTTGCTTATCACAGATTGAGATTTACTTGGAATGTCTTTGGAATAGTTTAATTTAAATAGATCTGTAAAAAGATATTTGTAAATGAACACATTATTGTAACCAGCTGCGGCTGTTTTAAATAGGTCTACTGGTTATTGGGAAAACATATTTATGAACTGGTCATATTTTTTTAACACATTAAAAAATATGGGTATCTCCAAATTCTAAGTTTACTTAGAGTTTTTCTTTTGAGAGGGAAAAATATCCTAAATGTATTTAATCCTGTTCGTGGGGTATTCCAGTCGAATAAAAATTTGCCAAAACATCTGCTAATTATATCTTATTAATTGGTTTAATGTAAAACATAAGATCAACTTGAATTAACGGTTAATTAACTTTATAGATAAATCAAATTGATAGTGGTCTTTTGAGGCCAAAGATATATTTCATGTTTATTTAAAATGGGTTTGATGGCTATTACCTTGTTCAGTATTATCATGAAACTTAACCAAACTTCCATCTTGGAACATTCTATAAACGACAGAATCTGTGCTTTATACACCAACATCTCGTATATCACAGCTAAAGTCAATGTGAACAGAAATATTTATTGTAAAACATCTTGCCAGGAAGTAAATTCCATTTCATTTGGTGACACATCCATCATGTCTGAAAAGGAGCTGAATGCAGTCGTTGATTATAATACATAAATACACTAGTTCGTAAGGATAAAAATTCAAACAAATGTTCGAAGAAGACCTATGTTGTTGAGGGGTCCCAGGACTACCTTAAAACTGGTCTATACCAGTTTTGAGGCTGACATTGGTTACAGCAAATGAAGTTGTCATTGCATATGGTAAGTCTTTTGGCTGTCCATTATGACAAACTTCCCTTTCACCTTTGGTCCCTCCATTTGCAGCGGCTAGGGACAGAATCTCTAGGTTTGGTCCCCAACCTGCCAACCTGAGAATGGATGGTCGCTGGCTGTACATGGATACCCTGTCAGTTGAGTTGACCAGTTGGAGGGCAGAATGCGGGTCCCCTGTTTGACAGCCTCATCCCAGTTGTCACAGGGGCACGGGAGTTGGCCCTCTGAAGGGTCGACTTGGCTGCCTGTCCCATCCCACCCTTTTCTTTCCTGCTATATCCTATCCTTCCGGTAACCTGCACAATATTCCCGCTTGAGGAAGATGTGCCTAGCATCTATGGTTGGGTTTCCTAATCCGCAACAATGATGATGATGAGGGTCAGAAACTTTTATAGGGGCCTTTAAAGTTATTTTTATAATAACAAATTACTTAAAAATAATCTTAAATTTGTTTAAAACTTGAATAGGTTTACCGTAAAGAGTGATAAGTTGCATTGCAGTAAAATTTAAAATTTTCATGGGTAAGAAATAATTAGTAAAAAATTAAAATTGTGAATTGTATATTCAACAATTTTGTAGGGGCGGTTTGGTTTAATCCACCAGCCAAATATTCAATATAAAAACTAAACTCTTTAAAGACAAGACGACAAGTAGTAAAAAAGACGGAAAAAGACAGTCAATCACATGAGGGATATGGATCTTAAACTGCTTCAAGCACTCAGACTGAAGCTCTGCCCAAATTAGCTTGGAACATTAGTAACATTTCTTACGTGCTAGTTGAAAGTGATAGTCGTAGTCAATAGTTAACGCATGGTTAAAGTGTTTTGCTTGATTGAAAGTAACATTTACTATTACATATTTTAAAGCAAACAGGTGTATTGACAAAAGAAATATAACCAATAACTGCCAAATAATAAAACATATAACAAAAACATTACTGAAGATTATCTACGATGTATTTAATTCCGTAAGCGAATTGGTCCCCACGAAATATCTCGAGCTAGGAAGAAGTTAATTTAGGTTATGACGATTCGTTTTAAAGCCTGAGGGCCAAGGACGGTGGGAAACGTATCAGAAATCTAAAATATTACGTGGGGTACGCCCCACTGGACTTCAAAAATACAATGATTTTCTTATGGAAAAATCACTACAGGGTTTTCACTAATAAGCAAAATGAACTATACTGATCAGCCATGATTATCCACTTACACAAAAACCATATGTTACGGGCTATAGCCCCTGTAAGTCACTATTTATTTTTAACACCTTACTGAATAAATTAACTTTCACTATTGATTATTGAATAGCTAGATGTAAGTGTGTGTTTTGAGACCCCAGATGTGTGTGTCGGAATGACTACCTTGCCAAATGGATTAAAGGGTCAAAAAAGAGAGATAAATATTCTCTTAAAATCTATTACTCTCTCCCCCTTATACATAGTTACATATTATACATGGAGAAAGTATTGTTTTAGTCAAAATTTTCGAATTTGATTTGTTAGTGAAAATATTCGTTTGGTGCTCCCTGAACCCAAAAAAGTGATTTTTACGTGATGTCTGTGTGTCTGTCTGCCTGTCTGTCTGTCTGTGTGTCTGTCTGTCTGTCTGTCTGTATGTCTGTATGTATGTGTACAGAGCTAGAGCCCTAACCAATAGTCCGATTTATATGAAATTTGGTATGTAGGTACTAATCCACGATATCTCCATGTGTTTTTCATTATTTGGAATTTTTATTTTTAAGGGTAATTATCCCCCAAAAACCGCAAAAAAACACGAAAAATCAAGATTTCTTAAAAACGGCACTAACGATTTTGATTAAACTTTAGTTGTTTGAGGAACTTCATTTTTTCAACAAAATAACGCCACCCGAATTTCTGTAAAAATTTAGGTTCAGAAATTACAAGACTTAAAATATCAAAAATTAAGTTTTTTGGATTTTTCATAAAAAAACATAAATATAAAAAATATTACTATCCACCATAAAAAGAGCTCAAAAAATAAATAATTTAGTATTTTTAATTACTATTCTACGATTACTGGTTGCGGAGAAAATTTTAATTTTAATTTTGCAGTAAACGCAGTACGTTGTCCAATGTTATTCTTATGGGGAATACAAAAATTACTATTTCTCTCTTATTTATTGATCAATTTCGTTCAAACTTGATATGCTCGTCAAGTTACCATTGACCAACAGAAGAAATTCGAAATATGTTGCCCCTTAATAAACCTGAGGGGGAGGGGAAAAGGGGGCATTTCCCCTCTTAAAACCACGTGTGTAGCGATGGATGCTGTAGTGCTTCCTAAACAGGGGTTTGGGTGGATATTTTTGAAAACAACGTGTTTACAAGATTTTCTATACATTCGACCGTGCTTTGTATTCTATAATTTAATAAATAAAAAGTAATTTATTCATTCAAGTTGGGCTAAAAGGGAGAAAGCAAGTGTCAGTTTCCTGATACCGTTTATTTTTATAAGACTTTTGATAGAGCCTTGATTTTTTATTATGAATGACAAAAAACATCCAGTTTCTTCGTTTGTTTTTTATTACAGTATTTTAAACAAACGTTTATTCCAGTAAATCTACATCCTGTATACATTTTAGAGTGAATATAATTCATTATTACTATATATAAATATGCCATTATATAATTGTTAACCAGGGAAATATAATTCAGCTGTGGTAGTGAACATTAAAAAGGCATGGGAATCGGAAGGCATTAAGCTAATTTATACATAGCTGGGCGTTTTCTTTGTTGCCATGAAAATAAGTATTTTACCTTATTATTTTAAATTTGTGATATTGATTACTATTATTATTAGTTATTTTATTGGATTATACTGATCTCATCGGATTATTTGCAGGTTAAAATAATAGCCAGATAGCCTAAGTCCAAATTTGAAAGCCTAATACTATTCAATAATGCTTGGTTATTATTCAAGTTAAAACTATTTTATGATTACAATATTTAAAACATTTACTTTTTCATGGGAAGCGCCAAAGAAATAAAGCGAAAACACAATTTTAACATTTGTCATACGGTTTTTATTTTCAATCTTTTTAAGTTGATTTAATGGTTATTATATTAATACACTAGGATTTTTTATTTACAGTCATAACTCGATAACGGCTGGACGGATGTTAACGTTTGAGATGTCAAATTAAAGGTATTTTTATAGATTTGCCAATACGTCTTAGAATGTTAAGAAAGGGCATCACTTTAAATACTAATTAACAATTCAAAGACTTTTTGACATTTGGACGAAGTTCCGCACTTAAAGAAGACACACCCCGAACATTAATTACTTAAGCGCAGAACTTCATCACTCTGGTGAATGTTTTATTCTGAACTTTGCCCATAAGATTTGACCTTCTTAGTATTTAGGGTTTGTACTTATGGACAATACACAACAACATAGGATTTTCAATTGAAAATATTCCAATAAAATAAAGAGTTGCCACAAAATCTCACTTAATAATTTGTCAAGCCTTCGATATAAATAACTTATATTAGGGGATTCCTTAGTTGATTAAATGTTACGTTTTATGTCTGACGCTTGATGTTTAACTTGATAGCAGATTCAATGAGAATCAACCAAACACACGTGTCAGCTTGCCAAGCAGAAGCCACGCAATCTCTCTGGTAGATATAATGACAGTGATCGGTTTCACTCCTATCAAAGTGGCTTTGAGATGGAACCAGCAGCGGCGACGGGAGAGAACTTTCTATTAATCACTTGACACTTGCCTGATTAATGATACCTGTCACATCACCCTATATTCCCACTCTTTCATGTAACTGTAAATCCCATTTTATATTATAAAAATGGTTATAGTCTATTATTTAAGTTTGAAGACTGTATACTTAATAATTAATACGTTTATAGCGTTTTCAAGTTTTATAAAAGTTCGGTTTTGTTAATAAATATTATACATAAACTTTCCATAAAAACAACTGAACTTTACAGATATTTATTTTCAATGTAATTTTTCGTTGTACTCATTATTCCAGTCCTTGATAAGATTAGCCATAAACCTCTATTAGTCATATGAATATCTTCATTTTCTCAAGCTACTTCTATTACAAACACATGATAAATAACCCCTGCTCTCTACTAACATCCGTAAATCATACTTAAGATGCATTTTCGTTTTTGAAATTGATAACCCAACTATTAAATGATAAATGATAAATGATAAATGATTTATTTCCTTAAAAAGCAAGACAAAACAAATACAGTGGAGAAGTTGGAAATAAACTGACCACTTTAACCAGTTGTGTGGTCAGTAAAACTAAAATAAAGCTAATGAAAAACAAAATAATACTTCAGTCTAGCTCAACATGTAAAGCTGCTCCCTGTGATGTTTGATAAATACGACAAATAAAAATAAAAAAGGAGTAACAATGCCAGACTGTAATTAACTTTACACCAACAAAAATATCAAGAATAATATTTAAAACAATACTAATATAACGTTTACCTATAAAGGATACAATCAAAAGCAAGATTTACTCATAAACTAGATTAAGCAAAATACTTTTAATTTTGAGATATGAGAGAGGCCAGCTGATACTGTTATCACTCGCACACGCATACACACAGTTGACCCTTGACTCTAGATAACAAATGCTTCTGTCGCCAGCGCTACCTCACACCGATACCATCAGGCGGCTGGTAGCCCGTAGGGCCGTCAAAACTCCGTCCCTGTATGGCCCAGTATGAGACGCTCTTAGTTAGTCGGTAGCCCGCAAAGGCTTCCAAGCTAACCGTTTAACACAATCACAGTTACATTCATACAAAATTCATTCCCTTGAAAACTTATGTTAGAATTAAATACATGTAACTTACGTCTTTTTGTTCCAATAGCCAATTAAATATTTTGTTATAAAAATAATTTTTCGAATTAGTTTTTCTAATATGTTCCGGAATTTGGTTGAAAAGTTTTGGTCCTAGATATAGTGAAGAGCGTCGGAATACTACCTTTCTAATCTTGGGAAGAATAAATAACCCGTGCTCTGCATTCCTTGTATTATAAAACCTATTATCATCACCTCTGTTTCCGCTTCTTACGTAAAAGATCCTTAAAACTTTATAAATGAAAAGGTGTTGAATTGGTAAGATTTTCAGTTCTTTATACAATGGATATGAGCTTTCTCTAACATTTTTTCTCAGGATAATTCTTAAAAAAAAGTTTTGCGTTACTCTTAATCTGTCAATTAAATGTTTGTAAGTTCCCCCCCAACAAGTTATTCCGTACTGTAGTCTAGAGTTAACTAAAGCAAAATATAATGTTCGAAGAAGTGAGGTGTCACAGAAATTTCTTAAAAAATAAAAAGATCTTATTGATGTTCTAATTTTACTATGTAGTTCGGTAGTATGATTTTCCCAGTCTAATTTTTCGTCTAAAGTTACGCCTAGATATTTAAAGCTTGACACTTGCTCAATAACTTGACAGTCACAGTTAACGGTGTTGCACTTAAGGACATGGTATTTTAAAGGAGAAGGAAGGGTAAAACCCACAAAATCAAAATTAATATATTTCGTCTAACTATTTTGCCTGTATCTATTTCCAATGTCAAGCCACGTTTAGTAATAACAATTTAGGTATATATTCTCGTAATACAATTAAAGGTCTACAACTCCACCGTATGAAATACAAAAACATTTTTGACTTCTGGAAGAGTATGTCAAAGTGACGGAGCACGGGAAATCCTGTTGACACTCTGGGGCTGGGCCTCACACGTTTACAGTTAGAACGTTTGTTGCTGTGCAGAAGATAAGACTTGTTGTCAAAGGATTTGTGGACATTAATCAAAAATCACGATTTAGCCGAGTATTATTTAATATATTTGAGAGTTAACCGTGATACCTTCAATAATAAAACATGCGTGAATAAACAAAAACAACATATTGCATGTCTTGATAACTCAGACTTATTTAGTTATAGCTTCAAGATGAATGAAATAAAGTTTGCACCTACAATAACTTATTGTTTTCCAGCAAAACTACGTAGTCTATTAAAAGGAAGAAGGTTTGATCAAATTACAATAAACATGAAATTGGATTAAAATTAAATATATTTTATATTAGAACGAGTTCGATTATAATTAGCTTTATGAATTAGGACTATTTACTTTATTTACAAACACTATGAAAGATATACAAATTAGGATATACTCAGAATATAGTGTTGCCGTATTATCACAGCTACAAGAATTATGGAAATAAATTGTCCATTTTTCAATCAAACTTCGCTTATTTTTGAAGCTTAAGTATTATAAAGACTAAAATTAACTCCATTATTAAATGATAGTTAACCTAAAACCTGTTCTCATTTAAAAAGGACTACAGATTGAGAACACTAATATATGACCGCTGGTTCGACGGAGTTTCTAATCAATCATTCTACGTCTGTGGCTCACCCTCTTCTATAAAGTGTATCAGATCTGTTCCATCTGCGCTAAATAAATAAGTAATTGAAAACATTGGGATTTAGATCGATCAGACCATTAGGTATAAACTATCCTTCGATCTCAGATCAACAGATAAAAGCTAAGCAACGCCAATATGTTTGGCATTGAATAATTTGTAAACGTTATTAAATATACTAACATGTTTCTTTTATATACATATCTATTGACAAAATTTATTATTTTTACTCGTTTAGAAGACGTATATATTCTTTGATAGAATATAAATGACATTTTACATATTATTTCTCAAAGGTGTTTATTTTATTTTTTATTTTTTTGGTAGGCCAAACTTTATTAATACTTCAATAAAAATGATAATTGAGTCATCATTTTGAAGACTGACTTTAGCACTAAATATGCAAATAAAATAAAACTATCTAAACTATAACAAAACATTATTAACGGATTATTTGAATTTACTTGTCAAAGTACTGGTGTCATCATCATACAGTGATAATTTAAACTAACTCAGAACAGATGTTTCAATGCACACAATGTAGGCAATTACAGTTAGAAATATATTAGAAATACGTGAAATGTTGAATTTCTAAAATATGACGTTAATATTATGACTTTTAGTTTAATCATTTCATAGTGCAAGAGGTTGTCACAGTTATTTGGATGTCGGGAGACACCTGTTCGCTTGAAAGTAATAATGGATATTGCGTCAAACATTTGTAAGTCAGTTATACCAAATATTTCTTCTGAATTTATTGATTAAATATTTTATAAAACGTTGTACTCAGATAACAGTGATACTTGCTTCACAAAATTAATGGATACAAACATATTTAAATATGGATTCTTTGTTGCTGAATAAGCAAGATTGAATTGTAAGGCATTCATCCCTTAAAAATCGGTTGTTTTATTTAACCTCGGTATTTTTCCATAACTGGAATGATTATGACATGAATGATTATGTATTTAACAGTTTATCCCATAAATATACAAAATAAAGTTGTAAGGTAAAGATATTTGTGTAATAACTCAAGTACACGACTGAGAGTGCAAACAAGTTTTTACTGATACCATAAATTTACTATGAATAAATTAATACTCATGAGACTTTTTTTGCAATTAATTTTATTTGTAGAAATATATATATATATAAGTACTAATGCATATATTTAGTTTATTATATATTTAATAAAGCTAGTAAATGTAAATATTAAAAGCATTTGCAGGTTTATACTGGATACGATAAGGGATAGGAGCCAAGAGGGTCGAACGACGACACATTGTTATTGTAATAACTTAAAGTCGGAGGAATCGTCCAAGCCATCCGACAATATACATATAATCATAAACCAAACACCGGAACTTTGGGACTATAAATAATTCCCTTCGTGAATATACAGTCCAATATATATGTATGCTATATATCATACTACGAGTTGGATGAGGCAGGGGCACTTTGTATTAGTAGTCTCTATTATTTATGTATTGTGCAAAATAAATATATATATTTTTTATGAAGAGAAGGAATTTGTATCTAATTCACTGTATTAAACGCCACCGACATAGTTAATGTAGACAACATATTGAAACAATATTCATTTTTATTCAGATTTTACATAGACAACTGAAAGGAGTTTGTATTCTAATTAGATGGCTTGCATGATAAACTTATGTCATAAAGGATACCGTAGTATGTTGTGTTTTTTTTATAAAATTAAATCAAAACAGCAGAGTCTAGTCTAACGTTCAGAACTCGTGACTGAGTAGGTTCGACTGCATAAACAAAACACCAGAGTCTAGTCTAACGTTCAGAACTCGTGACTGAGTAGGTTCGACTGCATAAACAAAACACCAGAGTCTAGTCTAACGTTCAGAACTCGTGACTGAGTAGGTTCGACTGCATAAACAAAACACCAGAGTCTAGTCTAACGTTCAGAACTCGTGACTGAGTAGGTTCGACTGCATAATCAAAACAGCAGAGTCTAGTCTAACGTTCAGAACTCGTGACTGAGTAGGTTCGACTGCATAATCAAAACAGCAGAGTCTAGTCTAACGTTCAGAACTCGTGACTGAGTAGGGTCGACTGCATAAACAAAACAGCAGAGTCTAGTCTAACGTTCAGAACTCGTGACTGAGTAGGTTCGACTGCATAAACAAAACAGCAGAGTCTAGTCTAACGTTCAGAACTCGTGACTGAGTAGGTTCGACTGCATAAACAAAACAGCAGAGTCTAGTCTAACGTTCAGAACTCGTGACTGAGTAGGGTCGACTGCATAAACAAAACACCAGAGTCTAGTCTAACGTTCAGAACTCGTGACTGAGTAGGGTCGACTGCATAAACAAAACACCAGAGTCTAGTCTAACGTTCAGAACTCGTGACTGAGTAGGTTCGACTGCATAAACAAAACACCAGAGTCTAGTCTAACGTTCAGAACTCGTGACTGAGTAGGGTCGACTGCATAAACAAAACACCAGAGTCTAGTCTAACGTTCAGAACTCGTGACTGAGTAGGGTCGACTGCATAAACAAAACACCAGAGTCTAGTCTAACGTTCAGAACTCGTGACTGAGTAGGTTCGACTGCATAAACAAAACAGCAGAGTCTAGTCTAACGTTCAGAACTCGTGACTGAGTAGGTTCGACTGCATAAACAAAACACCAGAGTCTAGTCTAACGTTCAGAACTCGTGACTGAGTAGGGTCGACTGCATAAACAAAACACCAGAGTCTAGTCTAACGTTCAGAACTCGTGACTGAGTAGGTTCGACTGCATAAACAAAATAGGTTTCTGAGACGAGGAAAATTATCTTCGTTCCAAATCATTAATTACCTAACTTAGTAGATGTACCTTAAGTTTTCGAGTTTTTACAATAACAAACAACTGATCCACCGATTTCAGTTTTTCAACATTAATGGATAAAAGCTAAATGACTGAAGTCTAAAAATTAGTCATTGCTTCTATTTACAAACATATTTAAAACGTTGTTTTAATACTGCAAACATATATTTTAGTTTAAAGACCGTTTAAATTATGATTTTAAAAACAAATTATTACATAAATTAAAATAGAAAGTGAAGCTTTATTTTCCAGACGATTTTCGCATGTATTGTATTGTATGTATTTTGCTTAAAAATGTTTAATGAATAATGTTAGCTTTCAAACTGGTATTTGCAACCCGCTTTTGGTCTGTGCTTATTTATCAGCCTTCGAGCACCCGTTGTCACGGCGATGTCACAGAGTTGATGAATTGTTTCGCGGCAAATTGATTGTTTCCAATTATTCGACAAGCAAGCACGGTTTTATTTAAGGTTGGCTTTCAGCGCTATGGCTCTGGCTTAACTGTAACATGTAGTTAGAAAAATATACCATTTATTGAATCGAAATAAGTATTTGTGTTAAGAGTTTATTGCACTCTACACAGACTAATTAAAAGAAAAGGATACTAACGGTAAAGTTACGGTTAGTACATGATAAAAGTTATTTATCAAAGTAATTTTGACCGTTAAAAGTCCAGGCTCTTCAGAGGATTTCATTGTACTTGTGAGTTTATCTTGGATGCAAAACCATTGTTTTTGTGAAATAATTATTTTTTATCATGAGGTTTTTAGTGAAGGGAATTTTGCTACCTTCAAAAGCAATAATTTAATTTTTCATTAAAACCAGACAATATTTTACTTTTTTTATACGGGTTTTATTTACAATTATTTTATAATTTTATTTTACAATTATTTCATATTGTGTTACACTCTTCCAGTTTTATACACAAAAGTAGAAATAAAAGGAAAAGTACTTGTATAAACTACGAGTTATAAAGGAAATAACTTTAATTAGACATTATAGAATATTTCGATGACTACGAGCCATTAAAAATTAAATGTAACCATCCATAATGCTAGGTGAAAAATTAATGTACTTCAATTGGTTTAGTCTGACTGATTATCTGTGTCTACAGTTAGTCAATATAGAGTGGACTGGACTCGTGGTCAGAGAGGTCGCATGCGATGTCAGACAAAGTTCACTAAACCGCACGTCACTGACCAAGTTCTGTACTGCCCTCGCCTCCCCACTCCTCTACACTACACTGTTCTTTTAACGTATTGCAATAATTGTAAAAGGTAGGCTGCTCAACCTTTACGTATTCGCTTCTAATTGCAACACATTTTGAATAGGTTTAAGTAAAGGATTATTTAAGTCTCTGATATTTTAAAAGAATCGGGTATCTATTCATTCTGATTATTTTACCGGTGGACCCACACAGGAAGATGGGGGAAAATTTATTATTTTATAAAAAATAGATTCATAAGATACATATAATGCTAGAGCAAATTTCCAGAAAAAAGCGAGTCTGGGTCCTTCGGTAGAATAAGACAAAGTAGGATACTAAAACACTTATATAAACACAAAAATAAAAGCTTTATGTGTACGTATATAGTTGGGAGGTAAATGGGAACCTCCCAACTATATTACTATTGTAATATAGTAATATTGTTTAATATGTAACAGTAAAAATTTTAATAGTAAAAAAGTGAACAATAAAATAACATTTATATAATATTGTAATAAAATTATGATTTTAGTGAATGTCCCCTATAGGGAAGCAGCTATTACCGTAGGTGGTATAGTAAGACTTAAGCCCGAGACCATGATAACTTTTCGTTCTGAGGTCCCCAGATTCCAAAAACACTATTCGTTCAAATTTTGTATATATGTGTGTGTGTGTGTATATATACATTTTTATATTTGGATTGAGTGAAACGAAATCCTTATACATAACTTTACTGCTTACAGTGGTAAGAGAATCAACTCGAACTGGCGTGTCTGTGACATAAATAACTCAAAAACGCCTCTACAGATCCACTTCAAACTTTAGAAATAGATTCTATAGTACGAAATCTCGGTCAAGTTCGTTATTGGGAATATTTGGTTAAGTGATAATAAAATTGCCTTTAAAACAAATCTATTTTTTATCCCATAAGATTAACATTGGGAGCCATTTTAGTGGTACTTGAATCGTTGATATTTAGCCAACGTCTATGTTTCAACTATAGAGTAACGTAAGTCACAGTGCCATAGATTCACTACAGAACTGTAGTATTCATGTTCATGTTGAATAGGAAAAAACTTCTTTTCGTAACTTGAAACACAAAAACTAAGTTTTAAATTTTATTAGCTTTTAAAAGTTGTATGTATATTTTATTTTATACTAATTAAAAGATGCATTATTATTTTAAATACTATTATAATAAATAACTTTATTGGTACCGTACTCTATGTAAAGAAATGCAGGCTGAGCGCTGCACTATTAATGGGACTTTGGCCAGTCCAGACTCCAGACGACAGAATTATAACCGAAAGTAAAGATGTCAACAAGAAAATTATTAAAGTTATTATTAAAGTGATTATACGCTAATATATGTAATTATTTACATTATAATTTACACTCATTAACAGTAGAAAGTCTTAATTTGTTAAAACCATTATTATCTCGCATATAAAACTTACGGTAAGTTACCAAATAAAATTAATGTTTTGGTTTTTTATTTGGCGGCTATCACCAATGCAACTTTACAATATTACAATAATTAACATTTGTAAGAACAGAAAACAGAACAAACTATAGCTACCTATACATTGTGCTTTTAACTATGATGGTATGTTATTAAAACTTATGTGGCACATTACTTTTCACCGTTTTCTGGGACTAGCCTATTTCCTTTTTGTCAGATTGAAAACTGAAGTTTAATATAAATTTATTTCCCTACAAAATGATAATTGCATTACCAGAACTTGTTTATTCAAACTCAATAAGGCAAACTCAATAAGTTTGGTCCTTTTTGGGGGTTAATATTTGTAAGGTATGCCTATCGACTTTAATTTTCTAGGCATAGTTTATGATGCCCATACACCACTGTTTTAATCCAATTTTTGACTAGATTTCTTCATTTTTATCCAAAATAAACATTTTATAAAATTGTTCGGTAAGGTAAAACTTAGTCTCTGGATAATTGTGCCTTTTGGCACAAGTTCATCCTAGGCCTACTTTTCGATTGAAAATGATCATTTTCATTGAACTAACCTCATGTAAATTTAACTCTAGAGTTTGGAAATCACATTTGTTTTTCAGAAACAAGGGTAAAGTGATACAAATTTAAAATCAAAAATAGGCTTTGACTTTTAACTTACATTTAATTTACCCAGGCGAATCCAATATGGTTTCGGTCTTACTCGGCTCGGGTATACTTTCATAAGTGGAACAAAATAAAGAACCAAATTAAATTGTTCGATAGGCTACGGTATATTAATTAGGTTGCTATTTTTAACACTGATTAATATTTAACAGCTTATATATTTGTTGGATGAACGTTAGAGAATCATTATACTCAGTTTGGAATTCGAAGTAGTGTGACGCTATCTACATTTTGACGGTTTAATGGATTGTCATGAAATTTTTAGGGTAACGTTTTGATGAATTAATGCTTTAAATAAACTATAATTGTCAAATTATTATTACATTTTAATAATTGTTAGTTTTTTCATTTAACATTATTTCAGTACATATTTTGAGCTTTGTGGTACCGTGTTGCTGGAGAACTGTCAAAATACATCAGCTCAGCTGCTGTCATTTAGTTTTGTTCGCAATTGCTGTTTGTTGTTTGTGTTTAGGTTAGAAGTTACGTTACAAACAGTTTATTTATTTAATTTGTTCTAAATTCAAAACGTGACGTTCTTTTGAATTCAATAATAATAACAATTTCACTAAGGTTTAGCAATAATCAAATGTAAACATTCTGTAAGTTAGGGATGTTATACCTTGTGACTTCGATACACATAACTTATGTGAAGCACTGTGGTTCAAGTTGGATTTCATACGATAAAATGTTTCATCGCGGAGAATGCCAAGATTATTCAGCACTACTAAACACAACCATACATCTTTGGTGGTTTTGTAACTGTGTTCTTTTGCAGATAGTTTGTGTTCGAATAATACTCAGGTTTTGTATATTAGCCTATAGTTTTAGCCATAACATGGATGATTATAATACAAGGTGTGACTAAAAACTAACTTTTTATGTTATTAATAAACTTACAACGTTTGAATTGTCATAACAGACAGTACCCTTTGACTAAGTATTTACCTTTCATATAGGTTAATTTAGGCCAATGCTATTGTTGTTTTCCAACCGTCAAGTTGGTCAATCTTCATAAATATATTTTAATTTTAGCTTTGCTGTAAATTCATTCTAACCATAAGTAGGTCTTGGTAGTCTATACAGGGGAATGTTATGGTAGGTCTAGCTTATATTTACATTCGTGAGTTACTAAATGTCACCAATGTCCACTTGATTTTTGTGGTAAACTTAAGTTTGCCGAGGCTAATTGTACTTGGAATGGCTAAACATACTAAAATTAACCTACCACAACACATTGTCTTATAAACATTACCCAACCCAAGGTAGTTAACGTACTAATAAGCAACCATGTAAATCTCACCAATCAATCATGTCTGTAGGTAAACATACTTGCTGATTTCAAATAAATAAACTAACAGATAAGTTAAGTGATTGTCTAAAATGTACATGAGGTAAAAAAAAACTTAAACTCAAATACAGACCTCACAATAAACAACGGCAGTAGAACTTTTGGTGTCAATACATTTTGTATCGCCATATTACAATATCGCTATCAACAGATTATTTGCTTACTTAGTTAGGCCCTAATGTGAAAATATTAAGGTTGGTCAATCTGTTAATATTACCTGTCACGTAATATCCACAAGCAGAAAGGGGAGAGAATTTATGTTTACCGGTACCTACCTAAGTTATGTAGTTTGGTGGAAACCTTATAATTTCATATATAAAGTTATCTTATTGGATTGAAGCGAAGCGAAAACCCTTATACCTCAGTCTAAAAATCTAATTCCTGATACGCTCTCCATTTCCACCGGTCGATGGATTGTCATGAAATTTTTAAGGTTAACGTTTTGACGATTTAATGATTCTGATAAACTATACCGGTGATTGTCGAATTATTATTACATTTTAATAATTATTTTAACATTCTTCAGTAAGTTACCCTACCACTTTTGACCTTAGTGGCACACCGTACACAGGCTCTTTAGAACAGTCAAAATTCTTTAGTTGCTGTCATCTTGATGTTTGGCATTACTTTTTTGAGGTTACGATCATGAACTAGAAGTTTATTTTTTGATAATTTGTTCTAACATCTTGTTCGAAAATCATAAACTATAAACGTGACGTTCTTCATGCTCAATAATAATATTTTAATTTACATTGTAAGAATACCGGTAATCAAATGTAAACCTTCTGAGTTATGGATACGTTTCCATGGTAGTTTTATACATATCTGTAAATAAGACTGTGGTTTGTTTAGTTGGATTTAACACGATAAAAGTGACATCGGCGAGAATGACAACATTATTCCATTACTGGTTAAATAATCTGTGTTAATAACTTTAGACCTGAGGTTTTGGTTTAGGCCTATAGCCTACAGTTTTATTCATAAGTAACATGTAGCCTATATAAGAAAGATGTGACTAAAAACAAACTTCTGATGCTGTCAATATACATGAAATACTGTCTACAACGTTTTAATAATATATGAAGATTAAATGGTATTCTTTAAGACTAAGTTACCATACCTATTTAACTTTCATATAATGTAGATACGGTAGGCCAATGCTATTGTTTGTCAACCATCACATTCTAATTTTAGCCTTGCTGTAAGTATCCATATATAGGCCTTGGTTGTCTATTAGGGAGGATTTTATAAGAGGACTAGCTTAGCCTATATTTGGGATTTACAAAATCTCACATATGTCTACTCGCTTTTTGTGAGAAGTTTGCTGAGGTAAGCTGTAGACCTACTTGGAATGGCCAAACATACTAAAATGAATCCGACAGACCACACCACCTCATACACCTTACCTAACCCAAGGTATCTACTTAACGTGATAAGGACCCAGTGCCGTCCTTAGGGCAGCGCGACAGATGCAGCCGCACAAGAGCCTCGCGCCTACGAAGGCCTCGCGCCTACAAAGGCCTCGCACTTAGGGTTTTTTCTCATGGAAGCTAGAGGCGTCATGGCCATGACTGAGATCAGAAATGTGGACTTTTGATGATTATCAATTGAGGAAATGAAGACAACGTACAAACAGTTAGTGGTATGTACATATTTTGCTAATATTGACAATATGTTTTAATTTAACGTCAAGTTCTGAAGTACATGAATTAGCCGCGTATTTAGCCAATAGCGGGTGTATTTCTCAATGTAGCAAGCAAGTCTGTGTCAGGACTATATAGGGGCCATAATTTTATTTTGATATTAACGGAATGAGTTTCAGGTATTTTTCAATTTATCCTAGCTATTTTTTCTATATTTTAGAACCTAGGAATTGATTTTTTGCCAAAGTCAGTGATAAGAGTGACCTCCGATGTTGAAATGGTATTTTTTTTTTACCACCCATCTTGTACAGTGTGTTAGGTTAGGTTATCTTATGTTGTTTTTAAATAACAAATCCTATCGTATCCAACGAGGTATATATATATATAGAGGTCTCGTCTGGGGTAAAAAACTGTGCTTACATGTTGACCGCCATTTTGACGCTCTATACCCTCCGATCTTCATGGCAACAAATATGTTAACCAATCAAATCCCCTCTTCACAACTTATGTTAGTCTTTATTATTCTTTGGCTAGATGTTTTCCAGTGAGGTTTCACTTTTTTAACAAAAGTGACAAAGCTCTATAATTAAACCGCGTTAACCTTATCCTGACCACCACAGTGTGTTAACAGTTTTAACTGTTGCATATTCATAACCGGTTGAAATAGAAAGTATTGGACCAATAACTTATTCATAGCCTATATTATTTTTTCTGAAAGATTTTTACTGTAGAATTCACAAATAAGGTTCTGTGTTTATCAGAAACTTTTCATTCGGGTACACATTCATAAATGATGGAGCGATCATATAAAATACCCCCGTAGCAGCAAACCTGCGTACTCAGCGAATTTCCGATGCATATATATGTATCTTAATACCACATACCAAGTTTCATCAATATACATTCATAAATAAACGATTCATATGACATTTTAATTATTTTACATAAGAACAACATGACGGCTGAGTATGCAGGGTTGCTGAAGCGAGGAACACAAAAAACGGGGTTTTATACAAATATCAATATAACTCGAGAAGGTAAAGCCACATACCAAATTTTATTTATTTATTTTCATAATTAAGGGAGATAACACGTTACTTATTCTCTATAAGAATAACATGAGGCTGAGTACGCAGGTTTGCTGCTACGGGAACTATCAGCCAAAAAGTGTTTTTAGTGCAAATATCAATAGACCACAACGATATGAAGTAATATACCAAGTTTCATCAGCAAAAGTATATAAATAAGCGAGATATACAATTTATCTTATTCTCCTTAAGAAGAAACCCCGAAAAACAACCTACAAGACGGAGGTTTGTTGGAGGTTGTTTGTTTTATATTTGTGTAAAACCCCATTTTTGGAGTTCCTTGCTTCAGCAAACCTGCACACTCAGCCGCCATGTTATTCTTATGGAGAATAATTAAAATGTCATAAATCGTTTATTTATGAATGTATATTGATATGTAACTTGATATGTGGCTTTATGTGGCATTAAGATACATATATATGCATATTTATGCATTGGAAATTTGCTGAGTACGCAGGTTTGCTGCTACGGGGGTATTTATATATTAAGATGTATACAAAATCTTGGACCTTGACACAATGACTCGTGGATTCTAAGAAGTGGGTCAAAGAGTTTTAATTTCTTCCTAGATTATATTTAACATAAGGTACTACTTTTCTTGTCTTTTTAAAATGAGGCAATTTATTATTCTTAAAAACAAATTGAATGATTTAAGCCTTATTGTTTTTCAAGTTCTGCATTTATAGGTTGCCTATGTATTTGAACAACCGTATAAAGCTACAATAACAATGGGAGGCCTGGGGGGCACAGCCCCCCTCCCCCCAGTAAGGTTAATGTGTTACATTAAAACCTCTGGATTAGAGTTTAAAATATTTAGGCATTCAAAACCAATTGACTGATTTTAAAACGTATTGTTCATAAAGTTCTGTATTTATACTTATAGATTTTTACAGCAATATTAAGCTACAATAAAATAAATATCCTGATGGGTCCTCCAGTGGAACCAAAGTGTAAATAACTACTTTCAAACCACGTGCTCTCACTGATTGGGGACCTTTATTGCCACCAACATATTACATTTTATCAAAATCTTCAGCTAATATTATTAAGAGGGCCTAGATGATACAGCCCTCAGTGAGACTGAGGGGTGAGTAACTACTTCATATGCACTTTCTCTGACTGATTGACGACAGGTTTCAGGCCTCATTGTTTGTCATGTTCTGGATTTGTATGTCATTGTCAAGCTGCAGTTATAATGGAGGGCCCATGAGGTATATTGTCAATTGAAACTTTTTTTTTTACGCGATCACTCAATCCTTATACGCGATATAAGAGCGTACTCCTAGTTATGAATCCGTAAGCACAATAACTCTCGTCAAAAAGCTCCGAACTTAATGAAATTTGGTACAGAGGTGTAAAGTGGCATTTATTTGAGCGATTTCGAAAGCCAGACGGATCGGACCATCCACAGGGGTATTTTGGGGGTTTTGTACCCGAAAAACTGGTTTTTTGGGTTTTTACAAGTAATTTTTATTAAAATAAAATTTTAATTTACACGATTGAATTCGCCTCAAAAAACAAACAATTTGGTGTTTTTCTCATTCCTCTACGTCAATTTGTTACTTACGGGATGTAATAAAAGACGTCTTACAACACTTAAGATATATTTACACTTATACTGAATCACATACAGACGGTAAACATATATAAAAGATGGTACCGTCTGTATGTGAATCAGTATAAGTGTAAATATATCTTAAGTGTTGTAAGACGTCTTTTATTACATCCCGTAAGTAATAACAACACGTAATATGCTAATAAAAAAGTTGTTTAATTTGTTACTGAGATATTGAAAGTGCTAAACACAGTACGTTGTCTAATTTTATTCTTATGGAGAAAAAGAGAAATTGGATATCTCGCTTATTTATAAACATACACTGACGAATCTTGGCATATGGCTTCATCTGATTGTAGTCTATTGTAATTAGCACAAAAACACAAAATTATACCGATTATTCCCGTAGCAGCAAACCTGCATACTCAGTCCTCGTGTTATATTTATGGATAAAAAGTAAAATATCATATCTCCCTTAAGTATGAACATAAATTTATAAAACTAGGTTTATGTCTTCACTTGGTTGAGTTCCATTGATATTTTCATAAAAACTAATTTTATGCCGTTGAGTCTCGTAGCAGCAAACCTCGGTACTCAGCCCCATGTTATTCTTATGGAGAATAATTAAAATGTTATATATCGCTTATTTATGGATTTATATGGATGAAACTTGGTATGTAACTTCACTTAGTTGAGTTCTATTGATATTTGCATAAAAAACCCATTATTTTACAAACCTTGTTGCAGCAAACCTGCGTACCCATACCCTATGTTATTTATAAGGAGAATAATTATTATTAGTGAATTTCCTTTGGAAAGTGAACTATTAGCATGACACGCACGGTGAAACTTAAGCCCGGGACCACCATAGAAGTTCCTAACGTGACCCCCTGAACACGTTTTGGGGTGTCGTTCAAAATTTCATACATATATATATATATATGTATACCCTCTAGCGGTCGCATTTTTTATCCGATTTACTTCAAATTTAATAGGGACGTTCCTTTCTATAATCTGTTGGTCAAGTTCGTTGGGCAAAACAATCGGAAAACTCTAAACCCATTTTTTGGGGATTTATCTTTAAAATTTCGAGTTTTTGGGCCCAAAAAGGGTCAGAAAAACCCCGGATGTAAAATTAATGCATGTAAAAAGATGGGAATTAGTAAGGCGAAAGTTTTAAGCCCTCTCTCGTTATTCTAGCATAAATATTTACCGAGTTATTAAAGAAAATGTGTATCGGCTAAACACAGTACGTTGTCTTATGGGGGTTTTACACTAGAAAAGCCTGTTATTCCTTTGTTAGAGTACTTTTATTATCTCCAGCAACCTCACGCCTACTTTCAAGCCTGTCTGGACCTTCTCCTAACCTTATAATGCGCAAAATTGTATTCCCAGCTTTGCAAGTAAATGAAACCAGGAGTATCAGAACATCCAAAGAATAAATGTTTTCAGATTTCAATAAAAATTGGATAAATGTTTGTTTTTACACATATTTTGAGTTTAAAATTTTTTTTGTGGAAATTCACTTCCCTCACGTCAGCGTGCTGCGTGCGAACTCGTTTTACATATCTCTTATTTGTGAATATATTTTTTAGGAATCCTGATAAGTGGCTTAAAGTGCTATCAAGTCATATGTGCATTGGAAATTTGCTGAGTACGCTGGTTTGCTGCGACGGGGGTATTTATTACTCTCTATTAAATGCTATGTGAGACATTTTTAAATTACAATTATTGGTTAGATAACAAATTATGTTTATAATTTTAAGCTGGTTATGAGGTAAAAGATGTAAAGGTGACATCTTTGGTGAAGTATTGGTTCAGAGAGTGGCAGGTATCATTGTCTTGTCATATTTATAATTTAACTTATCCTGTTGCACTTTCGTTATCTTGTTACCTTAAGGCCGATTTGAACAAAATTAGAAAGTCTATTTAAAATTGTTAATTTTAAAATTGTCTGTATTATTATATCTCCGCTTTCTGGAATAGAAACCTATTTTGCAGTTATAAATGTATATTTTACAAGTAAATATTGTATATACAAAATCCAAATCGTTTATGCACAGGAAAGATACAAGCTACGAGGCTACATAATAGTAAATGTATTACTACGAGTTTAACATAGTTTTACCTCTAATTTACTGATCAAAAAATATTTCTTAATACACTATTTTTAAAGTATTAAAAATATATATTGATTTTACTCGTTACTTTTTAATTCCTATAGGGAATATGGCAGCAATACATCTGACATAGACAATTTAAATCAAAGCAAAAAGAAAATGTGGATGATTCATTAAGTTCGGGCCTGGCAGGATGTTGGGCTAATGGCACGGCTCAGTGGCTGAGATCTGATACTGTTTGGTCAGCTGACCAACCGAGGTAAACTGGGAAAGGGCTCATGGTGTCATATAGCACATTGATGCCTTAACATAAAAGCTTTCTTAGTCTTATCTTCTAAAATAGACTATATACAAATAGTACCACAGTAATAGAGATTCCAACAGAGTTTTAAAAGCAACAGTCGAGATCAGGGGAGGTTAGCCACATTAATTCAATGGATTTACTCGATTTTATTTAAACTCATTTTATTAGTATCACGCTATTTTAGCCTTTTTTGCAGACATTTAATATTGGGTTGCGTTCACAATTTATTTTGAGCGTTTCTCAAATTTTATGTTTTATGTTAGCGACAAACAGACATTGTAAGGATGGTTTTCAGATTATTTAAAAATTTGTTTGCTTGCTATATCACTTGATAGCACTATCCTTTTTCATTTATGTGAATAATCTATCTGTTCCTGCTAATAGTTTGAACTTGCACTTACGCAATAATATGCTAATACGTTTTAACAAATCCTTTTGTATACTTTTGTTTTATAATAGTAAACTTGTACCGATAGCTACTTTATAAACATTTAATTCATAGTGCAACATCGAGTGTGAATCAATAATCTGTGACAGTCTAATGTGAACACATTGAAATTTAGTTCAAACTAAAGACAGATCCAACTGCCAGCTACTTAGGTAATGGACAGTAACAAGCCCAGGGTTTTGCCAATTCCTAATGATAACTTGGAAGTAATATTAATGATAATAAGCAAATACAAAAAATATATACAAAATCTGAAGGCTTAGCAAATATGCAGAAGCAACAATGGTTGGTAGAATGTAACGTTAGCAGATGGCTGATGACCGGGGCAGACACATCCATCAATATGGTGAGTCATCAGTGTCCTCACTGGGATGTTAACTTTGAGGTGAAAATGAATGGATGTGTGATTGCTATTTAATATATTTATTCCTTAATATTTGATAACACACTAATAATTGAAAAGTCGTTGATCATAAATTGTATCTATAGTTCATATTATTTACTAAGATTAAATGCAGATTATTAGGATAAATTATTGAATAATTATTTAAAGTTTTTTTCTGAGCAAAGGTAATCTCATTCACCGTTAAAAAATAATTATTTCATGTTATTGATCTTATACGTTTATTTTTGTATAATATCTAGCTGTCAATGTGCGCTAATTTAAACATATGTCAAAGAATAATGTAGAAATGAACAGAAATATCATTGATTCATTGTTAGTGCAAAAATTCTAGTCCGGAGGTAAGCATTTTATAATTTAAAGTCCAACTAGTTTGTATAAAATTCCCGAAAAACGTTAACTGAAAGTGAAAATTACACATCTCGAGAATCTAAAATACACTTTAATGTTAATAAAAGTTTGGATGTGTTATCAAAAAAATCGTTTAGTCAAGTGTATTTATAAAGTACATATATAAATAATAAAACACCCGTTGCAGCAAACCTGCGTACTCAGCGAATTTCCAGAGCATAATATATGACTTAATACCACATGACTAAAAGCTGCATACCAAGTTTCATAAAAATATATTCACAAATAAGCGATATATACAATGTTAATTATTCTCCATAAGAATAACATTGGGGATGAGTATGTAGGTTTGCTGAAACAAGGATGACAAACAATTGGTGTTTATTGGTATATTGGTGTATTGGTTTATTGGTGGTATTGGTTTATTGTTAATTGGTGCAAATATAAATATAATTCAACTAAGTCAAGCCACACACCAAGTGTAATCAATATTCATTCATAAATAAGCGATTTATACAATTTGAATCGTTCTCCATAAGAATAACATGGGGGATGAGTACGAAGGTTTGCTGCTACGGGATCCCTTGGCAACATTTTTTTTAGTAAATATCAATAGACCACAACCAGATAAAGCCGTATACCAAGTGTCGTCGGTGTATTTTTTATAAAGAAGCGAGATATAATTTTTTTCTTATTCTCCGTAAGAATAACATTAGACGACGTACTGTGTTTAGCACTTTCAATATCTCGATAACCGATTGACGTAGAGGAATGATCAAAATAACAAATTTTTTAAAGCTGAATCCAATGGTAAAAACTAAAATTTGACTATTTCAAAAATTGTATGTAAAAAGTTAAAACAACGCATTTTTGGCGTACAAAATCCCCCAAAAATACCCCTTAAGGGAGAGCGATATGGCTGGTTTTCGAACTTAAAGTCGTAAATGTTGCTTTACACCAAAGTTGACCAATATCGGACCTTTTTTACGAGAGTTATCGCACCCACAGACATATATACATATATTCATATATATATATATATATATATATATATATATACAGTTTAGAACGAATGGTGTTTTTGGGGTCTGGGGACCTCAAAACGAAAAGTTATAATGGTCCCGGGCCTAGGTCTCACCACGCCGACTACGGTAATAGCTTCTTCCTTATAGGGGAAATTCGCTGAAAGTACATATCTAATATATAGGTATTTAAAGTTTGTGTAGAACAAAAATACGAAAAAGGTATACAATGAAGTGTTATTTTGAATAAATTAGTTTTTGAAGAAATAAAACAAAATTTGACATTAAGGCTTTTGAAATCAATTTTTTACAGTTCAATGTGAAAAAGGTTTATTAATAATATAATCACTATCACTATCAATCACTATCACTATAACTATCACTATCATGCTTTTAAATATACTTTAGTAACTACTATAGTAAAAATGCATATTACACTTATTGGTCGTTTGGCAATTTTCATGAAAGATACTTCTTTTTAATGTTGGTATCAAACTTAGTAAAATATTTTACACTATTCTAAATAAAAAATGCACACACTAATTAAGTTCGATGAAAAATTATAATTGACGCAATCTCTAAGCCTAATTGTAGTTATGGGGCTCTGGAGCAATGGCGGGGAGAGTAAGGGAGACCTGATACTGTTTGTTTAGCTGAGAGTTTGAGGTTTACACCATTATGGACTCTGATGATCACTTTTAGACGCAACAAATAAAGGTTTTATTATTTATTCTTTGTAGCTAAGATACATTAAAGGTATATGAAGCATTAGCTTTTCTTAGTCTAGATTTTGCACATAAATAGAAGTAGCAACTTTATTTAGAATTGCCATGAAAGGGGTTTAATAAAGATATAACAATATATTCAGACCTCTTATTTTATTTCTAGACTACTTTTGTTTTTGGGTTATTCTACCATTATAGGCCTTTGCTGAAGAGTAAAGGAATATCACATCTTGTAATTATGAACGTTGGTTGAGGCTTCAGTATACTTTGAGTCACGAGTAAATCAACGTAATCCAGCAAGAATTGGAAAGTAAAATATTGTGTTGACGATTATGTCGTAAACCAGTTGTAAAAACAATATTATATGAGTTTTAAAATGATAAATCTTGGATACAGATAAAAAAACAAATAAAATATAACCTTTACGTAAAACAAAAATTTAGCAAAAGTTAAATAACCTTGGTCATGATAAAAAGAGTTGACTTAAAATAAATATATCTGGGGCATAAACCGGGCAAATTGTCAAAATCTTCCAAGCAATCAGTCTCCAGAGGGCGTGTACCCCACAGGCTCTGTGACTAATGTCTCTGAGAGCTACTGCAGCAGGGCCGAGCTGAGTGGTCTAATCTGCGCTCTAAACATCGTTAGACCACGTGTCATTGACTATCTTCCCGAGTCCACTTCCTGTACATCCACCCTTCTGAGTCATGTTTCTCATATTCCTTGAGCCCCTGTTTTCATTATCACTTCTTTCGACAATTTGAATAATGTAGTATGTAGTGTTTAATTAAGTTAATCCAAGTTAAATCTTCAAAATAATGTTAGAGAATAAATAATTTGTAAAGAGATTTTGATTAATCATGAGGTTGAAAATCCCCAGCATTCTGATTACACCAAATTCTAAAACGGCAATACTGTAACGGTGTTAGGAACATTAAACTATTTTACAGAACATTATCTTGTAGGCTTTATTCAGTGAATTTAACACTTATTTTGTTAATTATAACTTTTAAACACATAATTCTATTCTGGCATAGGCGTCATAAAATAATCTGTCAATTGATATTTGAAATACGAGATTATGTAAACATTTTTACTTCAGGGTAGTTATTTATACTTCAGCAGTCGTTTGAACTTAAGAGAGTCATTCTATTAAGTCTTCTGATTTACTAGACCGGGGGCTATTTAATCTGCTAAAAGCTTCCCAAAAAGACTTATGTGTGGGATTCGGTTGAAAAGGACAATCTTGAACTTGTTTTGACAGCCATGTCCACTTTCTGCTATAACACAATTCTACAGCACAAAGAAGGGTTTTTCCACTAGAAAGTGAGTTAACAAAATGGACTGCTTGCTTCTTTAGGATAATAAGTATAGAGGAGAAACACTGCCTGATTAGCTTGGAATTTATTAGGGTTTAATAAATGAAAAGGTATCAATTGCTAACCTATTTCCATTAATCAAAACAAGGGTTATTCCTGAAAGTCTAACTCTCTGCGTCAATCACTTCAGTTAATGAGTTTTATTCAATTGTGTTTATACTATACGTTTCCTGAAACATACAACTTAGCTTAAATCTATGAATCAGTTAGGATGGTCAGTAAGTTAAATGGTTTTGTCTAGGGAAATCCAGCTGTTCTCTTGAAAATATAATTAATAGGTACATGCTTATAAACAAATAGCTGTGTACCCGTCCTTCGTACGTGTTGTATGTATAAATAGTAGATTAATTAAAGAAATAACAACCAATATAATTGTGCAATAAAATTACATTTAACATGTTTAATGAACAATCTTATCAAAGTTAAAACCTTGTTTATAATGTTTATAAACCTTGCTAAAAAAGTCGATCAGTAAATCCTGTGATTAATCGATTGTGCCGAGTGAAGGTGAGATGTTTATGAGACTACATTTGTTTTCAATGTCCCAATCTCAACTTAAAGGGGCATAAGAAAACTCCTCAACCCCTTAATCTTCTCCAAAATACATTTTAATATTTACCGTTAAGTTCAGACGCTCAGTGGTTAGCAACGTAACAGATCTTTTTAGAGAGGGACAGGTGATTTAAAAAATCCAATTTTCTTAAAAACTTCTAACGCACATATAGAAGATAACAAATTTTTGGTCTAAATCAGTATTCCCGTTTCCCTGTGAAAAGCGAACAAAACATGATCAAAACCGCAAGAAATCACGCTTTTGAGAGGCTGCCATTATTTTTCCCAAAGGCGTATGCCAGTTTAAAGTGACCTTAACACGCATAAATAGAACAAAGGAAAAAGTTACATCAAAGTCAGTGCACCCGTTTTACCGTGAAAAGTGAACAAAACCCCGTCCTTGAGTGACAGATAGACAGACAGACAGAAATTGAGATAAGACTTGTTTTGGCTTCCCGAGGGTGTAAAATGTGAAAATATGCACATATTTCATAATTCCAAGCAATTTGCAGACAAAAATTTAATTTCAATTATATAGATAGAGGTTTTGGTCGCAAAAATATTTCAAACTTTAACTCTATAAAGTTTTTAATTATGTTTTAAAATAGGGGTTATTAGTTTTCAGAAATCGGTTGGCAAAAGATTTAATCCTAGGGAAACTTATATTTGCTGTATATCTTATTTTAAAACTAAAAATATTAACAATGGACATATGAAGTTTCATAAATCATAACGAGATAATTATAACAGCTGTTTAAAATAACTATTGAGTTGTCAAAATAACTCTCACGAAGAAAAGTATCAATATGTGATTTAATATCTGGAACCATCAACGAAAAAAACTAAATGTATGAAAAATATATCAAGACTACAAGTAACAAACCACTAACAAATTCTTAATATTTATATCTAAATAAAGTTGTAGTTTCCATCTCACAATATAAATACATCCATCTCATAAGATAAATATATACCTAATGTATACCTAAAATGTAACTATTTTGAACCAAACGTATGCAGGTTATATTTTAACTTCGTTATAAAACATAAAAGCTGCTTATATTGTGTTTTCCCTTAGGATGTTAACGTCACTGTTCAGGACAAAGTCGAAACATTCTTTTCGTGATAGAGATATGATCTGGAGGCATGGGACTCAAAAGGACTTTTTACTTGTTGTAAGGCTATTGGTATTTTCTTTCTAATTGTAATCTCAATTTATAGCAAATTTATACTAGACAGAAAAATGCAAGTGCAATTTACATGTAAAATGTATGCAAACATAGTAATGTTTATTTTTTACTTAAATACATCACAACTGTAAATTTGATACCGAATGGTTCACATTCATAAAAAATCATACATTTATCAATCAAATGTCTCTCGCTTTTCTGAACAGTTCAAAGCTTTGAAAGGAATATGAACTACCTAGTGTCCAAAGTTGAATGGTAAGAAACTTTGATATTTCATTGATTGATCATATTGTTGTATTTAGTTAATATTTTAAATCAGGATTTATAGCTTTTGCTCATGAAACTTGGTGGTATTTAACTAATAATGCAAATAATGGATAATCAGGATAATAATAATTCTTCGTCGTAAAATATTTAGTATTCTATTAAATATGTCATAAATTAGATGTACCCTTTTGGTATAATGTGCTAGTATTATAGTATGGTTTAACTAGTATAACTGTAGCTCATGACGTTGTAAAATAAGTTTATATTTTCATTATAAAGCATATAATACTTAGATTTTTGTCGTGTGGCTGTTTGAAAGGAACAGAAAGTTCTAGTAGTGAGATCTGATGACCAGGTGATCAATCCAAATAACCACCCCATCTCAGCCAAATATTCTCGTTTAGTTTAGTTTCTTTTCAGTAAAGAGACGTTTTTAAATCCTGTAAAGTGGAGTTTAACCAAAGAGCTTATGATCTATAATTGCTATCAAAAATAGTTTAACTATAGAAAAGATCAAAATTACAATAACATAAATAAATAACATATAAAAGATATAGAGCCTAGTTAAATATTTTTTCTATTTAATTGTTTACATTTTTATACCAGGATTTGAAAAAGATGAATTCGCAAAAGATCAGTAACATCGACTAAATAACATCAAAATGCAGGATCTAATATCCCATATGTCATAGATAAAGTCGGAAGTGAATAGGACGTGCAACTGTCAATTGTGAAATATCGTGCCAGGAAATTAATTCAATTTCCTGAATCTCACAGATCGAAGGAGTGACGCCAGAGGGGGAGTATGAACGTAGCTTTTGTAGCAATTCAAGTAATCTTTTATTTTGCAGCGAACTTCTAGTTAGTGCCGCAAATGTGCGTGGTTGATGTGCCCTGCATTTTCTTATTGTTTAAACGGCAGAAATCGAATCCGTTGTACCATACATACGAGATGACCAAGTAAACGTTAATCAACTCAAACTACTCGACACATAGTCCATGGAAATTATTTTTAGATTTGAGCTGTAAAAAGAGTTTCATAGTGTTTTATTTTTTACGAAGATTTTAAATACTGCTAAACTAAACATATGACTAATATGATTTTAGTAATGTTTTTAATATTGAAATTTCAATTAATAAAAAAGGAACTCTTTTTTATGTAAAATAATGTTTGTTGGGTATGTGTATGGTGTAATTTTACAGGCAAATTGTTTATTGTTCAGAATAGGTATACTATCCGTTTATTTTCAAAGCATAATACAAATAATATGTAATAATATGTTTTCACAACAATAATAGTATATTTCGTCACTAGGATCAAAAGTGGATCATTTTAATACGAGCTCCAGTTTAACTGCCGAGGCGAAGCCGAGGCTGGGAAATGAGCGAGTATTAAAAAGACACTTTTGATCCGAGTGACGAACTATATTTTTCGTCATACTGCCAAAAACTTAAGGTTTAAACAAAAACAAAAGTAAAATTTACGTACTGTGTCTTCATAACCTCAAATGTTTCTTTCAGCTTGTCTCTTGAAACAGTCATCTGTTGCACATGCATAACTTCGGTTCATTCATATCTATCGGTTGTTGAGTCGATCATTCAAACCAATCATTGTGGTTCGAATCAAACGGTTGTTCTTCAAATAACAATACAACAATGAATGTTTCGATAATAACAATTAATGTTTCGATTATTTATAATCGAATGAATTTTAATCGATTTATGACGACCTCGAATCAAAAGTATCATCAACAATGATCTTTTTAGTCCTAGTACGATAATGATCATCAAAACATATGTTATTATCCAAAGACTAAAAAGAAGAACTTTTGAATCTCAACGCATCTGTCAAAAACAGATGTTTTTGAAGCAGTATGACGAAAACTTATTTATATATGAGGTTAAGTATAAAATTATATATAACATATATATATATAAGTATATATATATATTTAAACAAGGGATCAATCCATGGAGATTATCCAGCGGCCAAAGACGAAGTTTGCTGTCACAACCTCAGGTGGCGACCCTTCTGACTCATGATACCCAAAGGACTTCCTTGGCAATGGGTGTTTATAAACGAATAGCAGTTTTTGAAAAAGAAGGAAAACCAATTACTTTCAACATTTCTATTAGACTTTGGCAAATAAATGGATCATATGAAACTCGGAAGCGTTGATGCGCTGTACATTTGTATTTAGTAGTTTAATTTAGTAAAATTTTGTTGAAGAATTTAGTAAACACTGAGTAATCTATAATTAATGTTGTAGCGAAAACATCGCTTGTCTTTGAATGTTATAAAACAATAGCCTAATAAAATTAGAAGTGATAAATATCTAAATTAGCTAAGCTTTGATCTTTACCCTTTTACCCTACTCGTCCTCAAGGCTTCGATCCCGAACACGATCGAAGTTGTGTATATGATCCAAGTCTTATATCACTTGTATTGCCTATACTTTATGCTTCTGCGAACCGGCCATTCCAAAACTAAGATTTCAGATCGATTTACATCAAGTAAGACAGTTTATATGATGATTCAGAAATTTAGTTTCATCAATAAACTTAATTAGACGGTGACTGTTTAGCAGACTACTAACTCTAAAAGTGTTATTATTGTTGCTTTGAGTTTACGAACAAAATGCCACAAATAAAATAATTAAAAAAATACAGTGCAGACCTTCATTTCGTTGCAAAACCAAAACATAGGTTTGCCCTAATCCATCATATTTTGTTTAATCGTTGTAGCAGCGTTGACAAATTGTCTGATGACAAATTGATTGATGCCGAATACACGACATTCAGCAGTGACTAATACCAGCGTTGTGCCAGCTGTTGTTTGCAACCGCAATATTTTACAATTTTCACCCTTACTAAAGTAACAATACTGAGGTTAAAGCTAAGCATTTTTCCTGGGGGTTCTACTAATAGTATGATATGTGGGAGAAACATGGTAAATAGCTGGCGTGGTATGTAAATAAAATGTTTATCATGTATTGTGCAGGGAATTTGATATAAGGCATATCCAAAACTTACTGATATCAATTTATTCAGTAATTGGGGAATACAAGGATGATAAGCTTTATCCGGTTTGTGCTCAGGTGCCTTATTAATACTTCTGTAATTGTAAAATAGACGGGACCGAGCAGGTTTGCTAATAGGTAAATCAAAAGCAAACTAGAATAGAATTCGATAACGATACATAATAACCTACATCAGTATGTAAACCAATAACTGTGGATTGTATATTATATATAAATATACTTTTGCTATCCTTTCGTGGAACTTAATTAATGTTCTAAAATTTTTAAGGCCAACTACAGCAAGAAATAATAATTAAATTACTTAATAAATAAAATCAAAATACCACTGACTGACGACTGACTGACCTATCACGAAATCTCCATTACTATAAGGCCTACAGAGTTGAAATTAGCTTATATGTTCCTCTTCGGCCCTAGGTGCTTGCTAAGAAACGGTATTATGAAATTCCTCCTGTATTATATATAAGTAAAAAAAACATAAAACTTTAAGTTATGAAATGCTAGACCTATTTAAAAGTGCTTATTTACTTTAGTTTAGGTTTAATAAGTAATAATATACATATAAAGGAGTGATTTATGACTTTTCTAACATGTTTTAAATTTATCCCTCAGATTTATTAATGGTATCTGGGGGACCGAGCTTTGCTTACAAAGATTTGGTTAGTTTTTAATATGCTTGGTGTCATTTTTCACCGTTGTCTCCCTCCATGATCAGCAGATTTGCTTGTCTATTTTCTGCATGTTAAACCATCGCAGATGTTTTCATAGCCAATGTCCTTTTAGGTCAAATGTTTTGTTCTATGCACATTTGTTTTACTTTGAATATGTCAAAACTATTTTGAAATATTCATTAAATGATTCTAGATAATGCTCTCAGTTGAGCAAATGTGGATAGTTCACAGGTTAGTCTTGTTGTGATATTTGGCTGCTTGTTTATGAACGGCTGTTACGGTTATTTTGTTTTTATTTCAAAACTTAAGGTACATGACAACATTTTAAAATGTTTTAGTTTTCAATTTAATTCAATTACAAAAATTTTGTTTCTTTAAAGTTTAGGGCCTACTAACACGTATTTTTACCGATAAATTAGTTAGTTCCATCATTCTTTTAGAAAGTGCTTAGAGCCTTTTTTAAGATACTGTAATTGTGCACCCGAGCAACCACCTAAGCAAGCAAACAAACCTTGCTTTTTAAGAATATAGGATAAGAACTTACACTGCCTAAAGTTGTAATATTGTAACAGTCCACAAAACAACACAATCGTTTGTCATGTGTTCAGCATTTATTTTCTCAGTTAATTTTAAAATATCCCCCTTTTATAAGTATTTTGTTAAATTGTTTGACGATCCTACGGTAGATATAGACATTACAATACCAATTAATATTCCTTACTAAGTTTTTTATTTGTTTATTTGGTACCGCCAATGATGAATGTGAAAGAAATACTTGTAGTCAACATGTTTATAACAGTTGTAACTCGCGGGTGACAGCGTCCAGACCAGATAGTTAACTTTTATGTGAAAACATCAAGAAGACGAGGGACAAACGGCTTGGTCAACACTATTCATTGTATTGTTTAAAGCAACACTAAAATTAACTGTACATTCCTAATTTGTTATACTAATTTTCGGATATTAATATTTACTACATTTAATAGAATTCATAATTTATTTGCCTACAAATATGTATGTGTCACCATTTACAATTGTTGTGTTTGATAAAATCATGAGGGTATAAAATAGATTACAGATTGCCATGGTATAAAACATCTTTAAATCAACTTTATAAGAGCAGTTTTTGTTATGTTTAAATCATCTCCAAACGTTTATGCAATTAATTATTTCGCAAATATTTACCACTGTAGGATGCTCTAGAAAATGTTAATAGGTAATTTTATCATTAATTTTAACATGGTTATATACTGTAATGTTACAACAATAATTAACAAAGCATATGCATCCATCACACTCTATAAAAACTTTATTTTATTTCGAGAAAAGGTTTAATACATATGTTTCTTTCTATATTTCTAATTTTTAGCATGTCTTACATTGTATTTTATTATGTCTTTTACACCAAGTATACTGTATATTTATATAAATATATGGCTGAGCCAGTGCCGAGTCAATCCAGTAATACTTTGCAAGATGTATGAATCATATTGCAACAAACCTTAGACGGATAGATTAATGAATTTCGCTCTAAGCTGATTCTGTTAGTGTTATCCTTCAGTCCCTGAACCGTCGTCGTATTGGTGTCGTCTTAGTGATAAATGGTTTGATGACAAATAGGATTGTAGCGATTGATCGACAAATCTTTTCTGACTTGAATATATTATAATTAATGTTGTGTTTGTAATATGTATCTTAATTTTATAAAGTGATACAATTCTTAAATTTGTATTCCACCCTTTCATTCTATTTGCATACGTGTATATTTTTATACCAAAAATAGATTAATATTTAAAGTTATAATATTTGAAATAATTAAATGTAATGTTAATCATAGTATATAATTTTAACACACGAATACAAAAATATACTTTGTAAATAATAAATTTATAATGGCTTTTGCCATAATAGGCATGGCAAGACCAGAACTTACATTTTACAAAGCCTCCAAAATATGTAGTATTATAAAACCACCAAAAACATAAATAGTCACTGATTGGCATGGTACCAGATGGCATTTTTTAAGAGTAGCGGAGATTCTAAGAGGGATAGTCAATGATACTCTGCCTAACGACGCGGGTAAAGAGCAGACTCGATCATTCATTAACTTGGGGTTCGATCCACATTAGCCGACAGAGACATTAGCTGCAGATGTCTGTCAGATAAAAACTCTATATTGAGATTGATTACATAGAAAGAACTTGACAATGCTATGTCTTTCTGTCATTACAAATGAAAATGGTTACTGTGAAGATAATCCAGTCAAAAAAGTCACTGGACACTAAAGAAGATCATGAGGTACATTCTATGATGATAAAATGGCCTTAAAATTAAATACATAAGCATTAAAAACTAACAAGGATCATTAATATAAAAAAAATACATAAAAACAGACGATGGCGAAAAAAGTGATACAAATTCACATGAACATTTTAGCAGTGGTAGCTTATTCACATTATATAATCCGGTAATACATTCAACCTAATTTAGTATTCAGGTTGTTGATGGCTTAACAATTATACAATAGGTTGTAATATTATCGAGGTTATTGATTGTATAAACTGTTTTTTGACAATAATAAAATAATTTTACGTATTATCCACCTTGGAAATAAATATTATGATGATTAATCTGAGTATGTATGTATGTGGAGTGTTCTTTTTTTGTCTGCAGCATTTCATTCAAGGCGACGAAGCCTGATGCGAATTCAATATTTCATTCAACTTCCTTACATAATTTAACTTTGAAAGAAAGTACCTACTCAATAATTTATTTTTACTGCTAAATATATGAAATTATATGCGAATAAACGCAGTTATTTCCATAGCTAATCTGATAAAAATAAGGAATGCAGAACAAGTCATTACTTATTTAATACGCTAGGTTTTTTTTTGTGACTGGAACTCCTCCTACAGTTTTCAACCGATTTTGATATTTTTGGTGTCGTTGGATAGATCTTGCTCTGACGTTGTTTGTGCCTAAATTTAATAAATATCAGTTTAAAGGTAAGGGCCCTAGCCGCCCTTAAAGTTCGTAATTTGTTCATAAGTTTAACATTGAGAAAGAATTGTTTTGTATGATCAAACAGCTGAATGGAGTTTACACAGTTTATCAGCAAGAACACATGTTCACTACTAGGAAGGTAACGCAATATGTGCATAAATTTGATTATGAATGTTAGCATTAATCATAGAGTGAGTTTATAACATTTATTCCAGAGTGCAGCGCATGGAAATTAATGTAAAATATTAATAAATATATTCATCGTGAATACTATCAAAAAATCACATTACCATTGATTTCCATGTATTTTCCCGCTGGTAAAAATTTTGTTATCATGGAAACTCAAATTAAATCACCACCCCAAAAAGTTAACTCTGACAGTTTTTTAACATGCACATGGTGAATGTCAGAAGGTGGAGCCCCAAAAGATTTTCAGTATAGGTCTGTAGGTTGTATTCTCATGTTCCTATTTTCCTATTAAATTTCAGCACCATCATTCCAGAATTGTACATTTGTTACTAAACATAACTATATACAAACTCAAGCCGGGTGGAGCCCCATACAACTTTTAGAACGGTAGAAGGATATGGTTTGAGTGGAATTTTAGGACCATCATTCCTGTAGTTGGTTGTGATAGTTAGAATGGGAATAATAATGGCCAGCGGGGTGGAGCCCTAAATGATACTTTTATCAGGAGTAGGCCTATGTCTTCTTTATGTATGTTAGCTACCTTCCACCCGAACTTCAGATCCATAAGTCCAGTAGTAGGTGCGAGGTGATAAGTTTGATTTTAAAAGCCCGTCGGGTTGACCCCCATTTGAGTTTTGGAACAGAAGAAGCAAATATTTTATTCTGAAGTATGGTCTATTTTCCAAAGTTTAGTTTTACCGGTTCAGTAGTTCAGTAGTAGGGTGTGCGACAGTGCCATGGGAATGATAAATTTCTGCTGCGCGGACCCCTAAACAATATTTTGATTAGTCGTATGTCTATTCTAATTTGAGTAATTAGTCACTGAACTTCAGCCCTATGAGTCCAGTAGTAGGTACGAGTAGGTAAACATCACTTTAAACGCCAGTGGGGCGGGGCCCCAAAGGATATTTTGATTGAGGGAACATCTAATTTGATTCTGATGTATTATTTATTTCCCTATAAAATTGTAGCTCCATTGTTTCAGTCTTGGTGTATAATGATTGACTTGGGTATATTAAAGGCCAGTGGAGCGAAGTCCTAAAGTATAATATTACCAGAAATATACCTATATCTGCCTTGAGCTATCAGCTATCTTTCTACTGAATTTCAGCTTCGTTAGTAAAGTAGTAGGTGAGAGATGAATGGAATAAGTATTTTGAAGGTCATGAGGGCAGAGCCCTAAAACATTTGCGGAATAGGTAATAACAATTGTTTCGGACTTTCGGACTTCACAAGCCTAAGGAATGGGGGGGATAAAGAAGCCATCGCTCATGAAAGGATTTATTTGAAATTGGTAGAATATACAGAAAATAAAACTAAATGATTCGTAATTCGCAGGTTTTTGATTGTGTTTTATAACTAAGGGAACAATATTAGATTATTATAAAACCACCAAATCCAGCTTCAAGCAGATCTTTTTCAGCATGTGCCAGCCAGATGTAACAAGTTGAGAATCGAAATTAACGTCTAGGAAGACAAAATGATCCCATCCTTATTTTCAGAGTCTCCAGAAAATGTGAATCAAAATAAGCATGCCATGAATTCGGTGCAAAATTGTATAAAACCTTCTTTATTTACAATTGAATTTCCCCAAAATGTGTTAACATTGTTCAAAACCCAAAACTTAAGACAGTTGGCACATTGTAGACCTGAGAGTATTTACACAAAGAAAAATAGCTAATATGAAGTAAACAAACATTAAAAATTAGTTTTGGAAAAGAATAAGTTATCATTTATTTGGAAAATATTCGGCACATTTATACACAATCGGAATTCCAAAAACTGAGTTACCACTCGTCCATCTATTGATAGTCTGAGACAAGAAGGACTAAATTAGCGATAATATCGATAATATTCATGCTAATCGAAGCATATTATTGCTCAGCGGGTTTACTAGTACATAATAATACGTTATTATAAAGATTATTCATAATTATTGCCTGGGGAGACTAAGTTTGCTCAGTTAAGCAGAACATTTTATTTTTTTTCGGAACAAGTTAAACTATAATGAAAGATTGATATGTGTTATGTTGGGTCAGTTCAAGATTCCATGAGTTTAAATAGATTATCTACCCACATAGTTTAGAGTAAATAGAGGATAAAAGTGTGGACACATGGCCATCAATGTATCGTGTCGATGGGCCCATCATCCGAACTGAAACATAACAGTCGGGACGGATGAAGCTAATAAGCGTTAGCGTGCCGATTCTATTTAGCAAATATTAATTTTTGTGTAAACAAAATTATAGATTTTGTAATACAGAAAATCTCTTATTTCAGAAACAAACAAATCCTGTATTTGATGTTTGTTCTGAGTGTTCAGAGAAATAATATTTTTCCAAAGTGAAACTTTCTAGTAGATTACATTTTTATACTTTAGAATATTGTTTATTGATCACCGTATATTGGTTTTTACGATGTTTAGTAACTATTTTAGGTTTAGGTTAAGATTTTGTGTTTAGTTTAAAACTTAACTAGCTAGATGTTACTTTTATATTTTAATTTCAATCATCGTTGCAAAACTTTTATTAAACTTTTATTTGTGAACTTAGAAAGGTTATGATAAGAAAACGTATTTTAAATACTTCGAACACATTCAATCAATATTCATGTTCAATATACGTAAATTGCATTGAAGACCTCTACAAAGTGTATTTATATAGGTAAACTTGAATTATTTAAAAAAAAAATTAACGGAGGGGGTTCAAACAAATTTCGAGGTTGTTTAACATCGAATTTAACGTCCAATTACTGTTAGTATTCAAAGTGCAGTAGTAGCCACACATTACACGATAGTTGCATCAGTCAGTAGTCAAATAAACGATTAGTTAAAAAACAAAACGTTGATAAATGCGCGTTGTATACCCCTTAAAAGTAGTTTAAAGCATCTAAAACATGTATCCTTGTGCATTATCAATACATTTGACCGGATAATTTTGACTTTTGTTTTAGCTTAAATGGTTATAACCTCTCGTGCCTCTCTTAAAAATACTGAGATGGACTTAAAAAAAAACTCGGATTCATTAAGAGATGATGATTTTTACTTGATGATTGCCAATGTAATGGACCATTACTCGAAAACACGTAATCACTTTCATACATCCAATGGAACATCTGTGTTGAGATCCACTCGTGTCACCGTCATAGCTACAGTCACGGCGACGGAGACGGTGATCACTTGGCGAACTTTCTATTACTCACTTCCACCCTTGTGATTAATGATCCCTGACTTATCATCGAACGGGTTCACCTTTGGGATGGTTAAAGATTTTAATCCATCATAAAATGTATCAGTAAACTAAACATTTTGTTACTGGTTGTTTTAGTTAGTGATTACAGAAGAAATAATCTATGATCTTGTTAAAGATACAAAATACTGGACAATTTATGGATCATTGTATAAGAAGTCCTACAGTTTAGTTTACCGACATTTATTTTATAAGTTTTATTTACTATCGGCAGTATTTTAAGTTCTGAGATTAAGAAATATTCGACAAATTTTTAAGAAGGAGCGAGTGTTGCCTTAAATATAATTACTTGGTTGAGAATATAACCGCCCTGTGCATTACGAATCGCTCAAGAGGTAGCTACTCACAGCCAATATCACGAGTGCAGCTTTTACCTGCACGTTTAACCTATAGTGGATCATAAACCAGTTTGGGTAAACGAGTATTCACAAAAGTCGCCATTTAAACTTTCTGTAACACTGAATCATTTATTTATTAGTCATAACTAAAATGTCTGTTTAACTTGCAATTTTAACTATGCTGTTATATTCAAATATTACATTATTCAAGATAACTAGTATTTATTTAGCATTTAAATTAATGTAAATCGTTACTACATTTATGTTTTTCTGATGAAATATTGTTTAAACTAAATATATAAATACTAAACTAGTACAACATAACACAAAGTGTAGATTCTTTAAGTTAAGTTGAAATTTCTCTTAAGTCGAAAATGGACCGTACGTGCGAATGGAAATTGTAAAATATCAAGCCAGAAAATCAGTTCGATTTCCCAAGACTTACAGGACTCACAGGCCCCTGAGTGGAATGGGGTAGTTACACAGATGAGTTTTTGTGTACTATTTTGTAAAAATTTAAACCATTAAAAAAATTTTTTAAAGTTGAATAAATTTGTAAAGATAGAGTCCTTTCTCCAATGTGTGTATAGTTGAAGTATTATCTAATCATAGTATGCTTTAATTGTTATAGTGTGAGCTGCAGTGGAGTAACTTTCTTCCATGGGGAAGTAAATATTCCAACAAAAAATTTACCGTTCTATTAAAACTAATCATAGTAGTGATATTTATAATTGTATTTGCTATTCAAACACCTCATACATAAATATAACATTACTTCCACAAACCTATCTACGAAATTTAAAGTTTAAAAACACAAGAAGACGTAAAGATAAATTAGAAAAAGGACAGAAACGGAGAGTCAATCTCATGTGGTCTATCGATCTTGAACTGCTTTAAGAACTCAGACTTTCAGAGACTGGTCAAAATAACCTTGAGAGATTGTAACATTCATCTTGCAGATTTAGAAAAAGTAGTTACAACTGACGAATGTCAGACAAACGTCCTCTAAAAATTCCCCTTCAACCATTATGATTAAATTTAGTAATAATGTAAAAGATTTCGGGAGTTATTCCCGAAAAAAAGAAGTTTTCCCAAGGCAGGCAGGCGTTTCTCAGGGGGTGCTATGCCTGCACCGATTGTGTTAGTAGGTGAGAGCCTAAACACTGAGAAAACATCATCCGGCGCATAATACATTTTACAATTATAAAAAAAAAACTTGTCTACGTTATACATAATCTAATTTAAGTTTGTTTCCCAATATAAGCTATGAAACCATGAATGTTTTAAACGTTAATTCTGAAATTAATTTATTAATTATGGTTTATTTAAGAGGTCCAAGTTCTTATTTAAAGTCAAATAAGTGGTGATTGATCATCTACGTCACATCCCTAGACTAATAATTTCGTTAAAATCCAATTATTACCAAAGCAAATGTTCTATACTAAAAGGTTTTGATGTTCAAATCATCAAATCAAAATGTTCTTACCGTTAAACGTAAGCATAAAAAGAAAATACATGAATGTTGATAATTGATTTCGATACAGATTTGCCTAGTATAATTAATTCTTTAAAAAATTAATGATGCCCAATAGAAGTTCCAATGATAATCATCAAATCACACACTGACACGTCCAAGCCACGCAATCTCTCTGGCAGATATAATGACAGTGATCGGTTTCACTCCTATCAAAGTGGCTTTGAGATGGAACCAGCAGCGGCGACGGGAGAGAACTTTCTATTAATCACTTGACACTCGTCTGATTAACGATACCTGACATCTCGCCCTCTACCACTCCCCTCTTTCACAGAATTTCCACCCATTTTAAGACCAATTTTCAGACTTAATAAATAACTATGGTAATTTCACTATACTGTTTCCAGAACCAATTGAATAAATTGGTGTTTTATAAATTTGCATTAATTAGGGTTAATCAATACAATTATAAATACATGTTATATATAAATACATTGGGTAGTAAATAATACACAAAATTAACCGATACATTTACACAAAAGTTACAAAACATGAAGGTGGTTATGTGTCTTATAATACACAAGCATTACATGTGGAGAATTTTTAACTTATGATTCAAATTCCTATTAAATATTTGAAATAAAACTGTATAAATAATAAGAATACTTAATTTATTCATATCCTCCTTCAAATAGAGACTTGATCCCGGTAATCTACTTTTACATTTTCTTTTCCCATTGGCAACTGATTAGCTAATTATTTTATGTTTGTTTCAATATTTTTTAAATAATAATATAACTTATATTTATCTCGTCAATAAAAAAGTTTCTAGAACTTATACGTACTAAATACCAAAAAAAGCTAACTTCTGGACGAATATATCAAAGTGATGGAGTACGGGAAATCCTGTTGACACGCAGGGGCTCGGATTCACATGTCTACCTCTGAAATATTTGTTGTTGTCGCATATGATAAAAATTGTCGGCAAACCGTTTTTAGATAGTAAAAATAAAATAAAACATCACTGTTTAAAAGAGAAATATTGGTTTTAAATTAAGGGTTAGCTGCAAAATGCACTACATAATTTAGGAGCCCTAAACAAAATGCACGACTTTTAACTCAGATTTTTTAAACTAACTTAGTACTTCGATGGTTTTGCCAGGAATCTAGTGTATTGCATAAGCATTGCATTGTTTTTTTCACCTCATCACATTTTAGATGAATCCAATCCATGATTGTGACATTTTTAGATAGTAAAAATCCGCTCTCAACTCAAAAGCCAATGTATTATAAAGTCACTTCAGAAATCTAAAATATTAAAAACCATATGGTTTAATGTTATAGCTAATGTGTTCAGTAAGTTTAACTAAATTGTACTGACGCATCATTTATTAATATTAGACAAATGAACTATATTTAATTAGTATTATTTTACTAGCATTTTTAGTAAAAAAGATTATTTAAAATACTACAGCTACAACAGTTATAAAACCATTTTCTAAGGAAATATCAAACAACTTATTACATTCAACTTTCATCTCTTCTTTAGCTAATTTAATTAAAAGGCAGTAAGTACTTGAGTTCAAAATATTATAAAAAATGATATCTTAGTTCATCTTTTTCCTCAAAGATATTCGTTGTAATTGCTGTAGCTCGCAATCACTTACATATGACTGCTGGGTTCCGAGAATTTAAGGGCCATCAATTACGTAAGCAATCAATCTATGTCTGCGGTTCACCCTCTTCTATTAAGTGTATCAGATTGGATCCTACCACTCTAAATAAATAAGTAAACTGTAACATTGGGATTTAGATCGATCAGTCCATTAGATCCAGAGCATTGTTCAACCTCGGATCAACAGATAAAATCAAAGCATCAACAATATCCAATATATCACCGAACTTTGTGTGTCTTTTTAAAGGCGTATTTTGAATTGCAATAGATTATGTGATATGTGGTATTGTGATGAATGATGTAAGATATTGTAGCTATGACTTGAGATTGTCAGATTTATTGTTCGTTTATATTTATGTCGTAAAACTGTGGGAAAAGCTCAATTTGATAGTAAGTATAATTGTTTAAAGTAAACAGTGTTACCGAAAAGTTAGCATTATTATTTTAATTAATTTTTCTAATTTTTATTAATTTCTGGTTGATGTGAGTATTCTATTACGAAAGAAGACTAATTCTGCTAAATTAAATATATATTCTGCACTGATTTTCTTAAATTGTCATAACGATTTTTGTAGTGGACCCTCTACATATATCTTGTAAACTTGTCCTAAACCGACCAAATAAACATGTTTTTGTTTTAGAGGATCAAAGTAACTTAGAGCTCTTCACAAACATTGTAAAACTCGTAGATTTAGCTAATGCAGCCTAAACATGGTTGTACAGGTAGAACAGGTATTGTAAAACCATATTTCAAGTAAACATGGTTGGTTACAACAAATGTATCCAAACCTCGGGTTATAACCACCGTTGATTACAAAATATCAAAGTCTAGTGTCTGAGTTTTGTATAAAATATATATTAAATATTATATTCCTTTAAAATCAAATTATAAAACAAAAAAGTAAATAAAATTGTTTTTACATTTTTGTATCACTAACTTTGAGACCAGATACTACGTAACCCACGACACGAAACTGCACGCTACAAACAAATTAACAAAATATCCACCAGGTGTGCAACTAACAGACTTCATGACATTTATGCCTCTCACTTTCATAATCACTTACTGCAAAAAGTGCATGGTTACAGACTCAAGTAGTTGGGCAGTAGTTGGTTTGAGATTAATACTGTCCCAAAGACAGTTATCAATAATATGTTATCTGATTAAAAACAATATTTCATAAATTTCCATTTATGTACTGATTTCCCTTGACAGTGCTAATTCTTGATATCTAAAACGTTTGATGACTGTTGGCCGTTGAGCGATATTTTATAGTTCAACATTTATTTTTGAAACCTTATTTTGTTACAAATTTAGTATCAATAGATATAACATAGGTATTGTCTCTATAATATTGTTTTACTGTAAAATTCTATTAATTGAACATTTTATCTATGAGACATTCAAGACATCTTTATTTTTAGAGTACAACACCAATGCAACTTCATAAAGAGTACTTAACTAATAATATAAACTTTACAGTGAAAAGAGGGCAAATGGAATTGCCCTCCTTCATATTGAATTGCTTTATAGATTTATTCTAATATTCTAAAAATATTTGCATGATTGTATTGAATAGACATGAGATACAATCCAAGAGGGGTCGGATGACGGCACATTGTTATTGTAATAGCAATGTAATAATATTAGCAATTGTAATAATATTCTTATTATTTAACAATAACAACAAATATTACAGACGTTAGTGACATAAGTGAAGTTTATTTAACAGATTAAAAATGTATAATTAGCAGTAGATATTTTATTTACATTTTTGTTTTATAATTTGATTTTAAAGGAATATAATATTTAATATATATTTTATATAAAACTCAGACACTAGACTTTGATATTTTGTAATCAACGGTGGTTATAACCCGAGATTTGAATACATTTGTTGTAACCAACCATGTTACAACAAATAGCTTAAAGTTGGAGGAAACGTCCAACACATGCGACAATACACATATAAACATAAACCAAATACCGGAACTTTGAGACTATAAATAATCCATTTGTGACCATATAGTATGTTAGCTTGCCAATATATGTGTACTATGAATCATGACAAGAGCCGTTCGAGGTGGTGCGCCAAGTCTTAGTTGTACAACTTTAATAACGGCATAATAAATCAAACAAGTATTTGTATAGATAGTAATATAGAATAAGCATGTCTTACAAAATTGTTTCATTTTGCTTCACCGTGTTTGGGTGTTCGACGTTAGTGACATAAGTGAAGTTTATTTAACAGATTAAAAATGTATAATTAGCAGTAGATATTTTATTTACATTTTTGTTTTATAATTTGATTTTAAAGGAATATAATATTTAATATATATTTTATATAAAACTCAGACACTAGACTTTGATATTTTGTAATCAACGGTGGTTATAACCCGAGATTTGAATACATTTGTTGTAACCAACCATGTTTACTTGAAATATGGTTTTACAATACCTGTTCTACCTGTACAACCATTTTTAGTCTGCATTAGCTAAATCTACGAGTTTTACAATGTTTGTGAACAGCTCTAAATTACTTTGATCCTCTAATACAAAAAAACATGTTTATTTGGTCGGTTTAGTACAAGTTTACAAGATATATGTAGGAGATCCAACTACGAAAATCACTATGAACATTTTAAGAACAACAGTGGTTTACATTGAATTTAGAAGTAATAGTTTTCTTTCGTAATGGAACGCTCACATTTTTAAATATTGGGGTCCCATAAAGCCCCCCCTCTTAATTTTTGAACGACTATACATTTTAAAATAATCTTCGTTCAATGTTACTAGCATAAGTCCAAGTACTTTTTAGGTGGTTAAGGGTTTCAACCCTCATCCCTAAATAGGGGTTGCAGGGGGTGGTTTTTATTTTTCAAATAGTAACCTCTGACAAGTTGCATGTCATTTTAAAGAGGTAAAAAATGAAAATCAATGCCGCAAACTGGACCTGTCTATGATGATTTGAAGTTATTGTAAAAAAAGTATCATCGTTTTGACTTTTTAACTATCTCTCCTGAAAATACCACAAATTAAAAAATAACAACTAAGCTATAGACTGACCGTTGTAAAGAGAAAAGTTCAGTGTCAGAGTCTGGTCATAATTTTTAGTCGTACATAATTTGTAAAATTAAGTTCTTACAAAGTGAACTAAATGAGGTGCTCAAAATGGCCTCCATTCTCATCTTAAAAAATTTAAGTAAGGTTTTAAAATTACCTTTTTGCACTTTGAAAGGTCTTTGTTCAGTTTGAACAAAGGAAAGTTGGATTTTCCCATCCCGTATCTGACTCCTGGTAAGAAGAGGACACTTGGCAGTACAAATAACAAAATCATTACATTGTCTGGTTCGCCATAAAACTAGGTTAACTAAACATCGAGAGGTCATTGCGGATTCATTTTCATTTTGTGTCCTCTTTCAAATGATATACTACTTGTTAGAGGTTGCTATTTGAAAAATAAAAACTACCCCAGCAACCCTGATTTAGAGATGAGGGTTGAAACCCTTAACCACCTAAAAAGTGCTTTGACTTATGCTAGTAAAATTTAGCAAAGAAGTTTCAAAATGTACAGTTGTTTACAAATTAAGTGAGGGGGACCTTTATGAGACACCCGGTATATTTTATTACGTGTAATTAAAACAACTATTTACTGTAAATTACTTTATATACAGTTTATTTAAAGCCATATACAATCTAGTTTTTCCTTAAGACACAAAAATAGACACATAGAAGCGGGATATTTGCAGTCAGCATGTTTACGACAGTTGTAACTCGCGGGCCACAACGTAAACCAAGATCGTTAACTTTTATACGTAAGCACTATCATGACAAGGAGTTAGATACGTTGCCAATCATGGTTTAGTATATCATGTAAAAAGTAATTGAGAAAAAAACATGATGCCAGATCAATTGTAAAAGTACAAGATGTGTTTTCAGTTGTTTAAACCACTAATTGAACTACACACATGCATAATCAGGAGTCGTGAATATTAGACTTTTGACGTTAAATTATAAAATGTCAAATTTGTTGCATTATTATAAATTGTAAATATAATTTTATTTATCCTTTGACTATTTATGCAATAATCAATGCGATATAAACATATGAATCAGTGGACTGAACTTATATTTATATTCAATAACATATTTCAAGGTTTTTCTTTTAGAAAATTAAGTTTTATAACCAGATCCAACAATTTATGGCACAAGTTAAACGCAGTTACAAAGGTGTATTATTAGTACAAGTATTAAATACTACAACATAAACCCATTCCTGACAAATTTAAATCGTGCAATACATTTTGTACTTTATTCAAGAGAAACGAATAGGACGTACTATTCCCTCTTTGCTGATAGTGCGCCAGGGGATCAGATTACTAAAAAATTAAATTACACATTCAGTAATACTTCGTGCATTGTTGGAGGAATGACAGTCTAGAGACAGTACCACCAAAGTTAAACTTGAAACGTTTTAAAATCAAATCAAACCAAATCAAAATATGTTTATTTCACAGTATCATATATGTTACATAGTGAGTTACAATACAAAGTGTATATTCTTAATCTAATACAACGAAAAAATAACTAACCTAATACATCCTAAGCGAAATTATTCTCACAAAGGCTTTATGTCTGTTCGTGAGATTGAGGTTACTTTTCTAAAGTTATCGGTTTTATTCTGCAGTGAATTTTTTTGTTTGAAAAATTAAATTAAAAATACTAATTTAAAACATGTTATTTATAAATTGAAACAATAATTTAATTTTTTGAATAGTGTGAATTAAAGAATTTAAATTTAAATTTTGTATGTTTAAAGTTTACTTTTAATTGTTTAATTTTGGTAGCAGCACTGTAGTTGGATTGAAATTTAACTCTATGGTTAAAGAACATAACCGGCAAGGGCGGCTTCAGCTGATACTGGGTTTCTGCTCCCCTAATGTCCCCAGGAACCACAGCTCCTCGGAACTCGCTCTCAAGACAAATAAAGAGATGGAACACGGATGGACACGGACACAATAGACGGATAGACACACACGCACACCCTCTCAACACGCACGCGCACTCTCATTCATTCTGTTTATCACTCACGCACACACTTATTGTCATCCTCATTTATTTTTATCCTTATTTATTTTTATCTACGGTTCATGGTAGTTATATTTAAACTTAAATAGAATGCGACTTCTTTCAACAAGTTAGTATCTGTAATTAGACGAGATTAAAATTTCAACATTATCTCTGCCTACTGAATGTATCCATTTTATAATTTTGGATTTGTAAGTTGTTAGTGAACAGTTAGTTTTTTTTTTTTAATTAACCGGTCAGTTTATAAAAAGAATATGTGAAATATAGTAAGACTTAGTGGTAGAATATGATTTTACTAGGCAAGGATATCTTATACCGAAGTTTGAGTTCCTTGTCATACGAACGCTCCGTGTTTACAAATATTCTATTTTTGTTTTTAAATATTTATTAAAGTATTACTCTGACAAAGAGCTGTCTAATGTCCAAAACGTTTATTTCGGCGTAAAACGCGTCCGATAGGTAACGTCGGCACCTTCCCAATGTTGCCTTAAAAATTGTTCTTTGCGTGATGTATAGTGGATTAAGTATGGATCTAAAAGCAGCACCCCAAACAATTATACCCCCTTCTAGAACTGACTGATCATATGCGCAGTATGCCTTTCGGATTTCACTGTCAGACAAGCATCCCTCAGCTGATGAAAGGCAAAAATTAGTTTCCTTTATTATTGTTTGTGTAAGTGAGATGTGGCAACTACGACAGGCTGTTGTGTATTATTACTCCTAAATACTTATAAGTCTCGACTTTGCTGATACTATCGCATTGACAAATATTGCTAGTTGAATTGCCACACGAATGCAATTTTCCGCTCTGTGTTCGTACTTTGCCGAAGTGCAATAGGCATAGATTTAGTTTTAGATACATTTAAAGTTAGTAAATTTTGATCAAACCATTTTTTTTACTTTTTCCATATCTCTAATCACTAAATTGAAAACGCTCTCCCAACTGTCCCATTAGAAAAATAATGCTTTATCGTCTGCGAAAAGAAAAAGTTAACCTGCAATGTTAATTTTGGAAATATTATTTATGTATATCAAAAACAACAAAGGTCCTAAAGTGCTTCCCTGAATTACTCCGCAGTCTACTTTACGTGAATCACTGTTAACACCATTTATCGTGGTAAACTGTAAGCGGTTGTTTCGATACGATTTGAACCATTCATGGGAATTTCCTGATATCCCTACCAAGCTTGTCCAACAATTTTGATCGCTATACTGTGTCAAAGGCCTTAGCTAAATAAAAAATAAGACTAAACATTTTTTATTGCTGCTTATAGCCGAACTGATTTCTTTATTAAGGTTAAAGAGAGCGTCGTTGATATTCTTAGATTTCCTAAACCCTTACTGAGATTCAGCAAGAATATTGTTAGACTATAAACAATTAGATAAAAACCTTTACTGTCCCTTTACTGTTCGTTCGAGGATTTCATAAAAAACGCTAAGCAGGCTAATCGGTCAAAAGTTTGATTTAACATTAAATTTTCCGGCTTTGTTAAGTGGAATTACTTTAGCAGGCTTGAAGGTGTCGGGAAACACACCAGAGCGTACACTGCTAGTAAAAATGTGAAGTAGTGGTCCACACAAAACATTAAAACGTTTTTGTAAAAACGAGACAGTGATACAATCATACCCGAGAGCCGAACCGCCTCGCAAACCAGTAACGTGTTACTGGTCAGTCTAAGTGACGGGTTCAAGTGTAAACGTGGAGTCAGCGGCGTGAGCAGTATAGTCAACGACGGATGGCCACCCGAGTCTATTTCCTGTGCCAAATTGAATCCAACTTTTGAAAAATACTCATTAAAGTCGTCGGCCACCTGTTTTCCAAGGGAAATATATCCTTCTTATTTATCCATCCCACCAATTCATTCATTGCATTCCAAAAACGTTGTGAGTGTTTTTACTTTAATTAATTTTATATCTGTAGCAATTTTTCTTAGTGAGCCTTATAGTCGTATTTACGTTATTTCTAACATCACCATAATACTGCTTTAATTCTGGATTAAATGGCTGTTTTTAACCAGTTTGCTTAATTTATCTCGTTTCTTAATATATTTAACGAGGTCGTAAGTAGTCCATGGTTTGAGTTTTCACGTATGGCGAATATTTTTTGAGGTTTTAGTCGCTTCATTAATCGGCAGTTTTAAATCACTCATAAATTCATTTGTACTCTCGTTTAAGTCATTACGTATTACGCACAAAACTCAGTAGTGATCGCAAACTAGTTGACTCAGTATGTTATTGTCAATGTGTATATGTTGGTGTTGAAGACGTTCGTGTGAATGTTGCATCCGTATGTCTGTTGCTATACTGTTATGGTCAGTAATACTAGTATTAAGTACTGCTGCCAGAACACCGTCAATATCATTATGTTTAACAAAAATGTGGTCAAGGCACGATTTGGTGTTTACAGTTTCCCTAGTCGCTTGATGGATTCCAAACATAAATCCAGCTCCATACATAACGTCCAAGTATTGTTCAGCTTTGTTGTCAGTTTTTAGTAAGTTAATGTTGACATCTCCCGTGAATATGTAGGATTTCTGTCTAGTCATGATACTGTAATGGCCGCTCAGTGCGGCGATAAAGTTGTCAAGGTCACTGCCATGTGTCCGGTAGGGGGTTTTAAGGTTGAAATGTTTGTTTTTACAAGTAAAGTCGATGCAATGACCGTTCACATCGGCAAGCTCGAGCTCCCGCCACTCACACAAATTCACTCTCTCACTCACATACACTAACACACCGTCGTTTTGGTTTCTTTCCCGCGATGTTTTAATTATTTTATATAATTCTAAACTGATCCCACCAGCCTAATCCCCAGTCCAAGTTTCCCCTAAAAAAATAAAATCCCACTTTATTTTACCCCCTTGAAGGTAAATAAGATTATCTATTTTTTTTGTTATAGCTCCAGATATTTATGTGGAAGACTACAGTTATTCCTAATAAAATGGAGCCCCATTTTCATAGGGTTATCAATTCAGTGCTGCTTGTTTTCCTATAATTGTGTATGAAGTCTCTGTCTTAGTTTATACTATTTGATTGTGAATCCAAGACAAATTATGTTGAAAAAAATATCTTTATTTCACTCAGTTTAGAAAGAAGATAAAAAATGAGTTGTGAAATCCTTTACTGCCCCTCCCCAGTATATTTTTGAGCTTTTTAAATTTACCTTTTTGTTGAAAGAATACTATCTCGGCGATAAGAAATAAAAGACGGATAGACAATAGAAAGTATTCTCTTTCTCATTTGTTTTGATTTTACTATCGCGCAACAAAAGATTAAGGAAAACAAACGTTATTGATAGCGTACGGAATTTTATGATGGTAATATTCCGAGCAAACTTAATTCTTACGCAAAATACCTTTGTTACCATCAGATTTAATAATTTGTAATTTTTTGTAAATGAATCATTAAAGGAACTACCAAACCCTTTTATTAGCATGTTTCGTGATTACTTCGTCTAAAAATATAGTTTTACATATGATATTTACCAAACGAAAGTAAAATTCCTGTTGGTAGCATTTTTGCGTGAACCAGCCCTAAAAATACATACAGTAACTATTACAATAATTGTTAATTATTGGTAATTGTCTATCACGTGGAAATTTAGAGACATAATACACCAATATACTTATGACTAATCTTTGTACAAAATATATTACGTTAGGCTTAAACAAATCTATTTAGTACAGCCAAAATAAAATTACTATATGAACATTTTTCACATTGAGTTATCTTAATTTGTTTACTTTTATCCCCTGTTCCCAGTTTGTACAACCTGACTTAAAAATAAACCTGTCCTCATGTTTAAAAGGGTATATAAATATGTACTGTGTTAAAAAAACCTAAACTTATTCCCGACTTAATGAAACTGTGTCAAACAAATACACTGAGAACAAGCACTCAAGAAGCAGCAACAAAAACTATCATATTTATTGTTAGTAATAATAAGTCGTAAAAAATATATATCAATGAATTCTTTGTCGTATGAACTAAAACATTTAACCCACTATTATAAAATATAAATAACAAAAACTGTCTTGCTCCATATTGACCTACAGTAATATAATTCTATTACGAGTGATGATATTAAAGTTAAAATTTGATTATGTTTAAAGTTTGAACTCTGGGTTTAGCTAAAATAATTTTAATAACTAGAATAATTAGATTATTAAATGAAAGAGAAAAAGATATATACATTATATATCCTTTATGTGTTAATAGGTAATCCAACATTATAGCATTTTATACACAAAACAACTAATGTTACGACAGTTTGCGAGGCATATCCTCCAACCTCCAACTCACGGAACCGTGACATTTGTCGCCGCCTATACGATGTTCTCGGTGTCGCCGCCGCCGGTCTGCTCACTCTCGGGTCCTCGGACTGCACGCTCCAAGGATCGTCGAAATCTCGAACCCTTTGCAGTGTGCACTTTATAGAAAAGGTTAGTCTTTATAGAAAATGTGATGGGTTAATGCGAGGAATACCAAAGGAACCTCAATTTCGGAGGTTGGATGTTAAAATCACTTTTTTCATCGTACAAAATAAATTATGTTTACAAAGGTACAATGACACATAATTATACTACAGCAATTTAAAACAAAATTTAGACTAATAAATAAAGAAATGTTGTTCTAAGCTGATTGTAATACTTGAAACTGTTGCCTGTCGTGTCGGTGTTGTCTGAGTGATAAGATAAAGAGAAACTACTGATGATACTGATACTAACTACATTAATTATTATAATTATTTTCTAAATTAAACGTCTATACTTATATACATATCAGTTTACCATACTGCTAGTTTAAACTAGATTTTACTTCAGATTACAAATCAATAACTTAATTTGAATTAATTTTGTCTTGTGAAAGGAATAATATTAGTGTAAAAAGGACAGTTTAGTTTTAAGTGGAACTCAGTGATACATGGAAAACAAATCCTGGACACAAATTAAAAGAGAAAAAGAGGTCAAGCTTGTTTGGTCGGAGAACCGCTGGCGCTGTCGTTATTCTTATCGTGACTTAGGTTTGCTTGAATGATCCACGCGACCACTGTGTAAAACTCGTAAATCATACATTGGAGTAAGGTTGTCAATAATAACTATCCCATTCATAATGTAAACGATAATTGTGTTTTGTAACCAAACCAATAGGTTATACCTAATTGACATCTATATACAAGTAGATTACAAATAATAAATATAATTTAGATTTCAATAGAGTTCTAATTGTGTGTAGAATATTATGTTACTTATTACTAATAAATATGACTTAAAATTGTTTCGTCATACTGTGAGTTTACTTTATTAGTAGTACCTAACTAAATATTCGGTACACATTTCTCCTTCGAACTGAATCATACATATTTGTTATATAATGTTCTAGGGTAAGAAAATTCTTCTAATCGAAGGAATTCTAATCACTCCGTACTAATAATAATATTATTATGAGATTAATATAACAATCCACTTAAAAATGACAGTCATTTTACATTTTAAAAATAAATAATTTAAAAACATATATTTTTATACGAATCTACTTTTTTGTTAGTAGTCCGTTTGGTTATTATCGTTTGGCCTAACGGCCAGAATTTTCAGGCGAAATATAGCAGTAATATAAGTTATATTTATTGAGCTCTGTTGCGAAAGCAGCCAATGTACGTAGTGTTTTAAAGACAGTTAGCAATAACAGACGCTGATTGAAATGTATGCTTTGAACATAGTTTAGTTTTGAACTAAAGTTAAACACCATAAACTAGTTTTGAACATTAGTATAGTTTTGACAGTAGTACTAATTGAAAGTGAATTAAACGGGTTACCCTTCTAGGGTTGTTTTTAATAACTATTTTTATTATAAGTTATAAATGACTACCACTTTGAAACAGTCATTACATTAAGCTTATAATTTTATTATAATTAGAACTTGATAAAATCAAATAAAAACATGAAAATCCATCAAGTGGACCATTAAAGAGGTACAATATACGCAATGAAAAAATCAAATGTCGGCGACGCAGGAAACAGCGTTAGGCCTATTATAGGGAACGCTATTATTTTTTTCTAAAAAATGATAACGAACACGTAAATCGATAAATTGTTAATGCGCATATTTTGGACTCTCTGTAAATGTTATCAAATCTTATTATCACTCTTTAGTCTAAAGATGAGAAAATGTGAGGTAAATATTCAGTATGAAATCCGCTGATGACCCTTACACTTTCCCTCTGAACACTCTGTCCCTTCTAGCGGACAATGCGTTATATCCGCTTGTCGACACTCTAATTTCATTCCAAATCGCAATCTAGAGTTATAATTACAACATAATTGTTTCAGATGCCATGAGTGACTTTTCTCGGGTTGTTGCATTCATCCAAGCAATTTAGATGTGTTTTGATTCGAGTCAGCCATGAAGTTAATATGCAGAGTAGTAGTAGTATTTTTAATAAAATACCCCCGTCGCAGCAAACCTGCATACTCAGCGAATTTCCAATGGAGATATAAATGTCTTAATACTACATAAAGTCACTTACCAAGTTACATAAAAATATATTCACAAATGAGCGATGTATACAATTTGAATTATTCTCCATAAGAATAACATTGGGGCTGAGTACGTAGGCTTGATGCAACAAAGAACACACTAAATGGGTTTATGCCATTATAAATATAACTCAACTAGGTGAAGTCGTATACCAGTTTTTATTCATTTATGTTCATAATTAAGAGAGACATAGCATTTAATTATTCTCCATAAGAATAACATGGGGGGTGAGTACGCAGGTTTGCTGGTTCGGGAGCCTTTGGACGAAAAATTTGTTTGAGCAAATATCAATAGACCACAACCAGATGAAGCCATATACCAAGTTTCGTCAGTATACGATCATAAATAAGCAAGATATAACATTTTTCTTTTCCTCCATAAGAATAACATTAGACAATGTATTGTGTTTAGCACTTTCAATATCTCGGTAACCAATTGACGTAGAGGAATGATCAAAATACCAAATTATGTGTTTTTTAAGCTGAATCCAATGGTAAACACTAATATTTGGCTATTTCAAAAATTATATGTAACAAATTCAAAAAAATCATTTTCGGGGTACAAAACCCCCCAAAATACCCTTTCGGATGGAGCGATCTGGCAGGTTTTCGAACTTAAAGTCATAAATGTGGCTTTACCCGTTTATACCAAATTTAATCAAAATCGGATCATTTTTACGAGAGCTATCGTGCTCACCCGGGCCTAGGTCTTACCATGCCGACTACGGTAATGGCTTCTTCCCTAAAGGGGAAATTCGCTAAAGCACGTATAATACTTCGTTTTAGATTTTAGTTTGTCTTTTACAAATGGGTATCAACAAAGATATTTAGCATAAATTCCTCCCAAAGGATACTTTTATTATTTTTAATACATCAAATGTATTACATCAATCAATCAATCGCATACATCAAACACTATTTACGTTATTCCTCAAGGTAGAGTTAGTGGGGAAAAATTTAGTTTCATCCGCCTATGTCAAGTGGTTCATATGCAATCTGTATAGACTCCTTACGTGATACATCTTCTTAAAAGGAAATAAGCACGTTATTTACCTTTTTTATTATTATATCAACGAACGCTTTTATATGTGGTAGAGGAGTTTAATAAGAGTGATTAGTAACCGATGTTTAGAAAAAAAGGTCCAAATCCTTACAGGAATGGACATTCTGGGAATCGAACTCGTAGGCTCTTGAATCATAGACCAAGATGATAACCGTTAGGTTAACGAGACGCGTTACGAGCGTTTATTGCAACAAATAAACACTCCCAACAAAAGTGAGGTTAAATACCGGATGGAACAAACCACACTAAATCCGGCATGATTTGCCGGGAAACCATTTTAAACGGGCAGTACTTTATTCATTGAAATGGTGATATTTCCATTACTTAAAACTTCTAGTGGAAGGGAAATATAGCATTGTTAATTCTTAAGAGTTATTATTTATAAATTAAATTCCTACTCATCTACAGCTCATATTATTCTTGCACTTATTTATAAACGGAATACTGTTTTCCGTAACAAACTGAACAAAACTACTACCAGGGTAACTTTTATTGCAGTAGGAAATATGCGGTTATTTCCATGATGTTTGAAATACAGTTGTAAAAAATACATACAAATTATTAACTCTGTCAGGCTAATAAAAACCTAATTACGTATAAATATGTTTTAAAGGTACGGTTTTGGCTTGAGATTTTACCTAACGTTTCTGAAGGAAACTACCCACATAAAGACGAAAAGCTTGATACTTCGTAGTTAAACAGATTAGTGAATTAGAAGTCATTTTATCAGACTGAATAAAACTAAAGACTGTGTCTAAAGTTAGTCAATATCGAGTGGACTGGACTCGTGGTCAGAGAGGTCGCATGCGATGTCAGACAAAGTTCACTAAACCACACGTCACTGACCGAGTTCTGTACTGCCCGTCTTCCTTGCCCTGCAGTGTTTTTTAAACGTATTGTAATATATATTTTTATCAAGGTATATGCTATTTAATGAAACACATAAACTTATAGAAATTAAACATGGGTGTTGTCTGAATTTAAGTATATAGTTCTCAGAGTTTGATGCTTTCTATTAATTTGAGATTATTTTATAATTGGATCTACATTGTAGCAGATAAATAATTGCTTGAGTAGCAAGCATAATACGTGTTGTTACAATTAAACAGGATAAAATAAAATTCGTCTCACCACACTACAAAATATATTTAAATGTATACTGTACCTACATACAAGGCGGTAAATATACAAAAGAATATGGTACAATAGCCTTGTACCATTTTTTTTTGTAAATTTAGCGTCTTGTGTGTAAGTACAGTATAAGTGTAAATATATTTTGTGGTGTTGTGAGATTTATTTTATTTTATCCTGTTTAACAGATAAACGCAATAGCAATTTCAACAATGAATTAGAAGATATATATATAAAATGTTACGGCCTACTAATAAAGGGTATTCTGGTTGAAGATATTAACATGACATGCTCAAATATGTTCCTAAACAATTCCTTAGTTACACATTTTACTGAAAGATAATTTAATTTATAATATAACCTAAATTCTGGATGGAAATATAAATGTACATGCGGCTGGTAAAGAATTACAGTTACAATATATGATGAATTCGTCAAACGATGTTAGTAACAAATTCTGTAACGACGATTGGAGCGGTGTTATTATCTAATAGGCTAAAACAAAATACTCCTTTAATGTCAAACGTATCATAGCCCGAGAGAGTTACTGGGTTCACTGTTTTTGTCACATTGACAGTTCAACTTTATGTTGATGTACGACAGCCTTCACCCTGGATTTAAAACAATACTGCAAAGTTTAGCTTTAGTTAAGTTCCATATTTAGTAAAAAAAACTGTCACCCTAACGAATCACAAAATATGTTGGTTAAGATTTTGTTACAAATATGTTGTTATTATTATCATTTGGTGTATGATCAATTATAGTGGTTTATCAATAGAAAGTAAGTCGTGAAAGCATCTAAACCTAAGGGGATCTGAATGTGCAATTCAATTGGACTAGTTATTAGTAAAAAAACGAAGTTTATAATACTAATCCAAATAATTGTTGCCTGTAAATATCTTAATTAATTTAAATGCATCAAGCCATTCAAGCATCAATTTATTATATTATTAATTAGTTTTGATTTTTTCAGCATTTTAATTGGATTGTTTTTATTCTCTATGCCTTAAAAAATTACATTAAGTTAATTTAACAACTGTGTAGCAAAGTAACTTATGTATAATAATTTCTACTTTAAAAGGACATACACGATTTAATAACTAATAATTCAATATACACAGGGTGTATCTGAAATACACCAACGAACTTTGGGATATTGTTCCTGAGGGCGAAACGAACAAAAAACATGTCATATAAGGTTATAGCCTATCCTATCTAGCTTCGTTTTCCGTCTGTCAGTCTGTATGTGATTTTTACAAAACAATTCATAATTTACGAACCGCTTAAGATATGTCTTTCAAACTTACAACGAATATTGATGGGTATAAGATCTAATACCCTATGAATTTTTAGTTTTCTACCCTTAACCGTTTCAAGATGGCGGCTATTTTAATTATTCGTTAAACAATAACTCCGAAATCGGTAGGTTTAAAAAAAATGTATAGCGATATTGCCGTTCCACCCGTGTGCACTTCGCGCCTGAGGTACGGGGGTGGCACGGCAATGCCGAGACCTGATAAACTTAAGCAATCATAGCTTGCTTATTTTTCATCCGATTTTCAAAATTTAGGTGTCATACAATTTTTAATAACATTTAAAATAAAATATTATTGCTATACATTTTTAAAACCTACCGATTTCGGAATTATTGTTTAACGAATAATTAAAATGTCCGCCATATTGAAACGATTAAGTTGAGAAAAGTAAAACTTTAAAGGGCAATAGACCTTATATCCATCAATATTCGTTGTAAGTTTGAAAAACATATTCAAGCGGTTCGTAAATTATGAATAGTTTTGTAAAAATCACACACAGACTGACAGACGGAAAACAAAGCTAGATAGGCTATGTACTTATATGACATGTTTTGTTTGTTTTGACCCCAGGAGCAATATCCCAAAGTTTGTCGGTGTATTTCAGATACACCCTGTATAGTATTAAGTAAATACATTTATCATTGGATTTGCTCAGCCTTTTGATATAGTAGACACCTAAAATCATAACAGTGATTGTAGTCAGTGATTGTAGTCAGTTATCGTGTTATGTTGATTAATGTAACCAATTAAGCTTTTAGTACGGAAGAAAATTCTGTGTGCATAAATGAACACAGTATGAGATTTTCATGTCTCCATACATTGTTTTGTGGCTATTATACTAATATGTGATTAACCATGATAAACTCTATTTCATGAATAAAATAAAACTTTTATAACGTTTGACCGTTGCAACACGTAAGACGAGCTCTTTCGTAGGTTTATTATTATTATAACATAGAAATAAACTAAGTTCATGCTATTGCAATTATTTTGTATTAATACAGTTAATTTGAAATTTCCAAAACTTCTTGCACTTCTGAGCACTTTCGCTTTCGTATGGATATTAGTTTGTAATCTATTTACTACTTCGCAATTAATTAGTATCCGTTAATACCGACTTGGCTATTAAGGGGTCCGTATTAATAAATTCACTAACTCATATTATAGCTGGCAATACATTAAGCTAAGGTAAATCTCAGTAAGCACCTATGATGGCCTGGAGGCTTTTAATTACCTAAGTGAACCTTCAACCCTTGACTAGACCCATCTATCTAGATTACTCTCATTCAAAGAGAACATCCGTCACTTAATCACAATGGATTAAGTAATTCATTTTTAAGGGAACCAAATACACTCTGGAACATGCAGTGTTTTGACAAAAATACAGTAAAAATCAATAAATACCAAATAAGTTGAACACTAAAATCCTACCTTTCCATCTGGACTGCATACTTTGATTCCTGTCAGAGAAATCACTAGTAGAACTGGTTTGGATCTCGAACAATCCTGAAAGAAAAAAAGGTATAAAACATGTAATACTTATAAGGGTGAAAGTTATGGTTTATTTATATGATGAGTAATTATAGCCGGTGGCCCGTTTAAAAATCTGGCGTAGTACGTGAGAAACAGACATAAATTGAGATAACAGAGATATTTTGTCCTGTAATACATAATCTTAAAACCGATTTGAATACATGATTGTTATATACAAGTAATAAACATGGGTAATGGTTTTTCAATAGCAGGATATGCCACTAATATAATAGAATTCGATTAAAAAATAAATAACTAAACTGTTTTTATTTAAAGCTCCATTTTCTTGCATTCAATATCGGTGTCGTTAAGCGAATTACCCCTATAGGGAAGAAGCTGTTACCGTAAGTGGCATGGTAAGACCCATGCACGGGACCATGATAACTTTTCGATTTGAGGCCCCCAGAAGCCAAAACCACCATTCGTAAAAATTCATGTATATATATATATATATGTATAAATATATAAATACCTATATACCTATATATATATACCTATATACCTATATATATACCTATATACCTATATATATATATTATATATATATGTCCGTAGGCACGATAACGTTCGTAAAAAGGTTCCGATCTTGATGAAATTTTGTATAAACGTGTAAAACAGCATCTATTTTCATGAGTTCGAGAACCAGACAGGTTTCTCTACTTTAAGGGAGGTTTTGGGGTGGTTTTGTACCCCAAAAATGTTGTTATTGAACTTTTTATATATAATTATTTTTAAACCCAAAATTTAGTTTACTCAATTAAATTCAACTTAAATAAACAAACAATTAGGTATTTTGTTCATCGCTCTATGTCAATTGCTTACCAAGATATTGAGAGTGCTAAACACAGTACGTTGTCCAATGTTAATCTTATGGAGAATAAGTCCAATTGTATATCTCGCTTATTAATGATCATATGTTAATGAAACTTGGTATGTGGCTTTAAATGGTTTGGTTTTAATGCTATTTGCATACAAAACTCATTTTTTGTGATATCTTGCTTGTTTATGAACATAAATTGATAAACCTTAGTATGTTGCTTCATCTGGAGGTGATCCATTGGTATTTGCATAAAAACCAGATTTTGTGGTTCTTAATGTAGCAAACCTGCATACTCAGTCCTAATGTTTTTCTTATGAGGAATAAACAAAATGTCATATCAGTAATGCCGCGCGCTTTGGGTCTAACATTGGTCTTATGGAGAATAGATTAACATGGACTCTTACGGAGAATAGAATAACATGGGCTCTTATGAGGAATGGAATTAGGGTGTAATCGCCTCCCTCTGTGGCTCTTTTACTACCCTATGTGGTTAATTATTTATCTTTTGCATCTCTCTATGGTTAATTATCTAAAATTTTGGTAATTATTTAACCCACGCGTCCTTCTGTCTCCTTCTGTGTATCTAACTACAGCTCCTGTTCTCTCAGCGTACTGTAGCTGACGAGTCGTAACACTTTAAGTAACCTGATTGGCTGACGTGTTAATTCGCGTCCTTCTGTTGTTAATCATCTAGCCTTCAGTGGTAATTATTTGACCCTTGTGTCCTTCCGTTGTTAATCATTTAGCCTTCTGTGGTAATTATTTAACCCACATGTCCTTCTGTTGTTAATCATCTAGCCTTCTGTGGTAATTATCTAACCTTCTGTACATCTAACCACAACATCCTCAACATAGTCTCTGTCAGCAAACTCGTTGTAACTAGTTGTTACCTGTGGGCTCTGTGATTAAAAGAGACATAACCCCCACCACAATACCTGCTACCTTGCCGCGCATTTTCTCTCTCTCTCTCTGCTCCCTGCTCCCGTTGCGATCGGACGTGTCTCTCCGTTCGTTGCGTTTTGCAAAGATTAAACTTGAGCGTTTGCTTCCCATAGCGGCTTCACTTTTTCTAACCTCACTTTTAATTTTTATTTAACATAACCTCACTTTTATTATAGTAATCTTGCGTGTCGTGTGATTTTAGCGTTATCTGACTTGCTAGTGTACAATAACATCAGTTTCTTGTTTGTTCTGGCTAAAGTAGTGTTGTGTTGACTAACATAACCTCACACCCAGTAACCTCAGTTTCTTATGTCAAGAGTTGTGTCGTACTTGTATTTATTGACTGACATAACCTTACATCTGTAACCTTTGAGAGTTACCATAACCTCACCTCCTTGTTCTTTTATACAGTAACTTCACCATTTTTGTTTTACTTGGTAGTTTTGTGTTTGTATGTGTTGACTAACATAACAGTAACCTTTGAGAGTCACAAAAGTCTTATTTTCTTGTAAGAGTAGTTTTGTGTGTTGTATTTAATTGTTTGATTTGGCTAGATTAGTGTTTGTATGTGCTGACTAACATGCCGGTAACAGTAATCCCACTTCCTTGTGTCAAGAGTTGTGTCGTACTTGTATGTGTTGACTGACAGTAATATCACTTTCTGTCCCTGTTCTTTATTAAGTAACTTCACCATTTTGTTTTACTTGGTAGTGACGTACTTGTATATGCTGACTAACATAACCTCAATCTCAACCATTTTCTTACCATAACCTAATATAACATAACCTCACTTTTAATTTGTATTTAACATAACCTCACTTTGTATTATAGTAATCTTGCGTGTCCTGTGATTTTCAGCATTATCTGACCTGCTAAAGTAACCTACTTTTTCTAACCTCACCCATTACACTCCAAAATGTATAACCTTACTGTATTATATTAATTTTACGTGCATGTTGTACTTCATTTTATTGTCTTGGCTGGATTAGTGTTGTGTTTATATTTTAATTATTTGATTTGGTAGTTTACAGTAAAGAAAGTAAACATACCCCCACTTCCTCGTGGCTAAAGTAGTGTTGTGTTGACTAACATAACAGTAACCTGATTTTTGGCCCTGGTTCTTTTGTACAGTAAATTCGCCTCAGCAACCTCACTTTCTATTATTGTTATTTTATGCAGTTTTGGTTGGAGCAGTTTTTGTATGTATTGACTAACATAACCTCACTTTTCCTAACCTCACAGCCTTGTGTCAAGAGTAGTGTTGTGTTTGTATGTGCTGCTTAACAGTAATCTCACTTTTCTTTAATGCAGTTTTGGTTAGAGTGGTGTTTGCTACCTTCATTAGAGTTAACCTGTAGTTCTGGCTTGACTTGCGTAGTCTGTGTGTTAGTGTTTTTCTGACTTGCGTAGTAATACAGAGGTACTGTGCTCTTTTGTAGATCCTCTGTACCTGTTCTTTTAGAGAACCTGATCGGTGACTTTAAAGTATCAGTTCCAAGTGTTACAGTTACATCATATATCTTGTTCATTTAATATCGATGAAGACTGCCACAAAGTAACAGTTCCAAAAAGTAACCGTTCCAATAAAGTAACAGGTCCAACACTACCCATTCCCATTCCCACAGTTTTCAGGGTAACAGGTCCTAAAGTATCAGTTTCATTAGATCAAACAGTGAAAAAGTAACAGGTCCACTCTCTATATATATCTCTTACAACAAGCTCTAGTTCTTCAGTCTGATTCTAGTCGTGACGCTGATCAGACGTGTTTTGTGCTGCTCTTGCGTAAGTGTTCTCTTGCACAGATTATTACTATTTCTGCGTAATTCAGTAATATCCTTGTGAGTTTGACTCTGGTTGGGGTACTTGCTCTTTTAAGCGTTAGCACGGTTTAGCTTGTTTTCAGTATTTAATTCTGTGTTGAAGGATGGATGTTTCTAAAAAGGACCCTCAAAACCCGGTAGATTTAATTAGTAAAGATGAAACCTACGTTAGTCACTTTAGACTTTACGGGACTAACACTGTTTTCAAATTCACTAAACCTCCCAAAGGTATCTCTGAGTTTGATTGGATTCGTAAAGGTTTTAATCAAATTGTAGAGACATCCAAAGCCAACGTTGCACCCACTGATTATCTAGGGTTTAAATTACAGTCTATAAATTTAAAAAGTGCTGAACCGGGATACGTATCATTGAGACCGGTCTCTAAAGTTAGCGGTGATGTTCTCTGGGATATTTTCGGGGGCATAATTCAAAGCAATGCGCAATCTATAACCTCTAGTGACACGTTTAGAGTTGATGTTACGAGGATTAACGTCCCCGTAGGTAAAGGAAGGGCAAGACCCGACTTTTACAATACCTTTGATGAAGAATCTAAAGCTAGGAAGGGTATTGTAGTAATTAATAATAAAGACAATTTATGTTTGGCTAGAGCGTTGGTAGTAGGCAAAGCGTATGCGAAAAATGATCCTCAGATCTACGCTATTCGAAAAGACAAGGGTAAAAGACAAACTTTCAGAGCTAATAAGCTCATAGCAAAGGCCCGTGTAGAAATGCCGGAGGAGGGTGCAGGCATCCCCGAGCTTGAAAAATTCCAGTCCCATCTTAAAAAATACAAAATTACCGTCTACAAATACGACAAGAAAGGCCGGGATGTTTACTTTGAGGGAGGTAATGAAGACGCTAAATTAAAAATTAACCTTCTCTTTCACAACGGTCATTATAATGTAATTACAAACTTAACTGCTGCGTTTGTTTGCAATTTCTTTTGTGAAGCCTGTCATATTCCCTATAGCAACAGACATGAGCATCGATGCTCTAACAGATGCACCTCATGCCATACCATCTCCCCGCCCTGTAAACTAGAACACGGTGGCATCACATGCCGTTTTTGCAACCGTTTCTTCAAAAATGAGCGGTGTTTAGTAGCCCATCAAGGGCAAATTTGTAAAACTGTAAAATTCTGCCGTGACTGTAAGAAAATGATTTATCCAAAAAGGCGTAAGACAGCTCATGTATGCGGAGAAGTTTTCTGTAAACCCTGCGAAGCGTTCAAAGACCCGGCACATCAGTGTTTTATGAGGGTAGATAGGAGAACACCGAAAGACCGTGATTTTTTGTTTATTTTCTTTGACTTGGAAACAAGGCAAGACGAGTCACTTCCCTCAGGCCCACAACAGAAAGTTCATAAAGTAAACTTGTGTGTATCACAACAGTACTGCTTTAAATGTATTAATGGGGGTGAGTGTGAAACTTGCTCGGAACGGCAAAGGGTATTTGAAAAAGAACCGGTAAAACACTTCATGGACTATATCATGGGAATTCGAAAAAAATTTAAAGATGTCTGTGTAATTGCCCACAACGGGCAGGGTTTTGACTTCCAATTCATACTACAGTATATTATGGAAGAAACTAAATTTACACCAAAAATAACTCCTCGGGGAACTAAAGCTATATTGATTGAGGTAGCCAACGTAAGGTTTGTGGACTCTCTTAGCTATTTTCCCATGGCCCTCGCTGCACTCCCTAAAGCTTTTGATCTACCTCCCGAGAAAAAGAAGGGCTACTTTCCCCATCTCTTCAACACCCTGGCGAACCAAGATTATGTAGGCCCTATGCCCGACAAAAAATACTACTGTCCGGAATCAATGTTTGAGAAACCACACAAGGCCTTTGAAGAATGGTATGACGAACGAGTCGCTGAAGACTACGTGTTTGATTTTAAGAAGGAAATCTTGGAGTACTGTATTTCAGACGTGGAGATTTTAGCTCAGGCATGTATTAAATTTAGAGCCTTACTTCTTCAAGAGTGTAACGTAGATCCTTTTCTCGAGGCTATAACAATCGCCAGTGCATGTAACTTGGCCTTCCGCCGTAACTTCTTAAAAGAAAATACTATTGGACTAATACCAAAATCAGGGTACCGACTTGCAGACAATCAGTCAGCCGTTGCTTTACAGTGGTTAACATGGGAGGAGGAGAAACGTGGAGTAAAGATTCAACATGCGGGCCGGGGCAGAGAAGTTAAAATTAATGGACTAAAAGTTGACGGGTTTGACGGGGAACGAATTTATGAGTTTCACGGGTGTTACTGGCACGGTTGCCCAAAATGTTATCAATACAGCAGAGAAGAACCTCTGCCGGATGATCCCTCAGACAGTTTACATCTCCGTTACGAGAGAACCAAATCCAAAATGGCAAAATTTAATAACTATGAAGTTGTAGAGATGTGGGAGTGTGAGTTTAAAGCTTTGAAAAAGGACAAAAAACTAAATCACTTGAACAAACTGTCCATTCTAAACACACTTCCGCTTAATCCTAGGGATTCCTTCTTTGGAGGTAGAACGGGTAATACTAAAACGTATTGTAAATGTGAAGAGGGAGAAACAATACAATACGTTGATGTCTGCTCCCTTTATCCGTTTGTGAATAAATATTGTAAGTATCCCGTTGGTCACCCTACTGTTTACGTTGGAAATGACTGCCGAGAGAGAGGCCTTGAAGTAGAGGGCTCGTTGAAATGTAAGATTCTACCTCCTTACAACTTGTATCATCCCGTACTCCCCGCTAAAATGAATAATAAATTGATGTTTGTTTTGTGTAGAACTTGCGGTGAGACTTTAAACCAAGGGGAATGTTTTCATGATAGTGAGGAAAGGGCAATGGTAGGAACATGGACTATGGATGAAATTAGAAAAGCTGTAGAAAAAGGCTATGTGATCTTGGACATGTACGAGTTGTGGGAGTATGAAGTCGCCACATACGAGAAAGGGGGACTTTTTACCGATTTTATTAATAAATTCTTGAAAGTAAAGCAGGAAGCCTCAGGGTATCCCACCTGGTGTAAAACAGAGGAGGATAAAGAAAAGTATGTTTCTGATTTCTTTGAGCGTGAGGGTATTCAATTGGAGAAAGACAAAATTGCTAAAAACGGGGGTTTGAGATCGGTAGCTAAATTAATGTTAAATTCATTCTGGGGCAAGTTTGGTCAACGGGAAAACATGACAAAAACTGAAATCGTAAGGGACTCTAAAGAATTATTCAATTCGTTAACTCAACCAGGAAAGGAAGTAAAGTTTGTTGAAGTAATTAACCAAGAGGTTTTATTAGTTAATTGGCAGAATGTTGATGATGCCGGTGAGGCTCTAAAGACTGTAAATGTTGTTATTGCGGCCTACACCACTGCTCATGCCAGACTTAAACTGTATGAACACTTAGATGCCCTTGGAGGACAGGTCTTGTATTATGACACGGACTCGTGTATTTATTTATACCGGGAAGGATTGTACAGGGTCCCTACGGGAGATTACCTCGGGGAAATGACGGGCGAATTGGCAAGTGAGTACGGGCCCGGCTCTTATATCTTAGAGTTTGTTTCTGGGGGACCAAAGACCTACGCTTACCTTGTATGGTCAGCCAAAAAGCAAAAGCTAGAAACTGTATGTAAAATCAAGGGCCTCACCCTCAATATGAAGACTTCCGAAACATTAAATTTCGAACAATTGAAAAAGATGGTCCTTAGTGAAGCTGCTGAAATTTTAGAAATTGAAGAAAACAGAATCAGGAGAACAAAGAGACGAGAAGTCGTTACAGTAAGTGAAATTAAAAAGTTTAAAATCACAGGGCCCAAGAGAAGATTTAATGATGATCACGACACCCTGCCTTTCGGCTTTAAAAAACAAAGAGTTGCTTAATAGAGCTGTCACTCACACGGGTACTGAGCGTATATACCTCTAAACATCAGCTTTATTAACTCATTCTGTTCTGAGACGCGGTAGTGAACGGACGTGTCTGTGTCTGTTACTGTTTTATCTTGTTTGTCTCTTCTTGTAGAATGTCTGCTGAAAATAATACACTCCCTATTCAAGGGGTGTTTTTGAAGTTTATATCTAAAAGGAAGTTAAATGAAAATTCAAAGTTTCGCATTAAATCCTCAGAGTATGAGTTCTTTCTTACTGGGCCAATAAACGTATCGGAATGGCCTTTAGTGTTTTCGGAGTACATAGTAGATAAAATAACGGAGAACTCATCAAACACCTACATTGGAGTATCAATAAAGTACGGTGATATCTCAGGAAATATACCATTCTTTGCTTTAGGGAATCTAACACCAACAGTCTTTGATGATCACTTTGAAAACATATTTTGTAACGTTAAGAAACTATCTGGTGTTTTACGTCTTGAAGTAACACTTGTCTCAATTCCGTGTTGCTACCTTCGATAAAGGTAGCACCTTTCCTTACGGAGCAATGTTACTCCTGTATATACCACGTGCCACTAGTACAGTTCATCATTCTGCTTCAAGACGCAGTACTGATCAGACGTTCTTCTGCGCTCCTTTTGCCTGTACTATTGAGTAAATTGTGACATGGCTGCCAAGTTCTATACATTCAATAACAAACCGGTATTGGTTCTGTTTGATAGTGAAGGAAAGCCGTGGTTTAAAGCTAAAGACGTAGCTACTGCTCTAAAGCATGTTAATGGCTGGAGTGCAGTTCGGAAACATGTAGATGACAGTGATAAATTAACTGTTGGAAGTTTTTCCGACGCTCAAAAACAGGGCGTTGGACCGATTGAGAAAACAACGGTTTTTATAAATGAAGCAGGATTGTGTTCTTTGATGTTAAAGTCAAGTACTCCTGAAGCAAGACTATTAGTAAGAAGTCTGTTGCCGGAGAAGTTTTACCTTACTTACACAAATATGAAAGATGAAAGTTCACTTTAAATGTAGTTTTTCTTTAAAATCACAAGTTCCCACTGTATGTGTGTGTGTGTGTGTGTGTGTGTGTGTGTGAATGAAGGTCACTGGCGCGGGTGACTAAAAGCCCCCTAAACCTGAATGAAGGTCACTGGCGTGGGTGACGAAAAACCCCGTAAACCTGAATGTGTGATGAAGGGTTTAGTAGATTGAGGCGCCGGGCTAACACCCCAGCTACCCCTTCGAAAAACCCGGTGTGAATGAAGGACTTTGTACATTGAGGAGCCTGGCCAACACCCTGGCTACTCATTGGAACAGTCCGTACGGTGGGACTTGTAAAAATATATAAAGTAAAAAAATTCTCTGTCTATTTTCTAGGCTAAAATGAAAGGACACAGTCTTAGTAAATAGCCTATTGGGGTAAACAGAGAACAAAAATATAAAAAAGGAGGTAGCATTTTGTTATGGAGTGGCTACCACAGTGAGAGGCGATGGTTGGGGCCTCTCATCCCAGAGGTTAGGCCTCCAGGGGAAGCTCTGGGTAACCAAAAAGAACGCGTCGACGCTCCTACGGCCTAGCCTAAAGGCTTACCGTGGTGTGGAAACGCGAGCGTTCAAAATTATTTCATTGGGGTTAGCTTTCTTGCCTGTCCATTTCTGCTAGTGTTCTCCTAGTATTCTCTCCTTTAAGTTACTGTTAGTAGAGGTTTTCCAAAATAATCCTGCTATCATAAGTATAAAGTTCCAAATATTCCTCAACGTAGTATTTTTAAAGCAACTAATTACACCAAAAAGTCACATCTGAACTCTAAAATGTGTAATCTCTGTACCTTTTTAACTTTACAAAATACCCTACTGTCTCTTTTTACACAGTAGTTTTAATTCATAATCAGCGGGCCATGCATGTAGATAGGTCTATCCCATAGACCATCTACAAATGTAATTTTTATTAAAGGGGTGCAGGAAATGTAGTGATACTGACCAAATTAATAGGAAAAATCTAACTCCACCATTACGGTGGGGTTTGAAAGTAATACCATTACCACACCATAGCCTACACTGCCATTCCCCCCAATACCATATTCTACCCTACTATACCTCCCAATACCCTATCATACCATACCATACAATACCATACCATACCTTACCCTACCATACCTCACCAAAGCCAAAACATCCTATACTAAAGTCACCATATCCTAACACCCCACCCAAATACCATACAATAACATGACATACCCTACCCCACCATACCTCACCAAAGCCAAAACATCCTATACCAAAATCACCATATCCTAACACCCCACCCAAATACCATACAATAACATGACATACCATACCCTACCATGTCATACCATACCATACAATATCAATACCCTACCATAGCTCCCAACACCCACACCATACCAAACCATCAAATCCCATACCATACCATTACTCTATCATACCATACCCTACCATTCCTCCCAATACCATATTCTACCCCACCATACCTCCCAATGCCCTATCATGCCATACCATACAATACAATATCAACACATACCATACCCTACCATACCTCACCAAAACCATAACATCCTATACCAAAGCCACAATACCAATACCCCCACCACCATATCTTTACACCCTACCCAAATACCATACAATAACATGACATACCAAACCAATACCCCATCATACCATACCCTACCATACCATACCTCCCAATACCCTATCATGCCATACCATACAATACAATATCAACACCATACCATACAATACCACATCATACCATACCATACAATACCCTGCCATACCATAGTAATGTTATAAAAAGGGTGCGGGAATTGCTCACCATTGCTCGTTTTCACACTTTCCTTAACAGCTGGGGTACAAAATGTAACCAAAATACCTTCAGTTTATTTTATTAAAAGAGAGTCCCAATTCCAGACCCATGGAGTGAGGGTATAGTTTTCTTGCCTGTCTATTTCTGCTAGCGTTTACAAGCCTCTTCTCTCCTTTAAGTTACTGTTAATAGTACTTTGAGATTTCTAAACAATTAAATACATAGAAAGTTTCCCAAAGTAATTCTTTAGTAACACTTAATTTACAGGCATACACAACAGCTACAATTGGTCACCTACACCTATATTTACTCATGAAGCTAAAATCCAGTTAATTCCCCAATGCCTCAAGACAATGTCCCTAAATAACAGCTAAAACCCAGATAAAGCTTGATGCTCCTAAATAACAGGTAAAAGTCAACATACTTTTCTTCATAACAGCTAAAAATAGCCAGAGAGATATTTTAGCGAAAGGGGGTGTATTGACCCCCTTCAGTACATTCACGTTAAACAGTCAGTCAAAGTATAATTTATTTTGTGTTGGTTTGTCACTAATTTTCTTGTATGTAAGTTTGTTTCAATTACATATATTTTACAGTAGTATGATTTAAGAGTAGCTGAGATCTTGGATGATGTAGAGAAAACAATGCTAGAAGGTCGGGGTAAGGCACTGACCCTTTTAAACTATCAATCAAACACAGTTTACACCAATAAACCAGGCCTTTACTATATTTAACATAAAAATATAAGCTAAAACTTTCTAATATCCTGAAAAACTAGTACGACAGAGCTTGTAGTCTGTCCAGTTTTGTGATGTTTCTTCTTTACAGTTGTTTAAATTGTAGCGTAGGTTAATAAGTACCAACAAATCTCAAGATATTACATTTAAAGTATAGCAACTGTCTTGATACTTACCCACAGTACAGAGTTTAGGTTTTGGTAAGATGTAGTGGAGGTTAACAGGTACGTAAGTTCTAAGTTTCATGTAAATAGACCCTACCATTCTCAATAAATTACAGTTTAAAGTATAGCTCCTGCAATTGTTTTGATGCTTACCTGCAGTACAAGGTTTAGGTTTTAGTAAGATGTAGTGGGGTTAACAAGTACATACATACCAAGTTTAATGAGAATCAGCCAAACCATTCTCGAAATATTACATTTTAACGTTTTACACCCTCCATCATCCCTTAAACAACCCTTTCCTACCCTCAAACAACATTGAAAGTTAGAGGAGGTTAACAAGTACCCGCATACCAAGTTTCATTAAAATAGGCTCAACGGTTCTTAAGATATTGATTTTTAACCCTAGCAGTGGCCACCCAAAAACTGTAGAATGGCCAACCAATTTTGGCGATTTTGCAGACCTTTTTTTGAAAATTCGTATAAATTTGAAATGAGAACTAAACATAGCCAACCACATATTCATTTTGTTCAGAAAGAACAGGGGCATCATGTAATAGTCAAATAAAAAAGATCTAAGAGATAATTTTTTCAGCGAAGTAAAAAAAATATAAAAAAATTGAAATTTATTTTTGAAATTTCAAAAGCAGCCTCGGTAAAACTTTTTTGTCCGATTTTTTATGGAAAATTCATTATATACATTTTGTAGACAATTCAATTCCCTACATAGAAATGTATAATATGTTGGGGAAAAAATTTTATTTGTAGGTATTATGTAAGTATATACGGAAAACCGCAAAATGTGAAATTTGTACAGTGTTAGTTAGTACTGTAAAAAGGTAATGTAAATATGTATATGCTAATAATAATATGTATATATTTGTAAAGCTAATGAAATAGGGAATGTAAAAAAGTCATAAAGTTTATGGTAAAAAATTGTTATCACTTATGATTAGATGAATATTGAAAATTTTAGCGTATTCGGAAAAAAAAAGATTCTACGGTATTTAGTATATAACTTTTTTTAGAAATTTATTCCTCCAAATACTATATATACATTTAGTAGGACATTCAATGCCCTACATAGAAATGTATAATATGTTGGGGAAAAAATTTTATTTGTAGGTATTATGTAAGTATATATGGAAAACCGCAAAATTTTAAAATTGTACATTGTTAGTTAGTACCGTAAAAAGGTAATATAAATATGTATATTCTAATAATAATATGTATATATTTGTAAAGCTAATGAAATAGGGAATGTAAAAAAGTCATAAAGTTTATGGTAAAAAATTGTTATCACTTATGATTAGATGAATATTGAAAATTTTAGCGTATTCGGAAAAAAAAAGATTCTACGGTATTTAGTATATAACTTTTTTTAGAAATTTATTCCTCCAAATACTATATATACAATTAGTAGGACATTCAATTCCCTATATAGAAATGTATAATATGTTAGGGAAAGAATTTTATTTGTAAGTATTATGTAAGTATATACGGAAAACCGCAAAATTTGAAAATTGTACATTGTTAGTTAGTACTGTAAAAAGGCAATATAAATATGTATATTCTAATAATAATATGTATATATTTGTAAAGCTAATGAAATAGGAAATGTAAAAAAGTCATAAAGTTGATGGTAAAACTTGTTATCACTTATTAGTAGAAGACTTTCTGAAATTTTTTTGGTATTCGGAAAAAACATATGTTTACAGTATTTAGTATATAACTTTTTTTAGAAATTTTTTCTCCCCAAAACAATATAAACATGTTGTAGAATGTTCAATTACCTACAAAAATATATATAACATTCATAATAAATTATATGTTTTTATATGTGTTATGTAATAATAAAAATAATCGGTGAACTTATGAAATGATGTAAATCGCGGTATATTCTAATACATGTAAATAATGCCATATTATATCTATATATTATTCCTGCAGGTATTTAGAAACAATAAAATATATAAATATACATATACACGGGGTAGTGGCATATTATATAAGAGATAACGTGCGATTGTTGGTCCGGTCACCATGGGTGAATGGTTTTATATTAGGCCTACTCAATAATAAAATACATCCTACCTTACTATTGTAAAAGTAATAAAAATAAATATAATTACTCACCCCCTTCCCTCGATGTCCCCGTGTGGTCGACTCTAGTTCTTCCGCCCTCGACGCCGTTCCAAGACGCAAGGAATGATCTTGAGCATCTGGAACCTGCAGATGGCGTGAACCCCATTTTGGCAGATGGTGCAGTGGTAACTTCCCTTTCGGCTGTGGCCTTGTCCTTGTCTCTTGCACACAATACACATACGCTTCGAGTGATTGGGCAGCAAAACGATGTTGTGGTTATTAGGCTGTTCAGGGTTGTCTCCACCTGGACCGACAACGGGCGGAAGGGGGGGTGGCGCACTGGAGATTGACAGTTGTTCAATAACATTGGCATTAAATTTTGACCTGGGCATTGGGTTCTCACACTGAGCCGCATACAAAAGGAATGCGTTCAGCAGAGCCATGTCAATGAAATTGTAAACGATCTTCCTCCAGTACTTAGATGACGTTCGAGTGCATGACAAGTGATAGACACTTTTGTCTTTCGAATCGACTCCACCCATAAATTCGTTGTACACCTTGATCATCGCTGGTTTTACTGAGACGCGATTAGTTCCTCGACTGGTAACTTCGACGTCTTGGGCATGCATACAGTTTGATATTAGGTGAACCGGTTTTCTGGTTGCACGCTCTTTGTATTTCACAAGGAGGACTGACGCCGAAGCCTCAAACCTCCTCCTAAAATACAAAGTCTCACCAACTTGTAGCTCTGTATCCAAGGCGACTTTCGAAAGATCCTTAGACCGCTTGTTGATTGTTCCTGTCAAAAAGGTGTTTCTCAGGCTCAACCAGCGGGCTAACGCGACCTTTGTGTAAAAGTTATCAGTAAACAAATGATAACCTTTGTCCAGTAAACCAGCTTTACCCATCAGGTAAGCAACGACTTTCTGAGTGAAGGGATCAGAACCAGCAGACAAAAAGTATTTACCGGAGTACAAGACGGACTGAAGGACGTAACCCGTCTTGGAATCACACAACTCAAATTTTTTTATGCCAAACCGTGAGTGCCGTTTGTTTGGCATGTATTGTATGAAAGTGGTTCGGTTTTTCATACCCACCATACTTTCATCAATACATACGTTCTGATGTGGAATGAAATAACTCTTAAAACTTCCATTCATCATGTCAAGGAATTCGCGAATCTTCACCCATGGATCATATCCTACATGACCCCGGGGTGGGGAGACGCGAGATGACAAATGAAGCATGGATGTTATCAGCTGAAATCTTCTAAGAGTCATGGTTTGGCCGAAAAACGGAATATGAAGTATACGAGTATAACTCCAATAGTCGGTGAGATTCTTCCGACGGGTCATTCCCATTGACAATAAAACAGAGACGTACTTCTTCATTTCGTCCACTGTGACGTCCACCCATCTGTGAAAACGGGATTGCGGGGACAATCCAGTTGTTCGCAGATGGTTGAGTTTCATGCGGGCATACCTGTTTGTCTCATTGACAAACAAGTCCCACATAGCCGCAGTGAAAAATAAAAGGAAGTACTGCAAAGGGTTTTCAAATTTTTCGCAATTTGGTCCAGGATTATCAACACTAAATTTGACACTCACGTCCACTGGTGGCTCAGGCGGATAGACCCTGACCCACGGCGCTTCTGACGGCAGCTCTTGCCGCGGCGGTCCTCCCTGCGGAACAGGATCAGCTCCTGGTTGGATATCAGGGGTTTCGACTTGACGGGCTGCCCTGGGAACCTTGCGTGGCGGGCTTAGACCTATCTCTTGCATGACCGTCTCATCCGTCACGAACAGCCGTTGGATGGACTTTTTTTTAGGGGGCCTAGGCCTCGGGTGTTCAGGAATAGGGTCGGCACATGTGGGAGGGGGAGGCGAATCGGGAAACTCTGCTGCACCGAACAGTCCTGAAATTTCCTCTCTATCAGTGGTGTCGAGGTCCTCCGGGTCGGGCTCGTACTCCTCATCACTGCCCGAGGAAAGGTCAATCAAGTCATCGGCTTCCACATCACTCTCACATTCCACCATCTTAGAGATTATGTCATAAAGTTTATGCCTGTTAGGCCGGAGATTGGACCTCAATGGCGATGGCCTCTGAGATGGAGGGGTTACATTAGTCTCTCTTTTTGTCAATATTTTTGTCCTCCAGCTTTCTGTATCGCGGGGGGGGTCTGGCCTGTTGCTTGGTCCAGCGACCTGGTCAGTCGCAACAAATATTGGGGGTTTGGTTGTTTTTGGTGGGGGGGTTTGAAAAGTTTGGGGGGCCACATCTGCAGATACACTAGGTGGGGGGGTATGAAAAGTTTGGGGGGCCACATCTGCAGATTCACTAGGTGGGGGGGCATGACATGTTTGGGGGGCCACACTAGGCTTCACTGGCCGGGGTGGTGGATTATCCACAGAGAATGGGGCCGCCTCAGAATGAGGAGGGGTGAAACAAGGCAAAACATCATCTACCGCCTCCTCATCCTCACTAAAAGGTTCGATATCAAACCCGGGAGAACTGAGATCTGTCTCCAACAAGCGGTTTATATCACACTCATATATTCCTGACATTGTACTAAAGAAAAACACAACTTTTACAAACACTATTTCCACACTTCAGTAATATTTATGCATAATAAAATGCATAAAGATTACTGTTATATACACACACACACTTCACCAACACTAACACTCCGAAATAATAACGGATTTAGCAATAATTCGCGGATACACGCGAGCGCAAACTCACTAAGGACGCCGATAGAATCGCGAAATGGCTGACTTCTGCGCAGCAAATGTCAGATGAGTGACTCATTTCCTTCTGCTGCAAGACAGCAGCAGGAAAAGGCGATGCGCAGGGCTGCCAATGTCAAAAGCTAAATTTCTTCCTCTTCAAAATGAAATATTATATGACTAGTATTTATAACTTGCACTGGATGTAATTCGCATTTTCCATAGGGGCTCCGCATGCCGGTTGGCCATTTGTTACGAATTCAGAAAACAGCTGTGTTTATAAAATCGTAACTGTTGTGCAATCAATATTTCGTTCTAAAAATCAATACCACAGTGAAACTAAATTCTTTGGCTATGCAGTGGTACCACCCGCAACATCCTAAGACAAAAATTACCCGAGCAGGGTAATTCCAAAGTAGTCGTGTTTTTACATTTTCCGAGCGTCGACTGCAAGAATGGCGTAGCGGCAAAATTTCATAGTAATTATAATCGTCGTGACACTGTTATACAACTTGTAAACGGTTCATTTATGTAATAAAATGAAAGTTTAGAATGTGATCTTTCGAATGGTATAAATATTGTTCACTTCTGAGTTGACTTTTAATTATTTTTTTACCGTTACAAAAATTTCGACCCGTACGAGCTCCGCGTGCTGGTGGCCATTTCAGGCGACACGTGAAAGGAGCTCCGCGTGCCGGTTGGCCACGGCTAGGGTTAAAGTATGGCTCCTTCAATTATTTTGATACTTTCCCGCATTACAGGGTTTAGGTTTTTGTAAGATGTAGCGGGGGTTAACAGGTACCCACATACCAAATTTCATTCATATCGGACTACCCGTTCTTGAGATATTAAATTTTGAAAATTTGCCCCTTCATTTTTTGAGATGCAACCCGCAACATTTTAGTTAATATTTTTCATTTGGGTAGGTATCCCCCGCGGGCGCCTACACTACGTAGTAGGCGAAATCTGTTGTCAGAATCGCTCTAGGGCTTACCGTTTTCGAGATATTAGCGATTTTAGGATAATCAGACTCAAAAAAGAGAAGAACAAGAAGGAAAAAGAGAGAAGCAGTGGCACGGAGTGGTGAGGGGGAGAGGGGAAGGTGAGGGGAGTAACATAGCATGCAGAAGAAGAAGAAATAAACCAGAGGAAGGCTGAGGGGGAGCGGGGGAGGGGGAAGGTTTTAGCTTATATTTTTATGTTAAATATAGTAAAGGCCTGGTTTATTGGTGTAAACTGTGTTTGATTGATAGTTTAAAAGGGTCAGTGCCTTACCCCGACCTTCTAGCATTGTTTTCTCTACATCATCCAAGATCTCAGCTACTCTTAAATCATACTACTGTAAAATATATGTAATTGAAACAAACTTACATACAAGAAAATTAGTGACAAACCAACACAAAATAAATTATACTTTGACTGACTGTTTAACGTGAATGTAATGAAGGGGGTCAATACATCCCCTTTCGCTAAAATATCTCTCTGGCTATTTTTAGCTGTTATGAAGAAAAGTATGTTGACTTTTACCTGTTATTTAGGAGCATCAAGCTTTATCTGGGTTTTAGCTGTTATTTAGGGACATTGTCTTGAGGCATTGGGGAATTAACTGGATTTTAGCTTCATGAGTAAATATAGGTGTAGGTGACCAATTGTAGCTGTTGTGTATGCCTGTAAATTAAGTGTTACTAAAGAATTACTTTGGGAAACTTTCTATGTATTTAATTGTTTAGAAATCTCAAAGTACTATTAACAGTAACTTAAAGGAGAGAAGAGGCTTGTAAACGCTAGCAGAAATAGACAGGCAAGAAAACTATACCCTCACTCCATGGGTCTGGAATTGGGACTCTCTTTTAATAAAATAAACTGAAGGTATTTTGGTTACATTTTGTACCCCAGCTGTTAAGGAAAGTGTGAAAACCAGCAATGGTGAGCAATTCCCGCACCCTTTTTATAACATTACTATGGTATGGCAGGGTATTGTATGGTACGGTATGATGTGGTATTGTATGGTATGGTGTTGATATTGTATTGTATGGTATGGCATGATAGGGTATTGGGAGGTATGGTATGGTAGGGTATGGTATGATGGGGTATTGGTTTGGGATGTCATGTTATTGTATGGTATTTGGGTAGGGTGTAAAGATATGGTGGTGGGGGTATTGGTATTGTGGCTTTGGTATAGGATGTTATGGTTTTGGTGAGGTATGGTAGGGTATGGTATGTGTTGATATTGTATTGTATGGTATGGCATGATAGGGCATTGGGAGGTATGGTGGGGTAGAATATGGTATTGGGAGGAATGGTAGGGTATGGTATGATAGAGTAATGGTATGGTATGGGATTTGATGGTTTGGTATGGTGTGGGTGTTGGGAGCTATGGTAGGGTATTGATATTGTATGGTATGGTATGACATGGTAGGGTATGGTATGTCATGTTATTGTATGGTATTTGGGTGGGGTGTTAGGATATGGTGATTTTGGTATAGGATGTTTTGGCTTCGGTGAGGTATGGTGGGGTAGGGTATGTCATGTTATTGTATGGTATTTGGGTGGGGTGTTAGGATATGGTGACTTTAGTATAGGATGTTTTGGCTTTGGTGAGGTATGGTAGGGTAAGGTATGGTATGGTATTGTATGGTATGGTATGATAGGGTATTGGGAGGTATAGTAGGGTAGAATATGGTATTGGGAGGAATGGCAGGGTAGGCTATGGTGTGGTAATGGTATTACTTTCAAACCCCACCGTAATGGTGGAGTTAGATTTTTCCTATTAATTTGGTCAGTATCACTACATTTCCTGCACCCCTTTAATAAAAATTACATTTGTAGATGGTCTATGGGATAGACCTATCTACATGCATGGCCCGCTGATTATGAATTAAAACTACTGTGTAAAAAGAGACAGTAGGGTATTTTGTAAAGTTAAAAAGGTACAGAGATTACACATTTTAGAGTTCAGATGTGACTTTTTGGTGTAATTAGTTGCTTTAAAAACTCTACGTTGAGGAATATTTGGAACTTTATACTTATGATAGCAGGATTATTTTGGAAAACCTCTACTAACAGTAACTTAAAGGAGAGAATACTAGGAGAACACTAGCAGAAATGGACAGGCAAGAAAGCTAACCCCAATGAAATAATAATAATTTTTTTTTTATAATTTTGAACGCTCGCGTTTCCACACTACGGTAAGCCTTTAGGCTAGGCCGTAGGAGCGTCGGCGCGTTCTTTTTGGTTACCCAGAGCTTCCCCTGGAGGCCTAACCTCTGGGGTGAGAGGCCCCAACCATCGCCTCTCACTGTGGTAGCCACTCCATAACAAAATGCTACCTCCTTTTTTATATTTTTGTTCTCTGTTTACCCCAATAGGCTATTTACTAAGACTGTGTCCTTTCATTTTAGCCTAGAAAATAGACAGAGAATTTTTTTACTTTATATATTTTTACAAGTCCCACCGTACGGACTGTTCCAATGAGTAGCCAGGGTGTTGGCCAGGCTCCTCAATGTACAAAGTCCTTCATTCACACCGGGTTTTTCGAAGGGGTAGCTGGGGTGTTAGCCCGGCGCCTCAATCTACTAAACCCTTCATCACACATTCAGGTTTACGGGGTTTTTCGTCACCCACGCCAGTGACCTTCATTCAGGTTTAGGGGGCTTTTAGTCACCCGCGCCAGTGTCCTTCATTCACACACACACACACACACACACACACACACACACACACACACACATACAGTGGGAACTTGTGATTTTAAAGAAAAACTACATTTAAAGTGAACTTTCATCTTTCATATTTGTGTAAGTAAGGTAAAACTTCTCCGGCAACAGATTTCTTACTAATAGTCTTGCTTCAGGAGTATTTGACTTTAACATCAAAGAACACAATCCTGCTTCATTTATAAAAACCGTTGTTTTCTCAATCGGTCCAACGCCCTGTTTTTGAGCGTCGGAAAAACTTCCAACAGTTAATTTATCACTGTCATCTACATGTTTCCGAACTGCACTCCAGCCATTAACATGCTTTAGAGCAGTAGCTACGTCTTTAGCTTTAAACCACGGCTTTCCTTCACTATCAAACAGAATCAATACCGGTTTGTTATTGAATGTATAGAACTTGGCAGCCATGTCACAATTTACTCAATAGTACAGGCAAAAGGAGCGCAGAAGAACGTCTGATTAGTACTGCGTCTTGAAGCAGAATGATGAACTGTACTAGTGGCACGTGGTATTTACAGGAGTAACATTGCTCCGTAAGGAAAGGTGCTACCTTTATCGAAGGTAGCAACACGGCATTGAGACAAGTGTTACTTCAAGACGTAAAACACCAGATAGTTTCTTAACGTTACAAAATATGTTTTCAAAGTGATCATCAAAGACTGTTGGTGTTAGATTCCCTAAAGGAAAGAATGGTATATTTCCTGAGATATCACCGTACTTTATTGATACTCCAATGTAGGTGTTTGATGAGGAGTTCTCCGTTATTTTATCTACTATGTACTCCGAAAACACTAAAGGCCATTCCGATACGTTTATTGGCCCAGTAAGAAAGAACTCATACTCTGAGGATTTAATGCGAAACTTTGAATTTTCATTTAACTTCCTTTTAGATATAAACTTCAAAAACACCCCTTGAATAGGGAGTGTATTATTTTCAGCAGACATTCTACAAGAAGAGACAATCAAGATAAAACAGTAACAGACACAGACACGTCCGTTCACTACCGCGTCTCAGAACAGAATGAGTTAATAGAGCTGATGTTTAGAGGTATATACGCTCAGTACCCGTGTGAGTGACAGCTCCATTAAGCAACTCTTTGTTTCTTAAAACCGAAAGGCAGGGTGTCGTGATCATCATCAAATCTTCTCTTTGGCCCTGTAATTTTAAACTTTTTAATTTCACTTACTGTAACGACTTCCCGTCTCTTTGTTCTCCTTATTCTGTTTTCTTCAATTTCTAAAATTTCAGCAGCTTCACTAAGGACCATCTTTTTCAATTGTTCGAAATTTAATGTTTCGGAAGTCTTCATATTGAAGGTGAGGCCCTTGATTTTACATACAGTTTCTAGCTTTTGCTTTTTGGCTGACCATACAAGGTAAGCGTAGGTCTTTGGTCCCCCAGAAACAAACTCTAAGATATAAGAGCCGGGCCCGTACTCACTTGCCAATTCGTCCGTCATTTCCCCGAGGTAATCTCCCGTAGGGACCCTGTACAATCCTTCCCGGTATAAATAAATACACGAGTCCGTGTCATAATACAAGACCTGTCCTCCAAGGGCATCTAAGTGTTCATACAGTTTAAGTCTGGCATGAGCAGTGGTGTAGGCCGCAATAACAACATTTACAGTCTTTAGAGCCTCACCGGCATCATCATCATTCTGCCAATTAACTAATAAAACCTCTTGGTTAATTACTTCAACAAACTTTACTTCCTTTCCTGGTTGAGTTAACGAATTGAATAATTCTTTAGAGTCCCTCACGATTTCAGTTTTTGTCATGTTTTCCCGTTGACCAAACTTGCCCCAGAATGAATTTAACATTAATTTAGCTACCGATCTCAAACCCCCGTTTTTAGCAATTTTGTCTTTCTCCAATTGAATACCCTCACGCTCAAAGAAATCAGAAACATACTTTTCTTTATCCTCCTCTGTTTTACACCAGGTGGGATACCCTGAGGCTTCCTGCTTTACTTTCAAGAATTTATTAATAAAATCGGTAAAAAGTCCCCCTTTCTCGTATGTGGCGACTTCATACTCCCACAACTCGTACATGTCCAAGATCACATAGCCTTTTTCTACAGATTTTCTAATTTCATCCATAGTCCATGTTCCTACCATTGCCCTTTCCTCACTATCATGAAAACATTCCCCTTGGTTTAAAGTCTCACCGCAAGTTCTACACAAAACAAACATCAATTTATTATTCATTTTAGCGGGGAGTACGGGATGATACAAGTTGTAAGGAGGTAGCATCTTACATTTCAACAAGCCCTCTACTTCAAGGCCTCTCTCTCGGCAGTCATTTCCAACGTAAACAGTAGGGTGACCAACGGGATACTTACAATATTTATTCACAAACGGATAAAGGGAGCAGACATAAACGTATTGTATTGTTTCTCCCTCTTCACATTTACAATACGTTTTAGTATTACCCGTTCTACCTCCAAAGAAGGAATCCCTAGGGTTAAGCGGAAGTGTGTTTAGAATGGACAGTTTGTTCAAGTGATTTAGTTTTTTGTCCTTTTTCAAAGCTTTAAACTCACACTCCCACATCTCTACAACTTCATAGTTATTAAATTTTGCCATTTTGGATTTGGTTCTCTCGTAACGGAGATGCAAACTGTCTGAGGGATCATCCGGCAGAGGTTCTTCTCTGCTGTATTGATAACATTTTGGGCAACCGTGCCAGTAACACCCGTGAAACTCATAAATTCGTTCCCCGTCAAACCCGTCAACTTTTAGTCCATTAATTTTAACTTCTCTGCCCCGGCCCGCATGTTGAATCTTTACTCCACGTTTCTCCTCCTCCCATGTTAACCACTGTAAAGCAACGGCTGACTGATTGTCTGCAAGTCGGTACCCTGATTTTGGTATTAGTCCAATAGTATTTTCTTTTAAGAAGTTACGGCGGAAGGCCAAGTTACATGCACTGGCGATTGTTATAGCCTCGAGAAAAGGATCTACGTTACACTCTTGAAGAAGTAAGGCTCTAAATTTAATACATGCCTGAGCTAAAATCTCCACGTCTGAAATACAGTACTCCAAGATTTCCTTCTTAAAATCAAACACGTAGTCTTCAGCGACTCGTTCGTCATACCATTCTTCAAAGGCCTTGTGTGGTTTCTCAAACATTGATTCCGGACAGTAGTATTTTTTGTCGGGCATAGGGCCTACATAATCTTGGTTCGCCAGGGTGTTGAAGAGATGGGGAAAGTAGCCCTTCTTTTTCTCGGGAGGTAGATCAAAAGCTTTAGGGAGTGCAGCGAGGGCCATGGGAAAATAGCTAAGAGAGTCCACAAACCTTACGTTGGCTACCTCAATCAATATAGCTTTAGTTCCCCGAGGAGTTATTTTTGGTGTAAATTTAGTTTCTTCCATAATATACTGTAGTATGAATTGGAAGTCAAAACCCTGCCCGTTGTGGGCAATTACACAGACATCTTTAAATTTTTTTCGAATTCCCATGATATAGTCCATGAAGTGTTTTACCGGTTCTTTTTCAAATACCCTTTGCCGTTCCGAGCAAGTTTCACACTCACCCCCATTAATACATTTAAAGCAGTACTGTTGTGATACACACAAGTTTACTTTATGAACTTTCTGTTGTGGGCCTGAGGGAAGTGACTCGTCTTGCCTTGTTTCCAAGTCAAAGAAAATAAACAAAAAATCACGGTCTTTCGGTGTTCTCCTATCTACCCTCATAAAACACTGATGTGCCGGGTCTTTGAACGCTTCGCAGGGTTTACAGAAAACTTCTCCGCATACATGAGCTGTCTTACGCCTTTTTGGATAAATCATTTTCTTACAGTCACGGCAGAGTTTTACAGTTTTACAAATTTGCCCTTGATGGGCTACTAAACACCGCTCATTTTTGAAGAAACGGTTGCAAAAACGGCATGTGATGCCACCGTGTTCTAGTTTACAGGGCGGGGAGATGGTATGGCATGAGGTGCATCTGTTAGAGCATCGATGCTCATGTCTGTTGCTATAGGGAATATGACAGGCTTCACAAAAGAAATTGCAAACAAACGCAGCAGTTAAGTTTGTAATTACATTATAATGACCGTTGTGAAAGAGAAGGTTAATTTTTAATTTAGCGTCTTCATTACCTCCCTCAAAGTAAACATCCCGGCCTTTCTTGTCGTATTTGTAGACGGTAATTTTGTATTTTTTAAGATGGGACTGGAATTTTTCAAGCTCGGGGATGCCTGCACCCTCCTCCGGCATTTCTACACGGGCCTTTGCTATGAGCTTATTAGCTCTGAAAGTTTGTCTTTTACCCTTGTCTTTTCGAATAGCGTAGATCTGAGGATCATTTTTCGCATACGCTTTGCCTACTACCAACGCTCTAGCCAAACATAAATTGTCTTTATTATTAATTACTACAATACCCTTCCTATCTTTAGATTCTTCATCAAAGGTATTGTAAAAGTCGGGTCTTGCCCTTCCTTTACCTACGGGGACGTTAATCCTCGTAACATCAACTCTAAACGTGTCACTAGAGGTTATAGATTGCGTATTGCTTTGAATTATGCCCCCGAAAATATCCCAGAGAACATCACCGCTAACTTTAGAGACCGGTCTCAATGATACGTATCCCGGTTCAGCACTTTTTAAATTTATAGACTGTAATTTAAACCCTAGATAATCAGTGGGTGCAACGTTGGCTTTGGATGTCTCTACAATTTGATTAAAACCTTTACGAATCCAATCAAACTCAGAGATACCTTTGGGAGGTTTAGTGAATTTGAAAACAGTGTTAGTCCCGTAAAGTCTAAAGTGACTAACGTAGGTTTCATCTTTACTAATTAAATCTACCGGGTTTTGAGGGTCCTTTTTAGAAACATCCATCCTTCAACACAGAATTAAATACTGAAAACAAGCTAAACCGTGCTAACTCTTAAAAGAGCAAGTACCCCAACCAGAGTCAAACTCACAAGGATATTACTGAATTACGCAGAAATAGTAATAATCTGTGCAAGAGAACACTTACGCAAGAGCAGCACAAAACACGTCTGATCAGCGTCACGACTGGAATCAGACTGAAGAACTAGAGCTTGTTGTAAGAGATATATATAGAGAGTGGACCTGTTACTTTTTCACTGTTTGATCTACTGAAACTGATACTTTAGGACCTGTTACCCTGAAAACTGTGGGAATGGGAATGGGTAGTGTTGGACCTGTTACTTTATTGGAACGGTTACTTTTTGGAACTGTTACTTTGTGGCAGTCTTCATCGATATTAAATGAACAAGATATATGATGTAACTGTAACACTTGGAACTGATACTTTAAAGTCACCGATCAGGTTCTCTAAAAGAACAGGTACAGAGGATCTACAAAAGAGCACAGTACCTCTGTATTACTACGCAAGTCAGAAAAACACTAACACACAGACTACGCAAGTCAAGCCAGAACTACAGGTTAACTCTAATGAAGGTAGCAAACACCACTCTAACCAAGACTGCATTAAAGAAAAGTGAGATTACTGTTAAGCAGCACATACAAACACAACATTACTCTTGACACAAGGCTGTGAGGTTAGGAAAAGTGAGGTTATGTTAGTCAATACATACAAAAACTGCTCCAACCAAAACTGCATAAAATAACAATAATAGAAAGTGAGGTTGCTGAGGCGAATTTACTGTACAAAAGAACCAGGGCCAAAAATCAGGTTACTGTTATGTTAGTCAACACAACACTACTTTAGCCACGAGGAAGTGGGGGTATGTTTACTTTCTTTACTGTAAACTACCAAATCAAACAATTAAAATATAAATACAACACTAATCCAGCCAAGACAATAAAATGAAGTACAACATGCACGTAAAATTAATATAATACAGTAAGGTTATACATTTTGGAGTGTAATGGGTGAGGTTAGAAAAAGTAGGTTACTTTAGCAGGTCAGATAATGCTGAAAATCACAGGACACGCAACATTACTATAATACAAAGTGAGGTTATGTTAAATACAAATTAAAAGTGAGGTTATGTTATATTAGGTTATGGTAAGAAAATGGTTGAGATTGAGGTTATGTTAGTCAGCATATACAAGTACGTCACTACCAAGTAAAACAAAATGGTGAAGTTACTTAATAAAGAACAGGGACAGAAAGTGATATTACTGTCAGTCAACACATACAAGTACGACACAACTCTTGACACAAGGAAGTGGGATTACTGTTACCGGCATGTTAGTCAGCACATACAAACACTAATCTAGCCAAATCAAACAATTAAATACAACACACAAAACTACTCTTACAAGAAAATAAGACTTTTGTGACTCTCAAAGGTTACTGTTATGTTAGTCAACACATACAAACACAACACTACCAAGTAAAACAAAAATAGTGAAGTTACTGTATAAAAGAACAAGGAGGTGAGGTTATGGTAACTCTCAAAGGTTACAGATGTAAGGTTATGTCAGTCAATAAATACAAGTACGACACAACTCTTGACATAAGAAACTGAGGTTACTGGGTGTGAGGTTATGTTAGTCAACACAACACTACTTTAGCCAGAACAAACAAGAAACTGATGTTATTGTACACTAGCAAGTCAGATAACGCTAAAATCACACGACACGCAAGATTACTATAATAAAAGTGAGGTTATGTTAAATAAAAATTAAAAGTGAGGTTAGAAAAAGTGAAGCCGCTATGGGAAGCAAACGCTCAAGTTTAATCTTTGCAAAACGCAACGAACGGAGAGACACGTCCGATCGCAACGGGAGCAGGGAGCAGAGAGAGAGAGAGAAAATGCGCGGCAAGGTAGCAGGTATTGTGGTGGGGGTTATGTCTCTTTTAATCACAGAGCCCACAGGTAACAACTAGTTACAACGAGTTTGCTGACAGAGACTATGTTGAGGATGTTGTGGTTAGATGTACAGAAAGTTAGATAATTACCACAGAAGGCTAGATGATTAACAACAGAAGGACATGTGGGTTAAATAATTACCACAGAAGGCTAAATGATTAACAACGGAAGGACACAAGGGTCAAATAATTACCACTGAAGGCTAGATGATTAACAACAGAAGGACGCGAATTAACACGTCAGCCAATCAGGTTACTTAAAGTGTTACGACTCGTCAGCTACAGTACGCTGAGAGAACAGGAGCTGTAGTTAGATACACAGAAGGAGACAGAAGGACGCGTGGGTTAAATAATTACCAAAATTTTAGATAATTAACCATAGAGAGATGCAAAAGATAAATAATTAACCACATAGGGTAGTAAAAGAGCCACAGAGGGAGGCGATTACACCCTAATTCCATTCCTCATAAGAGCCCATGTTATTCTATTCTCCCTAAGAGTCCATGTTAATCTATTCTCCATAAGACCAATGTTAGACCCAAAGCGCGCGGCATTACTACTCATATCTCGCTTATTTATTAATATGCTTTGATTAAATTTGGTAAGTGGCTTCATGACTTAGTGAAATACAATTTGAAATTCGATGAGTATGTAGGTTTGCTGCAACGGGGCAATTATTTGTTGTCAACTCCCGTTTTTAAAACCCAAGATATTGATAAAAGCCAATTATTTTAATTACATGTTAAATTCAATTGGAAGTTTCAGCATTTTTTATGTTAAAATGTAAAAATGTTACCGTTACAAAATTACTAGTATCAATAAATTGTCAGCAGATAAAAATACCCCCGTCGCAGCAAACCTGCGTGGTCAGTGAATTTCAAATGCATGAATATGTTTCTCACTACCACATAAAGATTCTTACCAAGTTTCATAAAAATACATAAATAAATAAGAGATCTATAGCATTTTATTTATTCTCCATAAGAATAACTAGGGCTGAGTACGCAGGTTTGCTGCAAAAAGGAACACAAAATATGTGTTTTTATGCAATTATTAATATGACTCAACCAGGTGAAGCTACATACTAAGTTTTATTCATTTATGTTCATAATTAAGGGAGATATAAAACTTTACTTATTCTCCATAAGAATAACATAAGGGCTGAGTATGCAGGTTTGCTGCTACTGGGATAAAATCAACAATAAATCAATTATTTGTGCAAATATAAATATACCAGTACTACGTGGAGCCACATATTAAGTTTCATCAATCTACATTCATAAATAACCAAGATATCAAATTTTATTTATTCTCCATAAGGATAACATTGGACAGCGTACTGTGTTTAGCACTTTCTACGGTTGGACGTAGAATCACAATTCAAAAACCAAAATGATTGTTTTGTAGAGCTGAATTGATTGGTAAAAGCAAACGTGAAGTTTACATTAAAATTAACTGAGGAAAAGCTAAAATCTTTTTTCCCATAAGATAAACATGGGAGTTTTTATGAGCAGGATTTTTGGATTTTCTCCGCAAGCGCTTAACCTAGGCTAATAATTTAAAATTATACATTATTATTATTATTTTTAAGCTCTATAAAATGCTCAAAACCAAAATTGACTGTTTTAAAAATTTTAGGGTAAAAAGTGCATAAAACTGATTTTTGGAAAATTTAAAACCCCCATAATTTTAAACCTCCCATGGTCCAATTTTTCTGGTTTTCGAACTTAAAGTCATGAGTGTCACTTTACAAATTTGAGTCAAATTTAATCGAAATAGGGCGTTTTTTACTCAAGTTCTCGTGTTAACGGACACACACACACACACACACACACACACACACACACACATATATATATATAAATGTATATATATATATATATATAAATTTGAACGAATAGTGTTTTTGGCATCTGGGGACCTCAAAAAAATACCCCGTAGCAGCAAACCTGCATACTCAGCGAATTTCAAATGTATATACATGTATCTTAATACCACATAAAGCTACATACGAAGTTTCATCAATATACATTCATAAATAAACAATTTATGACATTTTAATTATTCTTCATAAGAATAACATGGCGGCTGAGTATGTAGGGTTGCTGAAGCAAGGAACACAAAAAATGGGTTTTATACAAATATCAATATAACTCAAGTAGGTAAAGCCACCATACCAAATGTTATTAATTTATGTTCATAATTAAGGGAGATAACACGTTACTTATTCTCCATAAAAATAACATGGGAGCTGAGTACGCAGGTTTGCTGCTACGGGAACTATCGGCCAAGAAAGGTGTTTTAGTGCATATATCAATAGACCACAACGATATGAAGCAATATACAAAGTTGCATCAGGATAAATAAGCGATATATACAATTTTTCTTATTCTCCATAAGAATAACATTGGACAACGTAATGTGTTTAGCACTTCAATATCTCTGTAACCATCTGACATAGAGCAATGATCAAAACACCAACTTGTGCGTCGTTTTAAGCTGATTCAAATAAAAAAAACTAAAATTTGACTTTTTCAAAAATTATATTTAAAAAACTCAAAAAACCCATTTTTGGGGTACAAAACCCCCCAAAATACCCCTTCGGACAAGCCGATATGTCTGGTTTTCGAACTTAAAGACATAAATGCGGCTTTACACGTTTATACCAAATTTCATCAAAATCGGACTATATTTACGAGAGTTATCGTGCTCACGGACACACACACACATATATATACAGTTTCGAACCAAAGGTGTTTTTGGGGTCTGGGGACCTCAAAACGAATATTTATCATGGTCCCGGGCCTAGGTCTTACCATGCCGACTAAGCTAATAGCTTCTTCCCTATAGGGGAAATTCGCTAAAAAGTTATCATGGTCTCGGGCTTAATTCTTACCATGAGACCTACGGTAATAGCTTCTTCCCCATAGGGGAAATTCGCTAAAACATATATTTATATTGTGGTTGAAATAAATAGTATAATTTTACTTTTTATTATCATTGCAAAACAACATCTTGAAATAATGTTGCCTCATAACAAAAGTGAATATAATTTGTTTTGCCTAGACACTAGAGCAGTTAACATCCCATTTAAAATGGACTTTATAATATGCCTAGCAAAGCAAATCGTAAACTAATCCGTTAATTTGAAGAAATATTATGATAAAATTATTATTTGTAATACCAATATTACCACGAAAATAAATACCTAATAAAAATAATGATATAAGATTGTGAACTAATTAGTAGTATTTATCCGATATTTATGTTGTGACACAATTAATTCAACGTAACCCTGATTATGCTAAACCTTAAATAAAATTTGTTTATAAATTGTTAGTCATAACCAAAAACTTCAATTTCCTGTCTCTTTTGGCTGCGCCTTCGGTTGTTTATTTTTCATCCAGTCTAAGCTCCACCAATCAATAATATTACGGTAAGCGATTTAAGAGTTGATTGAGAAACTATTTAATTAATACTACTTTTTGTTATATTGTAGCTGAAAAACAACGGTTAATCCTGAGTTAATCTGAACTTTAACCACTAAATGCTTAATTAAATCATTAATTAGTTGCAATGCTATATATTTATTTACTCTTATATTTACCGTAAATACCTGCAAACAAATTAAATATAAAAACTGACAAAACCTGTATAAATATTCGTAATAAATACTTGTACAACTGGGTTTGCTGTATATGTACAGTAGCTTTACAGGTCAGCTTTACATGTGTAGTTTGTTCAGTAAAGTATAAAGTATAAAAATATGGAACGCTTATTCACTGGCAAAAAAGCATTAATTTTGAGTGACATATACCATTGCATATTTTATGTTATAGATTTAATATAAAGTAGTCTGTAATGCAAAGCATTTTAGTGAACGAATGTTCTATTGGGTTTCATCCAAACCACCTACTCGCAAAATTTAATTTAAATCGGACCATTGCATTAGTGTAGTCAACAGGTCACAGACACATCCATACAGATAGACAAATACCACAACTAAGAAAACATTTTGGTTCAAGACTAAACAATTAAAAATTAATATTTCCATGAGTAACTTAAATTTGAAAATATTCATGAAAACTCTACTTTATTTATACACTATGTAAGGAGAATCAGGGAAAGCATATTCTACACTACTAACACACTTTAAATACGATTTAATGGGAATTAACTTAAGAAATGGTACCCGTTATAAAGCTACTACTTATATATTTTTACTGTTTATAAAACATTTGTAATTTTTCAGGGGACTCTAGTATTGTTGATCACTAAAAAAATGCACTCAAAAAACATAAAATAATTTATGCCAAGAAATCAGACCGGTCAAAGTTTTACTTTACTTACAAAGTCAAAGCTGTAAACATTATAATAACCGACGACTGGAATCTCTTTACTGACAGAAGTTTTCCTTACTTCATTTTAAAAATACCCAAGAGACTACCAATTCCTCTAAATATATGTGAGGTGTGTGATATAAGCAACAAATCTCGCCACAAAACTACAAAATGTTCTTTGGTGGTTCTATTTTCTAGACATAATCTGTGTACACAAACTCTCAAAAATATTATGTGATCATGAAAATGTGATCAAGAACAACCTAACGAAAGAATCAAAAGCGTACTATTACTTTAAGGTTTTGAAGTGTTTTCTACGAGTGATTTATTGCAGTTATTTCTCGTATTTAAATTATTTGAGCTATAAATAAAAGAAACTAGATTTTAAAACCACTATTAACAAAGTAGCAAATATTATAAGGAAACTCTTGGTTAATGACAAGAATTGCAATTTACCACCTTTATTTATAGTTTTAAATAAAATAATAAATAGATTTTTTATTATTATACTAGTATGTACTAGTGGTTATGCACAGCCATAAATAAAACATTTGATACTACATCTGCAAAGAATGTAATCGTTTGGATACAACATTTTTAGAAAGTTAGCCAAGCTTGTTTTAATTTAATGTTTTAGAATATTAAATATACAAAGCTTTTTGGTTCCACCTTTCTTATGACAAAACCATCAGATGTTTAGTTTTGATAGAACACTCAAAAACCTATCAAAATACTAAACAACTTTTGTGTTATGATTAAACATAATAATAGCAGAATGAGATGCTGACGTATTGCCCTTTCAAGTACTGACAGATTGAGCATGCTGTTAAAGTCTTCTTTTGGTTTCTAATTGTGGCCCTTTTACTTCTCTAAGTAGGTATTTTGTATCTTATTTCTTTTCGTTATTTGAAAATACTACAATACATAATAAAATAATTTGTAATGTTCATTTTTTAAACTGTCCACTAATTGTCCACTATCTACATCTGTATTATGTATTTTTTTGAAATATGTTTTCGTTTTTTATTTATTTATGTGATATTTATTTTTTATTGCAATGTAATAAATATTTATAAAAATACTATACAACGAAAATGTGTCTTATTACGCAGTAGTTATTAAATGTGTTTACCCACTGGAAAATAAACATTCAATGTTACTTCAATATACAATAGCTGCCAAATTTATTAATTGAAACATAAAAACTTATTTATATTTAAATTGTATATTTATGAGAGCAGCTGTTTTTATTTGTGATATAAAACAATAACGTTTCTACAAAGTAAAATGTTGGCAGTTTTAATTACTTTTTAAAATTAAAACCTTTAAGATCTATTAACAAGCTTATTGGAAGAGTCCCAAAAATCAGAATTTATAAATGTGGTATTACTTTGGGGACTAATTCGGCAAAATGAAATTAAAGTAATAATCAGTATGAAATGCAGAAGAGTGGTCAGAATGTGGGGGGTTGTGGTTGACAGCCTGACCACAGTAGCGTGTGAACCAACACTGTCCGCATTGGGGTGGCTTGTTGGTGGACCATTGGCTAATATTAAGCATTAATGGTGCAACGTGAGAGCTGATAGAAAAAGGTTAAAGCAATATACGTTAAATTATATAAACTAATTCATGTAGCTTGATAAACGTTTACTAAACAATAAACAACGGGTATGTTCATTGTGTACGTTTGCAACGTTCATGTATCCATAAGATGTTCATGTTTAATAAATCTATTAAACTTTAAAGTAAAAATCCGGCATTTAGGAATCAGTTTATACTTCCCAAGTTGAATAAATAAATTATACGGTCCTTTAGGTACAAAACGTTAGGAGATATGTGAACTAAACGAAAAAAATTGCATGATACTTTTAATACTTTGGAATTTAATAACCAATTTATTTAAGAGAGAACATTATTGCATAATTTTGATGCACTATCGAGTTTCGATAAAACTTTATTGCAGTGACTCCATACAATTTTAAGCTTTTACAAACAATTAAGTAAAACTTAAAATCTAATTACTAATACTTTCAACTACGAAGTTAACCGACAGATATCAATACCAAAGTAAAGATCAACAGCAGACAAAACATCTATAACAGGTAAATTAAAACATATATATTTAAAATTTATCTTTACAATTCATTACCATTTCAAGTAAATTTGTTCTGAAACGTAATATGCCACCTAGCGCGAGACACTGTTTTAATTACATACTTTGGCATCGTCTGCGGAAGGCTGGTAACACTTCATGCCGTACTGTCGTGTCGTTGGATAGCGTTATATCACTGTAGGTATAGTTGTTTCTTAAAATGTTCAACATGTTGTTTTTTCAATAATTTGTATTCTGAAATCAGTTGCAGAATTATTTCGAAAGTTAATTATCACATATTATATTCAACTTTAAATAATAATAACTATTGTTATTGGTTTGTGTTTAATATATATTTGTGTTCAAGATGTTTGGGTAGGACCACTATTTTTACAATAATATTCAGGCTCTATAATGATCACCAGTATCCTGGTCTTATGAATGTGCATTTTTTATTCCAGCTACGAGCCTAAGTAGACACAACCTAAGTCTTGAGCCATCTAATATTTACGAATCTTAAGTGAACCACGTCAGCAAACCAATCCCCCCCCCCCCCGGCGACCAACGCTTTTGGACTTGGATTGAGATATATATATTTATAACGATTACAGCAAGCTTTATTTTCTGCAAACAGGGCTGATGTCATCCACACATACCTCATAATAGACATCGTCCAAATCCGATAGGAAATTTGTGGTTAAGGGCTAATAAACAACTCATAAACAAGAGTGTTAATACTTCCCTTGTTCGTTGTCATCTGAAGTAGGCTTATATATGCAAAGAACAAGGTATTTGTATAAGGTCATAATGTAACTATTGACAGTTTTAAATAAGTGTGTAGTGTGTTCATAGACTTGATGACCAACATCCATGTGAACCATGTCATGAAACAAAATACTAAAAGTGAACCATGACTTACCTTTATTTGGTTTGCACTGGTTGTGTGTCCATAAACCAAAACCCAGCCCATGTATCACCAGTCAGGCATTCGCCTTAATTATTACTATTAAGCAAATTAAATTATATGTAGGGATAATTGTATTAAAATATCTAAACCACTTTTAAAATTTAATTATTTTAATAATGATGTCTTAAAAAGAATTTTAGTTAAAAAATGCTCATATTAAACTACTTTTTAAGCCAAGAAGACAAGAGTAGAGCAGATGAAAAGTAGGATGATCCTGGTATCAGGTGTCACTTACCCATGTGGCTCCAACGCGACACGACAGTAGTAGGGGGCAATAGCCGATTCTGAACCAGCAGCAACCTGCTTGCTCCACTGTGGAGTTGTGGAGCCCCCCCCCCCGACGCCCCCCCCGACGCCCCCCCGACGCCCCCCCCGACGCCCCCCCCGACGCCCCCCCCCCCGACGCCCCCCCCCGACACCCCCCCCGGTCGCCAGCGACACTTTTCGTGATGACCTTGATCATGAGGAAAAAACTTTCGAAAATTAATAACTAGCCTATTTATCCACCGATTCCCACGGGACTTTTTCCAGAGTGTAGGCCTATCCCCAAGGAAGCGAATGATGAAAGAACCCCATAGATCCGCCATCAAACAAGCCCGTTATTAATTTTTAAACGAGTTTTCCTTATGGGATCTCGGCTGTTTACCGACCGATTTTGACGAAACTTCATCACATGTCGGGCGGCGGCCTAAGTAAACCATCGCTTAAAGAAAATTGAAAATCCACCATTAAACAAGCCCGTTATTAATTTTTAAACGCGTTTTCCTTATGGGATCTCGGTTGTTTACCGACCAATGTTAATGTAACTTCGCCACATGTTGTATGTCGACCCGAGCAAACCATCGCTGAAGGAAACCCAAAAATCCACCATCAATCAAGCCCGTTATTAATTTGTAATCGCGTTTTCCGTATGGGATCTCGGCTGTTTACCGACCGAACTCGATGTGACTTCACTACACGTCGTATGCCGGCTTGGTCAAACCAAACTGCGAGCGGCTCCGCGGCGTCACGTGTTGAGGCGCGTGCTAGGGCCTACGTGACTGTCCCAGCCTGTTTACTCATCAGCGGTTCTGGGAATTGGTTACCGCTTACATTACACTGCGAAGCATCTAGAAGCTTCTAGAACGTCGTGGACCGCGGTGACATCATCTCCATGCCTACGTGACCGTCCGGGCCTGTTTACTCATTAGCGGTTCCGAGAACTGTTTACTGCTTTCACCGCCTACTTTACGGTACGTAGCTATGTTACTTCAGTGATTGTCATCGCTTCCTTCATTCAGTTTGTGTTTGGAGCCCAGTGTGTGTAGACGTTCTACTTCAGTGCTGTGCTAGTCCTTACCGCACCATATTTCGAGATCTGTTAAACGTAAGTATATGTAGTCTTATAAGTTGTAGTGTGGACCGCCTCAGGCTGTTTACTCATTAGCGATAATTGCCAAGTTGAATAAATTTCATTATGTTTTAGGGAAAAACGATTCGTTATTGCTATAGAACAACTTACACGTTATTTTCAATTTCTTGGAGGAAACCAGTGTACTAACATAAAACGAGGAAACCTGTGTACTAATGTTAGACGTGTCATGGTTTTAAATCTTGTCTATCATGCATCAATGTAAAGCTCCCATTCTCTAACTTACTATCTTTTCCTTCTTTTTATACAAACTAATTTGTAAATGCAAGAGACTTATCATATTCGTTGTTGCAGATGAACAACCAACACCTGTGCGAGGTCTGCGGCCGAGCCTTCAGCCTGCTCAGAAACCTGAGGCGGCACGCGGAGTCCGCCCACAACGCTAGACGTCACGACTGCCACGTCTGCGATAGGCGCTTCACAAGAGGCGACAGCCTCCGCCGCCACGTCGCCACGGTTCACGGACCACACGCCACGGCGGAGCCCCAACCGCAACGAGCGGACCATGCCTGCCGACTGTGCCCGGCCATCTTCGCCAGCCTGGAGGACGTGCGCTGCCACATGCAAGCGGCTCACTCCGCGATGCCAGCAGCAGCTCCTTCCTCCTCCTCGAGCCCCGATCGCCACGTGGAGTGCGAGCGATGCGGTAGACGCTTCGACCGCGACCTGGAACTGAGACGACACGTCCGGACCGTCCATCCTCCCACGTTCCGTTGTGCCTACTGCGACCGCGGGTTTACCCGTCGCTTCAACCGCGACCAGCACGAGTCTCACAACTGCCCTGTTGTGAGGAACCTGGCTCAAGAACCATCCGAGTTCCGCTGCGTGTACTGCGAAAAGGGGTTTACTCGCCGCTTCAACCGCGACCATCACCAGTCTCACAACTGTCCTGTTGTGAGGGACCTGACCCAAGACCGACTGCCTAGGTTGTCCTCTCCTCCCCCTCTTCCACAAAGCAACCAGTCGTTGCGCCAAGGAGCCAGCGCCGAGCCCCGATCGCGCCAGATGCCTAGCGCCGAGCCACGACCAGGACCGAGCACCGAGCCACAGCCAGGGCCCAGCACCGAGCCCCAGCCCCGCCCAGGACCTAGCGTCGAGCCTCAGACCATCGATGACGAGATGGAGGGTGGCGGCCGCCCCGTGTTCCAGCTCGTGCATCGGGCCTTCCGGAGTCGCCTCCTCACCTACCGCCTGGCCCAGCCGTTAGACGCCTTGCTGACCGTTGAGGATGCGCTGACCCTGTTGTTTGACGAGGTTCTGGACCTGATGGAGAACGTCATGACCCAACATCCGAGCATCAAGGCGAACATGGTCCTGGAATGTGAGTTCTCCAACATTCATGGGGCCACCTGCCTGCGCTCCTTCAACACGAAGAACGTCCCACTGACCGAGGCCTCCGACTTGGAGGCTTTCCTCTCCGCGACGTTCGAGACGATCGTGAAGAAGAAGGAGCAGTGCGAACTGGTAGGCAGCGGCTGGACATACCTGCGTATACGGGACCTGGAGATCCGCGTGAACGAGTACACGCCGCTCGGGGGCAGAGCGTATCTCCAGCTGCCAAGGGCTATTGCAGACAGGCACGCTGTTGTCAATGTGCTAAACGCCGACGACATGTGCTTCATGTACGCTATCCTGGCCAAGTTCGTTGCGCGACACGCGGAGAGACCTGCAGCGTATACGCCGGACATCATCGCCCGCTACGACTGGACCGGTTTGCGTTTCCCCGTGACGCTCAAGGACATCAAGACCTTCGAGGGCAAGAACAACATCAGCGTAAACGTCTACGGGACCGAGCGCGCGATGGTGGGAAGACGCCCTGACGGAACTCCCAAGTTCATGGATAGGGTCTACCCCTTGAAGATCTGCAAGCGAGAGCTTGAAGACCACAGGGACCTGCTGTACGTGACCACCGACTGGGACAGCCACTACGCATACATCACGGACCTGAGTCGACTGGTCCGTCGCCAGCTCACTGACCACGGGCATAGGATCTACGTCTGTAAGCGGTGCTTCGCTTACTTCGACAATCAACCCAACAAGCTAGGGTTGACGGGCGCTCAGCGTCTGGAGGAGCACAGGCGTTACTGCTACGCCAAGGCTCCCCTTCGCCTGGACTTGCCGAAGAAGCAGCAGATCCGCTTCACCCATCCAGAGTACACTAGGCGGGAGAGGTTCTGCATCTACGCGGACTTCGAGTGTGCTCTACAGCCTGTCGCTGTTGACCCGGTGGAAGCGTCGCCGCCCGGCACGACGCCCCTGCAAATGCACGTCCCGTACGCCTTCGCCTACCAGATCGTGGACTCGCTGGGGCTGGAGGAGTTTGAGCCGCGGGTATACTTCGGAGCTGACGCGTCCAAGGTCTTTATGGAACGGCTCAAGATGGACGTGTTGAGCCTGTGGGAGTTCTTGTTTAGCACAAGAGCTCTACACCCTTCTCTGACCCGGCAGGAAATGGACGAGTATCTCGCAGCGACCCACTGCTACCTCTGCGGCAAGGATTTCACCGAGCTGGACGTCAAGGTGCGGGACCACAACCACGCTCCGCCCTACGAGTTCCGAGGAGCCGCCCACCGCTCGTGCAATCTGCGGTACAGGGAGCAGCGGGTCATCAACTGCTACTTCCATAACCTGTCCAACTACGATGCCCACTTCGTAGTGCGGGAGCTGGCCATCGACCCCGGTGATGTGGACGTGCTGGCGCACACCGAAGAGCGCTACATCGCCTTCACCAAGCGGTTTCATTTTGGTCAGCCTGGGGACAACCAACGACAGAGCAGTTTCGCGGTGCGGTTCCTCGACACCTACAGGTTCTTGTCCATGAGCCTGGCCAGCCTGGCAGCGGGACTGCCCACTGACAAGATGCGCGAGACGAGGAAGCGCTTCCCCGATGACCGGCTGTTCGACCTGGTGCGCAGGAAGGGCGTGTTCCCCTACGACTTTGTCACATCGTACGAAACGCTGTACAGGACCAGGGAGCTGCCGCCCAAGGAGGCGTTCAGGAACACCATGACCCTGGAGGACGTCAAGGACGAGGACTACCAATACGCCCTCAACGTGTGGCGAGCCTTCGAGTGTCGCCACCTCAAGGACTACGCCGACACGTACCTGCGCTGCGACATCGCCCTCCTCACCGACGTCTTCGAGCAGTTCCGTGACACCTCTTTGGCCGAGTACGGACTGGACCCCGCCCACTACTACACCCTGCCATCCTACGCTTGGGACGTCATGTTGAAGACCTGCGACGTGGAGCTGGACACGATGCAGGATGTCGACATGTACCTGTTCGTGGAGCTGGGGATCCGAGGAGGGATCTCTCAGGCCGTCACCCGCTACGCCAAGGCGAACCACGATCGGTGCCCGGACTACCGCCCCGACGAGCCGACACGCCACCTACTTTACCTGGACGCCAACAACCTCTACGGCTGGGCCATGTCCCAGTGCCTGCCCACCGGAGACTTCCAGTGGCTCAGCCGTGAGGAGATCGACTCCTTGGACATTGGCGCGCTGGATGCCGAAGCGGAGCGGGGTTACATCCTCGAAGTGGACCTCCGCTACCCCGCTTACCTCCACGACCTGCACAAGGACCTCCCTTACTGCTGCGAGACCAAGCGTCCACCGACAGGGAAATACCTCAAACTGATGACCACCCTGGATGACAAGATGCATTACGTCTGCCATTACAGGGTCTTGCAGCAGGCGCTGAACAACGGACTGGAGCTTGCGGCTGTGCACAGGGCGATCTCGTTTCGCCAGTCTCGGTGGCTAGAGCCCTACATCCTCATGAATACCGAGCTGCGGAAGAAGGCCAGGACCAAGTTCGAGCAAGACTTTTTCAAGTTAATGAATAACGCGGTCTTTGGCAAAACCATCGAGAACGTCCGCAAGCGCCTGAACGTCAAGCTGGTCTGCACTCCGGAGAAGTTCTCCAAGTACGTGGCCAAGTCCAATTTCCTGGACCGCACGTATTACACGGAGGACGTAGCTCTCGTGCACCTCGCCAGGGTCAACATCGTCCTGGAAAAGCCCATCTACATCGGCATGTCTGTCCTGGAGCTGAGCAAGTGGCTCATGTACGAGTTTCTGAGGAAGATGAAGGATCGCTACGGTAACCGCTTAAACGTAGACTACATGGACACTGACAGCTTCGTGTTCGACATCTTATCCCGGGACGTCTACAGGGAGATGATGGAGCACTTGGACGACTTCGATACCAGCGCCTACCCGAGGTCCCACCCCTGCTACAGCCCCGCCAACGCCAAGGTGATTGGCAAGTTCAAGGACGAGTGTAACGGCCGATCCTTGTTTGAGTACCTCGGCCTGCGCTCAAAACTCTACTTCATGGACGTTGAGGACGAAGACAACGGATCCAAGGCGATCAAGCGGGCCAAGGGAGTCGCCAAGGGGGTTGTTAAAAACGTCCTAACCCCCGACGACTACAGGGAATGTCTGTTCGACGGGGTCTTGAAAACCACCGTCAACACCCGTTTCCAGTCGTACCTGCACCGTGTCTTCACCGTACAAGTAGAAAAGCTATCCTTGAGCCCGGCCGATGATAAACGCTACATCTTGGCTGATGGTATCCACACCTTACCTTGGGGGCATAAGGACATCCCACCACTGCCCGCAGCAAGAAGGCGAGACAATCTCGAGGAGGAGCGAGGCGAGCCTATGGAGGTGGACGAGGAGGAGGACATGGACGAAGAGTTCCCGGTGTAGATTTAAGTGTAAATAGAACTAGGTTAACTTTGTAAATATTTTGTAAATAGTATTCGTAAGCAAAATATAGTCAAACAGTTTAGTTTACAGCATACATCTGTGTTGTTACTACCCCTTGCATTTCCCTGACATTTACTTTCAAAAGACTCTTCTAATGCAAACCAAATTTGTCAAAACTACTTTCAAAATTAACCTTTTATGAAATTGTAAAACTATCATGTTTTTCAAAAACAAAACTTTCAAAATTGTTAAAAATTCAATATTCTTTCTTAAATACTAAAGAGAAGGACAAGTGAAAACAACAGTTAACGAGAAACAAAACATTTATTGAAACACAATAAGAATATACACTCAAACATATTACAATCAAGAACTCAAAAGGTATTTACACAAAACAGTCTTAAACGAAGATGGAGTCGAAGAGCTGCACGTAGTCGCTGAGTGGTATACCGAGGACCGCCCGACAGTACAGGTAGGTGAGGCAGTAGTGGTCATAAACAGAAGTACCGTAGCCCTGGAGTCGATACCTGTTGTAGAGACCTCCATGTAGCTCAGTCCGGGGATTGCCATCAGGCGCTTCTCAATCTGGGTGGTGTTCATCGCGGGCGGAAGCAGTCCCCGCCGATTGTGTGATACCCTCATTAGTACCAGTTGCACACTTTATCACCACCGGCTTCACTGTATGTGTCAAGCCAGTGACTCTGGGGACTCCTGAATAACGGTCCACCCAAAGGTTTTCCAATCGCGTTATGATGTTCATAATCATAATGTAGATTTCATAGTCTTTATTTTTATCCAAATATAAGTTGCAACCATGTGTATACTGACCTCTATGATGTAACTGGATGTTCAAGAACACATTACCCTTATTGGCGGGATTATGCACTGTATGTTGATAACCGGAATCGACCCAACTGACAGTCGGTGGTGAATCTTTGGAATCTTTTTCCACAAGCTCCAAGTCTCCAGGTAGTTCCGGGGGATTGACACTTCTACTGTTGTCGTTTATGCAACTGCTATCGGCACATATGCTGGCGTTCTGGGAACCTCCCCCTTCGGTTATTTGGTTGGATGATGGTGATGCGAAGTCTCCAGATATCTCCGGAGCATTGTCACTTTCAATGTCGTTTATGCAACTGCTTTCAATACATGTGTTGACTTTCTGCAGACCTCTTCCTGCCGAGGTTTGTATGAACGATCTCGGTTGTGAGGAACGATTGTTTCTTCGCTTCTTTATAACACAGAGGTGGTGCTGACGATGATGGCGACGAAGTCTATCTCGCGACGTGAATGACTCCGCGCAGTATGGACATTTCCAGGTCACCAGCTTCGATGGTGTGGCGACTGACCGTTTCAGTGATGGTGCTGGCGGTGGTTGTTCAGGACTTCGTGGAGAAAAGTACATGGTGCTGTAGCCTTCCATCGCTTCCAACTCCTTCAACAACGTCTGGACTGATTCATCCACTTCGATTGCATGCGCGTGCGTGTGCGTGTGTGTCAGGTGCAAGCCTGGAGTCTGCAGACAAGTGCACGCAGGTCTAAGTTAGGTTTACAGACGCAGGTTTAAGTTAGGTTTGAGGATGCATAAACGTCGCGCGCGCGCGAGGTCTAAGTTAGGTTTACAGACGCAATTTCGCGCGCGCGCGACGTTTATGCATCCTCAAACCTAACTTAAACCTGCGTCTGTAAACCTAACTTAGACCTGCGTGCACTTGTCTGCAGATTCCAGGCTTGCACCTGACACACACGCACACGCACGCGCATGCACACGCACACGCACGCACGCTCACGATATGATGAACACGTAGGCGCGGGGATGACGTCACCGCGGTCCGTGACGTTCTAGAAGATTCCAGAAGCTTCACAGTGTAATGGAAGCGGTAAACAGTTCCCGGAACCGCTGATGAGTATACAGCTCCGGGCGGTCACGTAGGCATGGGGATGACGTCACCGCAGTTCACGACGTTCTAGAACATTCTAGAAGCTTCTAGAAAGTCGCATGCTCATTACATTGTGTTTCAAGGTGCGGGATCAAACCTAACTTAAACCTGCGTCTGTAAACCTAAACCTGCGTCTGTAAACCTAAACCTGCACGCACGCACGCACGCATTGGCCTACCTTAAATAGTGTAGTCGTGAACCGCGGTGACGTCATCTCCCCGTGCCTACATGACCGCCTCAGGCTGTTTATTCATTAGCGATAATTGCCGCGATTTCGAGAATTGTCCACCGCCTTCTACTGTACGGTACGTAGCTTTATTACTTCAGTGATTGTCATCGCTTCGCGTGACGTTCATGCATCCTCAAACCTAACTTAAACCTGTGTGCACTTGTCTGCTGACTCTTGACCTACCCTAGATAGTGTAAGCAAATGCGGGTACTGTGATTGGTGGAAATATCTTGCCCTCTGAGTGGCTAAAATTAGACGTTCTGCCCTATGATTGGTCGAATTAAAGAAACACTTCTTGAGATGGATTTTGTGAATATAAATGCAGACGCGCACCTTCAGTTTGTCTAGTGATGTTGTATAGTAAACACAAACATGGCTAGTGCAATCGAAGTGGATCAGTCCAGACGTTGTTGAAGGAGTTGGAAGCGATGGAAGGCTACAGCACCATGTACTTTTCTCCACGAAGTCCTGAACAACCACCGCCAGCACCATCACTGAAACGGTCAGTCGCCACACCATCGAAGCTGGTGACCTGGAAATGTCCATACTGCGCGGAGTCATTCACGTCGCGAGATAGACTTCGTCGCCATCATCGTCAGCACCACCTCTGTGTTATAAAGAAGCGAAGAAACAATCGTTCCTCACAACCGAGATCGTTCATACAAACCTCGGCAGGAAGAGGTCTGCAGAAAGTCAACACATGTATTGAAAGCAGTTGCATAAACGACATTGAAAGTGACAATGCTACGGAGATATCTGGAGACTTCGCATCACCATCATCCAACCAAATAACCGAAGGGGGAGGCTCCCAGAACGCCAGCATATGTGCCGATAGCAGTTGCATAAACGACAACAGTAGAAGTGTCAATCCCCCGGAACTACCTGGAGACTTGGAGCTTGTGGAAAAAGATTCCAAAGATTCACCACCGACTGTCAGTTGGGTCGATTCCGGTTATCAACATACAGTGCATAATCCCGCCAATAAGGGTAATGTGTTCTTGAACATCCAGTTACATCATAGAGGTCAGTATACACATGGTTGCAACTTATATTTGGATGAAAATAAAGACTATGAAATCTACATTATGATTATGAACATCATAACGCGATTGGAAAACCTTTGGGTGGACCGTTATTCAGGAGTCCCCAGAGTCACTGGCTTGACACATACAGTGAAGCCGGTGGTGATAAAGTGTGCAACTGGTACTAATGAGGGTATCACACAATCGGCGGGGACTGCTTCCGCCCGCGATGAACACCACCCAGATTGAGAAGCGCCTGATGGCAATCCCCGGACTGAGCTACATGGAGGTCTCTACAACAGGTATCGACTCCAGGGCTACGGTACTTCTGTTTATGACCACTACTGCCTCACCTACCTGTACTGTCGGGCGGTCCTCGGTATACCACTCAGCGACTACGTGCAGCTCTTCGACTCCATCTTCGTTTAAGACTGTTTTGTGTAAATACCTTTTGAGTTCTTGATTGTAATATGTTTGAGTGTATATTCTTATTGTGTTTCAATAAATGTTTTGTTTCTCGTTAACTGTTGTTTTCACTTGTCCTTCTCTTTAGTATTTAAGAAAGAATATTGAATTTTTAACAATTTTGAAAGTTTTGTTTTTGAAAAACATGATAGTTTTACAATTTCATAAAAGGTTAATTTTGAAAGTAGTTTTGACAAATTTGGTTTGCATTAGAAGAGTCTTTTGAAAGTAAATGTCAGGGAAATGCAAGGGGTAGTAACAACACAGATGTATGCTGTAAACTAAACTGTTTGACTATATTTTGCTTACGAATACTATTTACAAAATATTTACAAAGTTAACCTAGTTCTATTTACACTTAAATCTACACCGGGAACTCTTCGTCCATGTCCTCCTCCTCGTCCACCTCCATAGGCTCGCCTCGCTCCTCCTCGAGATTGTCTCGCCTTCTTGCTGCGGGCAGTGGTGGGATGTCCTTATGCCCCCAAGGTAAGGTGTGGATACCATCAGCCAAGATGTAGCGTTTATCATCGGCCGGGCTCAAGGATAGCTTTTCTACTTGTACGGTGAAGACACGGTGCAGGTACGACTGGAAACGGGTGTTGACGGTGGTTTTCAAGACCCCGTCGAACAGACATTCCCTGTAGTCGTCGGGGGTTAGGACGTTTTTAACAACCCCCTTGGCGACTCCCTTGGCCCGCTTGATCGCCTTGGATCCGTTGTCTTCGTCCTCAACGTCCATGAAGTAGAGTTTTGAGCGCAGGCCGAGGTACTCAAACAAGGATCGGCCGTTACACTCGTCCTTGAACTTGCCAATCACCTTGGCGTTGGCGGGGCTGTAGCAGGGGTGGGACCTCGGGTAGGCGCTGGTATCGAAGTCGTCCAAGTGCTCCATCATCTCCCTGTAGACGTCCCGGGATAAGATGTCGAACACGAAGCTGTCAGTGTCCATGTAGTCTACGTTTAAGCGGTTACCGTAGCGATCCTTCATCTTCCTCAGAAACTCGTACATGAGCCACTTGCTCAGCTCCAGGACAGACATGCCGATGTAGATGGGCTTTTCCAGGACGATGTTGACCCTGGCGAGGTGCACGAGAGCTACGTCCTCCGTGTAATACGTGCGGTCCAGGAAATTGGACTTGGCCACGTACTTGGAGAACTTCTCCGGAGTGCAGACCAGCTTGACGTTCAGGCGCTTGCGGACGTTCTCGATGGTTTTGCCAAAGACCGCGTTATTCATTAACTTGAAAAAGTCTTGCTCGAACTTGGTCCTGGCCTTCTTCCGCAGCTCGGTATTCATGAGGATGTAGGGCTCTAGCCACCGAGACTGGCGAAACGAGATCGCCCTGTGCACAGCCGCAAGCTCCAGTCCGTTGTTCAGCGCCTGCTGCAAGACCCTGTAATGGCAGACGTAATGCATCTTGTCATCCAGGGTGGTCATCAGTTTGAGGTATTTCCCTGTCGGTGGACGCTTGGTCTCGCAGCAGTAAGGGAGGTCCTTGTGCAGGTCGTGGAGGTAAGCGGGGTAGCGGAGGTCCACTTCGAGGATGTAACCCCGCTCCGCTTCGGCATCCAGCGCGCCAATGTCCAAGGAGTCGATCTCCTCACGGCTGAGCCACTGGAAGTCTCCGGTGGGCAGGCACTGGGACATGGCCCAGCCGTAGAGGTTGTTGGCGTCCAGGTAAAGTAGGTGGCGTGTCGGCTCGTCGGGGCGGTAGTCCGGGCACCGATCGTGGTTCGCCTTGGCGTAGCGGGTGACGGCCTGAGAGATCCCTCCTCGGATCCCCAGCTCCACGAACAGGTACATGTCGACATCCTGCATCGTGTCCAGCTCCACGTCGCAGGTCTTCAACATGACGTCCCAAGCGTAGGATGGCAGGGTGTAGTAGTGGGCGGGGTCCAGTCCGTACTCGGCCAAAGAGGTGTCACGGAACTGCTCGAAGACGTCGGTGAGGAGGGCGATGTCGCAGCGCAGGTACGTGTCGGCGTAGTCCTTGAGGTGGCGACACTCGAAGGCTCGCCACACGTTGAGGGCGTGTTGGTAGTCCTCGTCCTTGACGTCCTCCAGGGTCATGGTGTTCCTGAACGCCTCCTTGGGCGGCAGCTCCCTGGTCCTGTACAGCGTTTCGTACGATGTGACAAAGTCGTAGGGGAACACGCCCTTCCTGCGCACCAGGTCGAACAGCCGGTCATCGGGGAAGCGCTTCCTCGTCTCGCGCATCTTGTCAGTGGGCAGTCCCGCTGCCAGGCTGGCCAGGCTCATGGACAAGAACCTGTAGGTGTCGAGGAACCGCACCGCGAAACTGCTCTGTCGTTGGTTGTCCCCAGGCTGACCAAAATGAAACCGCTTGGTGAAGGCGATGTAGCGCTCTTCGGTGTGCGCCAGCACGTCCACATCACCGGGGTCGATGGCCAGCTCCCGCACTACGAAGTGGGCATCGTAGTTGGACAGGTTATGGAAGTAGCAGTTGATGACCCGCTGCTCCCTGTACCGCAGATTTCACGAGCGTAGGGTGTAGAGCTCTTGTGCTAAACAAGAACTCCCACAGGCTCAACACGTCCATCTTGAGCCGTTCCATAAAGACCTTGGACGCGTCAGCTCCGAAGTATACCCGCGGCTCAAACTCCTCCAGCCCCAGCGAGTCCACGATCTGGTAGGCGAAGGCGTACGGGACGTGCATTTGCAGGGGCGTCGTGCCGGGCGGCGACGCTTCCACCGGGTCAACAGCGACAGGCTGTAGAGCACACTCGAAGTCCGCGTAGATGCAGAACCTCTCCCGCCTAGTGTACTCTGGATGGGTGAAGCGGATCTGCTGCTTCTTCGGCAAGTCCAGGCGAAGGGGAGCCTTGGCGTAGCAGTAACGCCTGTGCTCCTCCAGACGCTGAGCGCCCATCAACCCTAGCTTGTTGGGTTGATTGTCGAAGTAAGCGAAGCACCGCTTACAGACGTAGATCCTATGCCCGTGGTCAGTGAGCTGGCGACGGACCAGTCGACTCAGGTCCGTGATGTATGCGTAGTGGCTGTCCCAGTCGGTGGTCACGTACAGCAGGTCCCTGTGGTCTTCAAGCTCTCGCTTGCAGATCTTCAAGGGGTAGACCCTATCCATGAACTTGGGAGTTCCGTCAGGGCGTCTTCCCACCATCGCGCGCTCGGTCCCGTAGACGTTTACGCTGATGTTGTTCTTGCCCTCGAAGGTCTTGATGTCCTTGAGCGTCACGGGGAAACGCAAACCGGTCCAGTCGTAGCGGGCGATGATGTCCGGCGTATACGCTGCAGGTCTCTCCGCGTGTCGCGCAACGAACTTGGCCAGGATAGCGTACATGAAGCACATGTCGTCGGCGTTTAGCACATTGACAACAGCGTGCCTGTCTGCAATAGCCCTTGGCAGCTGGTGATACGCTCTGCCCCCGAGCGGCGTGTACTCGTTCACGCGGATCTCCAGGTCCCGTATACGCAGGTATGTCCAGCCGCTGCCTACCAGTTCGCACTGCTCCTTCTTCTTCACGATCGTCTCGAACGTCGCGGAGAGGAAAGCCTCCAAGTCGGAGGCCTCGGTCAGTGGGACGTTCTTCGTGTTGAAGGAGCGCAGGCAGGTGGCCCCATGAATGTTGGAGAACTCACATTCCAGGACCATGTTCGCCTTGATGCTCGGATGTTGGGTCATGACGTTCTCCATCAGGTCCAGAACCTCGTCAAACAACAGGGTCAGCGCATCCTCAACGGTCAGCAAGGCGTCTAACGGCTGGGCCAGGCGGTAGGTGAGGAGGCGACTCCGGAAGGCCCGATGCACGAGCTGGAACACGGGGCGGCCGCCACCCTCCATCTCGTCATCGATGGTCTGAGGCTCGACGCTAGGTCCTGGGCGGGGCTGGGGCTCGGTGCTGGGCTCTGGCTGTGGCTCGGTGCTCGGTCCTGGTCGTGGCTCGGCGCTAGGCATCTGGCGCGATCGGGGCTCGGCGCTGGCTCCTTGGCGCAACGACTGGTTGCTTTGTGGAAGAGGGGGAGGAGAGGACAACCTAGGCAGTCGGTCTTGGGTCAGGTCCCTCACAACAGGACAGTTGTGAGACTGGTGATGGTCGCGGTTGAAGCGGCGAGTAAACCCCTTTTCGCAGTACACGCAGCGGAACTCGGATGGTTCTTGAGCCAGGTTCCTCACAACAGGGCAGTTGTGAGACTCGTGCTGGTCGCGGTTGAAGCGACGGGTAAACCCGCGGTCGCAGTAGGCACAACGGAACGTGGGAGGATGGACGGTCCGGACGTGTCGTCTCAGTTCCAGGTCGCGGTCGAAGCGTCTACCGCATCGCTCGCACTCCACGTGGCGATCGGGGCTCGAGGAGGAGGAAGGAGCTGCTGCTGGCATCGCGGAGTGAGCCGCTTGCATGTGGCAGCGCACGTCCTCCAGGCTGGCGAAGATGGCCGGGCACAGTCGGCAGGCATGGTCCGCTCGTTGCGGTTGGGGCTCCGCCGTGGCGTGTGGTCCGTGAACCGTGGCGACGTGGCGGCGGAGGCTGTCGCCTCTTGTGAAGCGCCTATCGCAGACGTGGCAGTCGTGACGTCTAGCGTTGTGGGCGGACTCCGCGTGCCGCCTCAGGTTTCTGAGCAGGCTGAAGGCTCGGCCGCAGACCTCGCACAGGTGTTGGTTGTTCATCTGCAACAACGAATATGATAAGTCTCTTGCATTTACAAATTAGTTTGTATAAAAAGAAGGAAAAGATAGTAAGTTAGAGAATGGGAGCTTTACATTGATGCATGATAGACAAGATTTAAAACCATGACACGTCTAACATTAGTACACAGGTTTCCTCGTTTTATGTTAGTACACTGGTTTCCTCCAAGAAATTGAAAATAACGTGTAAGTTGTTCTATAGCAATAACGAATCGTTTTTCCCTAAAACATAATGAAATTTATTCAACTTGGCAATTATCGCTAATGAGTAAACAGCCTGAGGCGGTCCACACTACAACTTATAAGACTACATATACTTACGTTTAACAGATCTCGAAATATGGTGCGGTAAGGACTAGCACAGCACTGAAGTAGAACGTCTACACACACTGGGCTCCAAACACAAACTGAATGAAGGAAGCGATGACAATCACTGAAGTAACATAGCTACGTACCGTAAAGTAGGCGGTGAAAGCAGTAAACAGTTCTCGGAACCGCTAATGAGTAAACAGGCCCGGACGGTCACGTAGGCATGGAGATGATGTCACCGCGGTCCACGACGTTCTAGAAGCTTCTAGATGCTTCGCAGTGTAATGTAAGCGGTAACCAATTCCCAGAACCGCTGATGAGTAAACAGGCTGGGACAGTCACGTAGGCCCTAGCACGCGCCTCAACACGTGACGCCGCGGAGCCGCTCGCAGTTTGGTTTGACCAAGCCGGCATACGACGTGTAGTGAAGTCACATCGAGTTCGGTCGGTAAACAGCCGAGATCCCATACGGAAAACGCGATTACAAATTAATAACGGGCTTGATTGATGGTGGATTTTTGGGTTTCCTTCAGCGATGGTTTGCTCGGGTCGACATACAACATGTGGCGAAGTTACATTAACATTGGTCGGTAAACAACCGAGATCCCATAAGGAAAACGCGTTTAAAAATTAATAACGGGCTTGTTTAATGGTGGATTTTCAATTTTCTTTAAGCGATGGTTTACTTAGGCCGCCGCCCGACATGTGATGAAGTTTCGTCAAAATCGGTCGGTAAACAGCCGAGATCCCATAAGGAAAACTCGTTTAAAAATTAATAACGGGCTTGTTTGATGGCAGATCTATGGGGTTCTTTCATCATTCGCTTCCTTGGGGATAGGCCTACACTCTGGAAAAAGTCCCGTGGGAATCGGTGGATAAATAGGCTAGTTATTAATTTTCGAAAGTTTTTTCCTCATGATCAAGGTCATCACGAAAAGTGTCGCTGGCGACCGGGGGGGGGTGTCGGGGGGGGGGGCGTCGGGGGGGGGCGTCGGGGGGGGGGGTGTCGGGGGGGGCGTCGGGGGGGGCTCCACAGCTCCACAGTGGAGCAAGCAGGTTGCTGCTGGTTCAGAATCGGCTATTGCCCCCAACTCACAGTTTGTCAAACATTATGTCACTTTCTCCAAAATAATCGTCAGACTGTGTCGGTCAAAAATAAACATAGAAAAAGAACTGACGTTTGTTTAAACACAGTTTGATTTTAAGTTTCAATATTAGCTTACCATTATCTTACGATATTATTATTAGCTTACAATATTATCTTATTAATACGATTTGTCGTTAAATCAGCTTAGAATAAAAACCAAATTATGAGTCAGTATAACTTTCCATTAAAGCAGCAAGTATCAAAAAATAATTGACAACATATATTATGTGTGCCAGTATATGAATTGAAATATTAGTAAATTAAAATATAAAATATAAAACTTAAAAGAAAATTGTGGGACTACAGACAAGTATCCCAAAACATCAAGCTTTAAAGGGTCCGATTATTATTTGTTAGGCTATATAAATATCGCAATCCTCGGTTTGCTGTAAAATGTAATGTTAAAATACTTGGAGCACGCCATTCAATAAATATTTGACTCCATTCCATTCGAAAATTTATTACGAATTATATGTTCTAATATAATGTTTCATTTATAACATGTATTCAGCTTCAAAATAGAAACTAGTTATACCCATTGAAAATTGAAACCATTATAACCGTGTAAGCAGTAAAACCTTATTAAAACCAACGTAATGTGTTTTTATAAAATTGCTAGTTAAAAATTAATAAAAATAATGTCCAAGCGACTCTTGCAGTAACCAATGAAATACTAAAAATATTTTTAAAATACTAAAATGACAATTGAGAAAAAACTTTTCTAGAGTAAAATTTTAACTTAACTATAAATAAACTTATAAATTTCAGTAATACTTAAAGTCACATAAACTCAATTCTTTTTCATAGATTCTTGATTGATACTTGATTGTTAATGAATGGGAGAGGGTGATTATAGTGCATATGCACGTTAGAGGAGGCGTATTGTTTCAAGCTGGGATTAAAAATGTCGGGATAGATTGATCAGATATTGTAAAAGCTACTTTCATTTATGTCATGGAAGTATGCTCTGCATACTTTTATTCATATCGTACGTCATTATGTAATTTCTTTATACATCTATTTAAATAGTATACAGTTTTTTCGATTATAATAGCTTAAATGCTTACCTAAAATACAGGGTATTTAGAATACATGTTATAGCTATAAAACATCACGTGCTTAAAATTATTTTGTAAAACACTGATCGTTTTTACTTTTGTGTTTGTAGTCTGTTATGAATTGTGCTGTTCCATAGGATAAATTAAAATTACTGTGCTGGATCATCCGGTATTTAGTAATTTTTGGTACTTTAACGTTAGCATAAAAAGTTAACAAGTTTTTCAAAATGCTAAAAGCAAGTGATTTGAGGCTACAAATAAAAAGAAAGCCGAATAATTGCGTAGAGCCCTTCCTATGTTCTAAGTACTGACTGCTTGAAGATACCGCTAAAAGACCGCTTTTGTTTTTATTTGCTCTCAAACAACCCTTCAGCCACTGCTGATTAGGCTGCGATTGAGCGGCGCAATTATGCAGCCCCTCTTACTTACTTATTGGGGCTGGGGCAGATCTTACCCACCCTTTGAAAACATTGGGTGATCAACGTTTTCTTAACGATTCCATTTCTTAAGCACTAAGCAAGTAAGTAATTATCTTATAACATGTGAATAAGTAATTACTAGTTTCATTTATCGTTGTTCTACGATTTAAATAAACGGTATCAGGAAACTGACACATACTTTCTCCCTTTTAGCCCAACTTTAATGAATAAATTACTTTTTATTTACTAAATATAGAATACAAAGCACGGTCGAATGTACAGAAAATCTTGTAAACAAGTTGTTTTAAAAAACATCCACCCAAATCCCTGCTGTGGAGGCACTACAGAATCCATTGCTGCACTCGTGGTTTTAAGAGGGGAAATGCCCCCTATTCCCCCCCAGGGTTATTAAGGGGCAACATATTTCGAATTTCCTCTGTTGGTCAATACTAACTTGACAAGCATATCAAGTTTGAATGAAATTGATCAGTAAATAAGAGAGAAATAGTAATTTTGTATTCCCCATAAGAATAACATGGGTACAACGTACTGCATTTACCGCAAAATGAAAATTTCAATTTTCTCCTAAACCAGCAATCGTAGAATAGTAATTCAAAATACTAAATTATTTAGTTTTTTGAGTTCTTTTTAATGGTGAATAGTAATATTTTTTCTATTTATGTCTTTTTATGAAAAAATCCAAAAAAAACTGAATTTTTGATGTTTTAAGTCCTGTAATTTCTGAACCCGAATTTTTACAGGAATGCAGGTGGTGTCATTTTGTTGGAAAACTAAAGTTCTACAAACGACTAAAATTTAATCAAAATAGTTAGAGCCGTTTTTGAGAAATTTGGATTTTTCATGTTTTTTGGGGGTTTTTGGGGGATTTTTACCCTTAAAAATCAAAAATTCGAAAAAATGAAAAAAACGCCTGGAGATGTCGTGGATTAGTACCTACATACCAAATTTCATATAAATCGGCCCATTGGTTAAGGCTCTAGCTCTGTACACATCCACACAGACACACACACACACACACACAGACACACACACACACACACAGACAGACATCACGTAAAAACCACTTTTTTGAGTTCAGGGAGCACCAAAACGAATATTTCCACTAACAACTCAAATTCGAAAATTTTGACGAAAACAATACTTTCTCCATATACTATGTATAGAGGGAGAAAGTAAAAATATATTTTACCATAAAAACTATTTTATTAAAATCATAATATCTTCGGTTACCCACTTAATTGTAAAGGACTAAGAGTTAGGAAAGAAAAATATGTTATTTTTAAGTATATTTTTTAGTATACGTTGTATCGCCAAAACTTAATTAACCATTGATTTTACTCTCGTAAAGTTTTTGTAATATTAGATTGGAAGGGATTGATTACTTGCAATTTATCTTTTTCTTAGTCAAACAGCCCTTTTGCTGTTTAGGATTAGGTAGCTGTAAGATGAACCGTACTCGCAATTTCCTCAAGAACATAAACCGTCTAAAACAGTCAGTCTTCCTCAACGCAAAAAGTACAATATATTGACACATTTATTTTTATATTGTCATTATTTACAATATAATCTTTCAATTAAATTTGTATTTTAGAATACAACTTTATCATTAATGATGAAAGTTTAATATTTTGTAACTTTTAACTATAACAATTTTACAATTTCACAGAATATTCATGCACTATGACTGTAATAATAATGTTCGATGAGTCTTACTAATATAAATACAGTTTTTTTATATTATTAATATAATGGTATGATATAAATAAAACAGGAGCCAGTCTAACGCTACCCCACCTAATATTCAAGAACTTAAAGAACGATAATACTTATCCAACGTAGAGATTATCTAGTCCCTAGATATAATATAAGATGTTTGACTATCTTATAAATACTTTGTTATTGACCCTTAGGTATTGAAAATTATTTCGAGAATTTTTTGGCATTAAAAGCAAGATTTAAAATACAGGTCTGGAGCAATCAAATACAATTACTATAAGAACCACACAGTATAAATGGGAACAATAATTATACATGAATGGTTTCATGCAGTGTTGGTCATTAATAATTACTAAAAATGCGCATCTTAGATCATTACAGTCAGCTGTTTTTTAAAACTTATTTTAAGCACTTGTTGCTCTAAATCTATCAGTACTATTATAAAAGAAAGTGAAGGCAGAATATAACTATGCCCGTTAAGGACTCATGGTTAAGGTTAAGTATAGCCTAAACGTAGCTGATAAATCTGGGCCACTAACAGCCTGTTTGCTAAAAACCAATCTTTGAACATAGTTCATATTTTCCCACTGTTAAAATTAAAAAGTTTATCTAAGTACAGTAGTTAATTTCTAAGTTAATTTATTCGTGTTATTTATAAGTGAGACAAGCTAGTAAAACTGTGTTAAAGCCAGTAACACATAACACGTCAGAACGCGTTCAATAGTGTTCCACACTTTGTCCATTCTGCAAAAAAATACTAGAGTAAAACTGTCAGATGATTTGGACATAAACAAAAAATAACCAACCATCTTTTACAGGCTAGAAGTAACTTATAGCACTCTAAGTTCAGTTTATATACAAATAAATAAATCAGAGACACGAAAGGAATGATTTAATTTTAATTTGTATTATATTATGAACTATTTACTTTAGTGATTGCTTTGAATACATACAAACAAATTTACATTCCCTTTAGTTGATCATCCATGAGAACACAAGCCATCGCGCAGTTGTTGGCTATACCGAGGCCAACCACAAAACCACCGCATCAACCGACATCCCCCGTCGAGCTATATAATAATTGTTTTTCAATTTACACTATATCGATAACGTAAACTAACATTAAAGTGTGTCTGTAGTGTAACCGTATAATCATTTAGATATTTTAGAAATTTTTTGTCATGTTCATGTACGATTATTGATTTACACTGATATTAATCTAATTGTTTAATATTTCTTGTTAGTCAGTTAACTACTCTTGATGCAAGATGTAATAATACTAGTTGTATCGGTCTTATAGCTGATGTTACTAATTCTGTGTACAACTGGGAACAATTGAGACAGTTTTCAGTGACTTAGAAAATTTGTTTGTGAATAAAAATAACCATATAACATATTTTTTATGAGAATAACTAAAACTCATCCGAAATTACCTCTGTAAATAGTGTTTAGTACAACTGTTTGGACATAAAAGCTTTGAAATTAAGTTTATAGGAACCTTTCTTTTTGCCATTCGCATTTTAAACATGCATTTCTTTATTAATCTGAAATACGTAGCTTACATAGTACTGAATAGTTATCAGCACTATACGATCGAACAGTTAGCAGTCAGCAAACATATTTTGGTCAAAGCATTTCTGTGGTTGGCAGCATTTGAGTCCGTATAAGAATGGATGATTACTATGCGTATGTAAGAGCCCTCCGAGGGGGAGAAACAATACGACACCGATTACAAGACTCGTGACAAAAGTAAACACGGCGGTTGAGTGAGGAATTGCTTGTTTTAAGAACGAGTCGACCATTCATGAACACATAGGTACTGCTGATTAGGGGGGCAAGCTGGATTGTGGGGGAGGGGGTAATTACTGCGTATGTAGACGCCGGGGGAGCCGTATTGTTTCTAGCCGAGATTAAAATGTCGACAAGGATTGCTCAGTTTAGCGTATGGGGAATCCGTTCTTGTGGAAAAATTGCTTTTGGTGCTTATAAATGGGTGGATTTTAACAATTTTTATTAGGTGTTTATAACTTCATATATACATATATGATAACTTCACAGATATCCCAGAGTAATAGGAATAAACCAGAAATAAATTTTTGTCTTGAACAAAATACAATCTGAGGTAAATCACACATTTAAATGTTAATTATTACTCAGTAATATACTATAACTAGTTAACATGTGTAACCTATTAGTTTGTAGAAAAACAAAAAAATATCAAAATTCAACCGTGTAACCTTGATCAGAATATATTTGTGAGATTTGGCGATCAGTTTCCTCTTTTAATTATAATTTAAACCCAAGTAGATAATCGTTAGGTTAATTACCCAGTAGAAGATTACCCGTCTAACACTGAGCTGTTGAGACACAGAGAGTGATACAGGTAGAGGTTATACCAGCTAAATGGCTTACCACGTGTGTAACAATGGAAGAGATTAGCTTTGACGGGTGAGTGGTGGAATATCCCAACAGTGGCTCCTAAAGCCTGTAATGCGTTTTCCTCAGATTTACATAATACAATACTGTAAATCATTTTATAATTTATATAAATCTTTAGAATTACGTAACTAGACAACACTTTGCGTTTTTATGGCAATATTTTTTGTGGTATTTCCTCTTTGTAACAGTTTGTTTCCTCGCATCACTTTAATGTGTTTAGTACTTTTTACCCGTTATATCAAACGTGTGAATTACAACTTTTAAAAGGACAAAAACTGTTATTTGTACAACAAAACCATGTTACTAATCAATATTGTGACTCAATTAAACCACAAACATGTTTATTAAGTGTAATTTCATAAGTGCAAATTAGATTATGGATACAAAGACATCCAATAGTATTGGAACAATTTGTAACCATTTATAATTTACCAAAAAAATGTTATAAAAGAGAAACACAATTATCCTTTAATAGCTTAAGGAAATGTTAACAGTGGTGATGGTAACCACTATTTTCCGAAGTCAAATAACATTATTGGCTTTTGCTGAGTAGCTAATAGTGAAGCGATATCATTAATTCATCGTTTTATCAGTGAAGTAAAGAGCCAGAAAGAAAAATAACAGTTTTCAATATTTTTTCGTAAAAAGAATTTTTATTACAATTATATACCGTATATTTTGAATGTTTGCAAACAAATTATCCTAAACAAATTAATTTATAATAGTTCTTCTTTTAAATATTCAAAATTGTATACATATATATATATATATATATATATATATATTACTATCAAAGTAAATAATGATGTTATAACTTTTGATTTGGAACGAGATATATCCTCTTAATTTATAAACATATGAGATTACGTTAGAAATTGCACCGAATTATACTCCTCAGAGATGCAACATTTGGTGTTCAGGTTGCCTGTATAGATCAGCCACATAGATAATATGCTGATCAAATAGATCCCCGAAAAATAGACCTTATCTGTTCAAATATATCTAGTTTATTTTATATTTTTTTAAGTTTATTGAAGATGAAAGTTAGACTTTTAAATGTCACCTCTAAGTTAAAGTTAATATATTATTTACTGGCCTAAAGCACTCTCCTTCCCTAGACTCTCTCCTTCTCGCCCTCTTTTAAAACCATAATCTTACCCATAGTTATAGTTAACCATGTAATGTAGTCTCTTTCAGATAATATACTATTAAACTTGAATTTATCATCTGGATTTTTACTACATGAAAATAATATATTTTTAAATAATATTATGTTTCAAATTACTAAAATATATTCTTCATATAAATACCAGGTGTTTGAAAAAGAACTCCCTATTTCCGAGATAAATTTTAATGGTGAAACATAAAAAACAATCTTTAATTTAGGAATACATAGTGTAAAAGATAATATCTTTAAGTTTTGGTTTTGTCATATTAAACTTCGACGAGCGCCATTGGTTGCTCTATACATATAATTTTAATATATTTTCTTTCACACCATGTATTATAAATGTAAGTTTAAAATTGTTCCCGAAAATAGGGAGTTATTTTTTAAACAACCGGTACCATAGTGTAGCTTTAAAATCCACTGTTTAACAATACAATTTTGGTTATCAAACTTCTTTAGCGTATTCCATTCAAAAATTTCAAAATTAAATTGTACTCTGGTATTAAAAGTATTAAATTTTAAAACTACAATAAACGAATTGAGATGTTTTAGATATGTATTGTATTTTATCCTCAGGCCCTAACGTATGTCAGGTGCCTTTATTTGTATAGTTATAATTTTACATATCATAATTATTATAGAATTTTGTAGTATTTACTTAACGGCTCAGTGATCTCCTGTTGTAGTGGGATACTGGTTAGCCACCTTGCTGAAACATCAGCAGATAACGAGGCACATGATCCTAGTATCAGGTGTCACTTATCTTGTTGGTCCGGAAAAAAACTGTTTATCAACATCAGTGTCACTGTTACGCTCTTTACTCATTGCCTGTTAAGATGGTGAAGTGGTTAAGATGGTGAACACAGCATTAGTCTTGCATATGTGGACAGTTAGCTATATACAATTTATGTGAACAATAACGAGAAAATAAATTACTATATACCTAATGTAAGAGGATACATACAAAAATGGAAATAACAAATAGTGAGGTAAAAATACAACGTCAACACTCAAAACATTTATGTTTAGTAACAAAATGAATCAAAGGTCTACAAATAATTTATGCGCTTTTTTATAATTTGCTTTTGATATACACTTATAAATTAAATTCTCTTTATTTGTGGTTTCGTCAAAATAAGAAAATATTTAATATAACACACTAAATGCTGTATTTTTGTAAATTGTATTTTAGTATGTAATTGGAAAAACAATTTAAGCTATAATCTTTATCTTCTTAGATGTGTATAGTTATTTTCAGTGAAAATTAAGGAAGTGACTTTAATGGGGCTCAGACTGAAAATTTACGATTCCAGCCTCCATACTAATAAGGGGTTATTTTAAAAAGAAACTGTTAAGAAAAGACAGGGCTAACACCTATAACAGCCAACATTTCGATATCTAGAAAAAAAATTTAAGTTATTAGAAATAAGTTATGGTTTGGCACAACTAGTCACAATATAAATGTAGGGAAGAATACACAAGACAGGCTGAGTCACGGAACTAGCGTCTCCAGGTAACGAGTCACCATGGTGACCAGAGTGAGTCTTATATAACAAGATCTTTCCGTCTGCTTTTTGTACACTGGGGTTTGAAGATTTGTTTTGCTTATTATAAAAATCCGTATTCGTAAACTACAGAGCAAGTTGCATTTTCTTCTTCTTTTATCCTTAAGAATATAGTGTATTTACTATAATAGGTTACTTTATTGTGTACTTTGCGATTACTCGAAGAGGGAAAATTGGATAAAGAGAGACAATTAAAACTAACCAAAACTTGGAACGATAGCTAAGTACTAAAAGTATTACGCAATTAAATGACAAATTATTTTTATCTGCACAAGTAGCTTGACATACTATTCTTAGCAATAATGGTCTTATTGTCATGCCAATTAATCTCTCGGGAAGGAAAATCCTGAGCTGAAACTTAAACGAAATTACAAAAACCCGATAGCACAAGACGTCAGTTACAATTTTACTTGTTCACGATGCTTGGTTTTGTTTAGTAAGTGTAAGTAGACAGAAGTTAATAAGTACTGAAGCTACGGAAACAAAAGTACAGAACAGAAACAGTACAGAAGTTACTGAAAATAGAAAGGTTAATTTTCAAGCTGATATTAGAATATTTTTCCATGAAGACATTTATTTTGGAAATTTATCATTTGAAATACACAGAAAGACAGACGCACACACTTGACATGTAAAAAGCTAAGATTCAGACCGTTGCTAGTGTAAACGCTCGCACTGTTGAGTATAGGCTTGTTTCTTGCACTACGGTGTATTTTTACCACAACAATAGCAGATGTCCCACGTTCGTCATGTAGTGTTCGACAACAGTAGTAATTGTGTATTTTTTGCACCACAAGCCAAATATTTTCATAATTTTAACCATTTGTATGTTATAAATGCACTATAAAATATGTGTATTTTTTACTCCTATAGTATTACATAAGTCAGAACGTTTTTCATAAAGGTTATAATTTTAAATTCATTTCATATAGTTGTTTTATAGGATCTTTGTCATTATGTACTAAGAACATTTGGCTACTCATGATTACAATAATAATTACATGGATTTTTATTTAAATGGTACTTCTTATCAGTCTTCTTGAGTCATTTAACAACTTGATTTAAAAAATAAAACTTTTAAACAACAAATTAAATGATTCATGCGATTTACATTAATTTTAATTTTTAAGGCGTTTTTGTAGGTATAACTATTTAAATGCTATAAAAGAGGAAATGGATTGTCACGGTACGGTATTTAAGGCTCAATTAAGAAAATCGTTATTAATCGGTCTGGCTTTCATAAAACCTTCTTCTAAATCTTTCTTTCAACAAAACCCATGTTAGTTATTATTATAGTGATAAGTGGCCAAATATTCTCAGACAATATTAAGTCCTTCACAAATAGGACATACCGTAAATAATTTTCTTGTTATTGTTAAGTTCATAAATAAACAATATTAGCTTGCACTATAAATAAAATTATGTTTAAAAGCACATACAATTAGTCAAGATTAATTAAAACATACAGAACTAATAGAAACCTTTATTTGATTTTAATATATAAAATATATTAAACAGTGAAAACAATGTTATAATATAATGTAAGATACATACTCAGGACACCTTACAAAATAGTTTGCTTTATTTATTTCAGTCAACAAGATAACAATGATGACTTAAGTAAGCAACAGCGCCCGATCCAACTTGTTTACTTTAACCTTACGACGTTACACGATCTTTGAAGGATAAACATGTGTAGTTTTCTCCAGAGAGGAGCATGTTTGCTGTAACGTCTAGATGAAAAATAAACAAACTGAGCGACTTACAAGTGGAGGAAAAGACGTTTTGGAAGATCTTTCCTCGCATAATATTTCTTTAATATAAATTTGATAAGGGTATTTTGAATTAAATTCGTTTAAAAGTTGTATGAAGCCTGATTTAAATAGTTCTTACTAAAACTACAAAAAATAAAAACGAAGCTATCTATTGTCCATGATTTGAATATTAAACTATCTATAATTTAAAAAACCTTAGAAAAGGATTACATATTTTATAAATTGCATTTACTCAGTTACCTGACTAAGACAAAGCTATTCCTACTTGTGTAGCTTATGAAATAAAACTAGACTCTAGTAAAATATTAAAAGGTTTTAGTTTTTAAAATGTGTAATCGCATACTCTAAAACTTTTATTAATAATAGAAGTATTAATAAATTATTTATTTCCACCATTTTCATACAACAATATCATACAATTTTAGTAATAATATCATAATGTTAGTATCATTCATTTTAAGACGAGATCACAACTATACTATTTGAAGGTACAGACTTTAAAACAAAAACCGAATGCAAACAATTATTGGAAATGAAGCGAGATAAACATTTCTATTGTTTACAAGTTTTTTCTCTTTTATTTAAAACGAGGATATCTTACAACTTACTCAGGGAACCTCTCCATACCTTTTTGTGTTTGGCGTTCATGACATTTTTATAATTCTAAATACAAATTCGTTTTAATAGAAAAATAATTTAATTTAATAAAATAAAGATTGCTTTTATTACAACAGTTTCACCACTGTTCCACCATCGTGCATCCTATCAAGGCCGCAGGCCGTATTATTGCCGTCTATGCACTGCAACATGCAATTGAACATCTAAGGCAGATCAACTTTTGCCGGAAGAGCCTCATTGTATGGAGTGTTCGGCATACATGGGCGCACTTACACAAGAAAAGCAAGCTTTGATCTCGAATGAGCATTCATCCGAGTTTTCATGTCTAATCGGAAGCAAAACAACACTGATCAAGAGCTGCCCGATCTACATGCATGCTATGGATCATAACGTATTAAAGAGAACACACGAAATATTGACTCATTTTAATGTTTACATTTGTATTTCATGGTATATAGGATACTTTTTAATCACACCTTATAAATCGTACACGCTTCGCTCGATGAGGGTTCCGCCCCCAGTCCCCCGCTTGGGGTTGCTCCAGTTGTTATTATAACTCAATGCCCTTCAAGTATTTTCATATAGTATAATGCTTTGATCCATTAAAAATATACCCTCTCTAAATGTTATCTTTATTCAATGGTTTTATCATTTGTTTATACTTTACCATGTGAAAGTTACATTGACAGTTTAAAGGATATTTTTACAGCTGTTTCGATTTCTTTTGTGGTTATTTAAAACTCCAAAAGCCCAATGTTAAAATTTACAGTATTCAAGATACAAATTAGAGGTTTTAAAATTAAAATTTGTAACTTTTCGGCAATTTTCACGGGGGTTTCTAGGTACAACCTAAATGCATGCTAAATTTCACGATTCTAGCTTGTCTGGAATTGGTCTAAAATTCGTACACGTGAGTGAGTGAGTGAGTGAGTGAGTGAGTGAGTTACACATCTGGCTGTAAAGGTATTTAGATGAGATGACTACTGAGACGTCAAGGCTAAAATACAGGAATTATACATGTATAATTGTGTCGTAGCACAGAACTGAACTAAGAAGAAATTTACCATCATGACATCTAGAGAGAGCGGAACTTAAACCACCTTTCAACTTTACTACTACTTAACAACTACACTTATGAATGCTCTCTTAATTATGTCGACTTATATAATACCGGATATTCACAAGAAAGTTTTTGTAAGATAATGTGATTACTTTAAGTACAAAACTAAATATACCTAATTTATTTTGAACATATAAACATTATTTTAGTGAATTTCCCCTATAGGGAAGAAGCCTATACCGTAGGCGGTATATTAAGAAATAAACCCGAGACCATTATAACTTTTTGTTTTGAGGTCTCCATATGCCAAAAACACTATTCGTTCAAATTTATATATACAGGGTGTTCAGAAACTACCGGATCAAACTTCACCAGGCTATTATATAGCTAAAAACATGCAAGATTCATCATATAATGTATAGTCCTATTTCGCTTGGTTTTCTGTCAATCTGTCTGTATGTGTTTTTTACATGAAATGTATTATCTCTGTAAGGGTTTGAGATATCAAATGGAAACTTTGCAAATTTGTTTATCTTAGTGAGGCACATTTTTTTTAAATCTTCAAAAAAATATCACTTCCGGTTTCAAAATGGCGGCAATTTTAAATTTTGAAAGCTTAATATCTTAAAAACGAGAAATGTTATCAGAAAATATTAAAGAGACAAAATATTTAGCCTTTCTTAGCGAAAATATTTTGGTACCTGATTGAATGTTCTCCAATAACTATTAACGGAACTGTTTAGAAATGTCTTAGTTTAGGTTCTGTGCAAATTTAATGATTTACCTAAAGACGTGAAATTATTTAACAATAATTATTGCTGTACTTTTTTATTGAAATTTGACCTAATAAACAATGAATTAATTGTGTAATTTTAATTACTATGTTTATTCATTTTGATTTATTTAACGTACTAAAAAAGACAAACTTCCGAACTCCATTTTTAAATCACTGTGATTATTTTACACTATCCAGTGACTATGGTAGTGTGATCAGCTGATTGTTGATCAGCTGAGTGTTAATCAGCTGACTTTATTTTGATTATTAATAAATTAAATATTCATTATTGTTGTTCCAGTAGTTTGTTTACCTATTTAATTCGTTTTATCTTTACAATGTAAAATCTTTTACAGTGCTATTGTAAGTGTGTGTTTAGTTTATTTTATTTCTTTTTATCAATAATCTGTGCAAAAATGGCACAATATTTATTATCTGAGTATGCAGACATGCATTTTGTTTATGGATTGGCTGATGGTAACGCCAGGCTATCTGAAAGACTCTACGCACAACGTTTTCCTGACAGACAACACCCGAGCTACAAAGTGTTCATTTCACTTCACAATCGTCTCAAAGAAACAGGTAAGGTTGTAAAGGACATGGCGGGAACAGGTCGGCCAAGATCAGTCCGTACAACTCGTTTCGAAGAAGCTGTTTTGCAGCACGTAGAAGGAAATCCTTCAACAAGCACAAGGGCCATAGCACATTCCATGCGCACAAACCATAGTACGGTATGGAATGTACTTCATGAACAATTGTTGTACCCTTTTAAGGTTCAAAGAGTGCAGGAATTACATCCTAGAGACTATGATCAAAGGGTACAATGTGCACGATGGTTTTTACACAAAGAGGTTGAAACGCCAGACTTCTTAAAAAGAGTTCTTTTTACTGATGAAACAACATTTACTCGTGAGGGAATTGTAAATAAAAAAAAACAACCACTTCTGGGCCCAAGAAAACCTTCACGAAATAAGACAGCAAAATTTTCAAGTGCGATTTTCTGTAAACATATGGGCTGGTATTGTCAATGACACATTGATTGGACCATACATGTTGCCTAATAGGCTTAATAGGCAAACTTATTTAACTTTCCTTCGAGATGTTCTTCCTGAATTTCTTGACAATCTCCCTCTGGAAGTTAGGCTAAACATGTGGTTCCAGCACGATGGTGCACCACCTCACTTTGCCAATGAAGTCCGGGACTACCTAAATGATGTGTATAGTGACCAGTGGATCGGACGAGGTGGCCCAGTCCCTTGGCCACCAAGGTCTCCGGATCTAACTCCGTTAGATTTTTATGTGTGGGGGCACATGAAACAGTTGGTTTATTCAACACCTGTTCAAGATGCCAATGACCTTGTGGCTCGAATTGTGGAAGCTGCTGAAATCATTAGAGAACAAAACTCTTTTGAAGAGGTCCGACAATCATCTATTCGTAACTTCACACTTTGCAATAGTTTTCGTGGAGGCCACCTTGAGCATCTGCTAAGAAACAATAATTAAAATTGTAGATAGATGTTACTTGTTGTGAGTTACTAATTATGTTTATGTTATTATGTTCTTGTGAGTTTATGTTATGTTATTATTTATACTTACAAAGGCTTAATTACTAGGACACTTTTTTTAATAACTAAATGGTATTACTGGTATTTGAAAATAAGTTCGTTCTTCAGGTTTTTGTAAATATCCACTTCACTTTTCTGTTTTAATTTGCAGTAACAAACTTGTTTGTAAATGAATTAATTACATTTAAAAAGTAAATATTCTAATTTCAATTATTTATCGCTTCATTCATTGCTCTACTTCTAATTTAAAACATGATTTACAAAACGTTATCAACTCCGTAGTTGCTTGGGGTAGCGATTCTGGTTACATAGATTGAAAAATTGGAAAATTCCAAACAGTTCCGTTAATAGTTATCGGAGAGAATTCAATCAGGTACTAAAAGGTTTTCGCTAAGAAGGACTAAATATTTTGTCTCTTAATATTTTCTGATAACATTTCTAGTTTTTAAGATATTAAGCTTTCAAAATTTAAAATTGCCGCCATTTTGAAACCGGAAGTGATATTTTTTTGAAGATTTAAAAAAAATGTGCCTCACTAAGATAAACAAATTTGCAAAGTTTCCATTTGATATCTCAAACCCTTACAGAGATAATACATTTCATGTAAAAAACACATACAGACAGATTGACAGAAAACTAAGCGAGATAGGACTATACATTATATGATGAATCTTGCATGTTTTTAGCTATATAATAGCCTGGTGAAGTTTGATCCGGTAGTTTCTGAACACCCTGTATATGTATAAATTATATGTGCGTGTGTCCGTTAACACGATAACTTGAGTAAAAAACGTCTGATTTTGATGAAATTTGGCTCAAATGTGTAAAGTAACATTCATGACTTTCAGGAAGTTCAAAAACCAGAAAAATCGGACCGTAGGAAGTTTATGGAGGTTTACAATTTTCCAAAAATCAGGTTTTTGCATTTTTTATAATACAACTTGGTATGCAGGTTTGACTGGTTACGTTGTATTGATAATTGCATAAAAACACATATTTTGTGTTCCTTGTTGCAGCAAACCTGCGTGCTCAGCTTTCAATGTTATTCTTACTGAGAATAAATAAAATGTTATATTTCACACTTATTTATTCGTGTATTTACATGAAACTTGGTGAGTGGATTTATGTGGCAGTGAGAAACATATACATGTATTGGAAATTCGCTGAGTACGCAGGTTTACTGCTACGGGGGTGTTTATGATTGTATTTTGTTTTTATTCGAGTTATTTTTTACTAAATTTAATTATAATATCGTTCAAGTTACTAGATTATAATGAATAGTAATTCGAAATACAGTACAGACGAAACATGATGGTACCAATCTGAAAGGCGGTGGAAAAATCATTGACAAATGAAAGACTAGTTACTCAATATTAAAAGCCTCTTATCTCAATCCAATCGTGGAATAAGTATTAAACAGTGCATGCAATACGATATACTGTATGTATGCGGAAGTTTGAATTCGATCAGCTAATATGGAGATGTGACAACAAATATATAAAAACCAAGTTTCATACAACACACAATGTTTGTAATACAGAATTATCGAAGGTTTTTCTTCAGATTGTATCATTCTTATACAGCCTTTCTCCATTTCTGCCGTTGAATAATGCTGCACCAAAAACTGTGCAGGATCATAAGTACAAAAGTAAATCGTGAACACCAAATTAAAATATCAAATTGTTACAAACAAAATTACAGAACAAAAATAAACGAAAACCCCCTTTTGGTCACAAAATGAGCTACACATGTTAGGCGAAAAGGCGCTGTTTAATGGATTGTCTACTAAATTCTTACAACCCTAATATAAAGGCATTTTAATGCCCCTAGATCATAATAATAATATCATTATATTATTTCCAAATTTCTTTACCCTTAAAGATTTTACAGCCTCGTAGAGTTAAAGCTCCAAAGACCTATGAGCTTATACCGATTATCCTAGATTTTTGGTATTCCAACAAATTTTGCTTTACATTTCAAAATTGTGTATATTGCATTCATAGCAAATTCAACCTATGATGAATACATAAAATAGCACTATTACAAATATTTTTTTCGGAGCGAACACATTTCAATGCAGCAGGTGACCATGAAAATTGAGAACGTAAATCCCTGCAGATGTGGGTATTGTGCACCAGACGGCTGTATTGTTTCTTGCTGGGATTAAAATGTTGAAATATGCAGCCTACCAATGCAGCTTATCTAGGCATACAGTATCGTTCTGTTTGTCAATTATGAATTTTTGTTTAGTTCCAAACATATCATAGTGTCTACAACAAAACGTGATAAAAATAATTGTAGATAAAAGGTGGTTAAAGTCCTGTTTGGTTAAATATGTTCCTATGTGATAAAGTGCTTGAAAACAATACATGCTGTGTTGGAGCAGTCGCAACAGAATGACGAAGTAACACTTGAAAATTTGTTATAATACATTTTAGTCAATGCAAATTTGAAAAGTTATACAAATAAATATGTTTTAGTTAGGTGTTTTAAAGAAGATTCTTTAAAAAAACTCTGAATTAAAATAATCACGTTGAGTCTTTGGCGTAGTGGTCAGGGAGACCAAATCTGAAACTAATGCAGTGCCCTGTCGAGGGTTTGAATCCTAGTCCTGTCAGGTAAACTTTAACATTACTGAACAAATTTTAATGTAGTGGTTGACCCCTTGCTCTGCTGGATTCATTTTACGCACAGTCATGTAATGTATGTAGATGAGTGAAAAAAGGGGGGAAATACCCGCCAATCAAATAAAAATATGTCTATTTTTGTTAGTTTTCCCTTAAAAAAACAAAACTAAGAACCATTACCTTGTTCTAATAAGCAAATTATATAATTTCAAATTAAAATAAAATGCAGAATAAATAAACACGATGTTTAAGCTAAAGTAAATTTAAGTTACAATATCAAAGTTTACTAGGAACGTTATTTCACCTAGTATAATTAAAAGTATTTATTATTAAAAAATACATTTTTAAAACATATTTTAAACAGAACAAAACTGACATCTGATCTATCATACTTGGGCTACCTGGTAGGTTGGCTACCATGGCAACCAGTCTCCTGGACGACGCTTCTTAGTAGTTAGGCCCCCGCAATAACTGGAATGGGTTACTGTGGAAACTGTGGATTAGTGTAAAGGTCTCAACAATCAATAGTATTATTATATTCAAGGCTTGGCGCATTTTCATGGAAATTTATGTACTATTTTCCGGAGAAGTATTACAGGATTACATTATTTCAGAACTGTCTCGTCAATATTCATTAATGAGTACTCCAAACAATTAAGTGAAGAGGATTACTTTCCGTTCTAAACCTGACCTGCAAAAGATTTTAGTTAAAGTAATTCATCTCTTTTCTATGATAATAATCTTTATTTTCCAAACAGGATGCACTTACATGTTTCCAATCCCAGAAAATACCAAGATACTTTGGTCAGCTGGGCTGAGACCAGTGATTCCAATAATTACAACCAATTTCAATAATATATACACAGTAAGTACACATCAAATAATTAAAAAATAGCAAGGCTGGAATTATAAAATGGTCTAAGTTAGCTTATTATCCTAAATTTGGAAAATAGGGTTTGGGCTTCCAAGGCATTGCCTGTAGGGAAGTTATCACAGAAATAGATAAATTTAGTGGATAGACAAATCAACTTACATACTTGAATATAACATCAAACTCACAACTGTACATAATAAAATAAACAAATCTTAACAAAAAATACCAATTGCCTAAATATATTAGTTGTAGCCTTTATTACGAATGTTAAACGTCACTCTTATCCCCACTTTACATAATCCGAATTGTTTCCATCACTCTTACGAGGTACTTGCAGAAAAACTCTAAAATATCTTAAAAAAATACGTTTAGCACATTCATTTAGTTATAATTAAATACACATATACACACAGTCACTAAAAATACGCATACATACTAATAAAGACAGACACCCACACATACATGCACACAACAGTATAAATGCACACATCAGTGTTTAACATATTTATATTCACATAAAAGTAAGCATAATTACTTACTAACCTAAACAACAAATACAAACACACATTACTAATTTTTTTACATCTGTTTACTAAAACACACTTTCTTAATATCATCTATCATAAATAAACAGTTTCTCAGTTTGCATAGAAACCTGTTCAAATTATTTTCTTGCCTAATTTCTATCGGTAGTTTGTTTAACATTTTTGGAGCCAAGAAACTGCAGGTTTTTTTAAATGTTGTTAGGTCTTGGGATGATATACTCAGCCGTAGTTCTGTTTAGTTTTATATTAATTTTCATCATAGCACCCTATACTCCTAAAATAAAATAGTTTTAAAACCTTATATGAAAACATATAACGTAATGGTAATATTTTTTAGGATTGAGTAGATAGACAAATCAACTTACATACTTGAATATAACTTCAAACTCACAGCTGTACATAATAAACATAAACAAATCTTAACAAAAAATACCAATTGCCTAAATCTATTAGTTAATCTGTTTGTTTGTAATAGTTTAGACGGTTCAGTGTACGTTTTTCTTTATATAATTCTGATTAACTGCTCTTGAAGAGTGATTAAGGATTTTAGGCTTGTTACATAAGGATACTCCGTAATCAAACCGACTATGCACTAAAGACAAATACAACATTCTTAAGATGTCATTATTACAAATAGAGCGTAAATAATACAATTGCCTCAGTACAATTAATATGTTATGCTTTAAGTTTGTTATGTTTCTTTTAATCGTTAACTTACTGTCTAATGTTGCACCTAAATATTTTAGATATTCTTCTCCTCCTACTTTTTAACATTTTGACACACATACACTATTAGTACATATACTTGCTACACACCTATATACAATATTACTGAGGTGTATGTTGTCCCTTCTTAAAATAAAATGTGTATAAATATTTAGTTTTTTCTGCACTTAAGGTCATGTTGTTTCCCAAAAACCATCACCTGAGGGCTTGTAAATCATAGTGCATATCAATTTCTATTTCTCCCAATTTGTCTCTTATGTAACAAAATGCTGTGTCGTCTGCAAAAGAAAACACACTTTCCTTAAAGTTAGGACTGAACAAATCGTTTATGTTTATGAGAAATAATGTAGCTCTCAGGACCGAGCCTTGTGGCACCTCAAACTTTATTTCCCCAAATTTACTCATTGAATCATTTTCTTTGACACATTGTCGCCTTCCATTTAAATAGCTTTGAAACCAGTCACATGCAACTAGTCTTACCCCACTATTAAATAGCTTCTTCATCAAAATACCGTGGTTAACTGTATCAAAATCTTTAGTTCTTTGAGATATATTGGTATTTCACTGTTGCCAAAGGCCGTTTGGTTTAATTAATCTAGTTAGCCGCAACGTTAAATGACACCAATCAGGGTAATCATATCAATCAATTAATCATTGTTTGGGCTTTTGTATAGAAGCGTTTTGTGGTCGTCGATCTTCTTACACCAAAAGCATAAAATATCATTAATTAAAGTTTGACAGAAGGGAGTTGTAGTCTTTCCCAATATATTTTTCTATTTTAAGTGCAACGATGTAGTTTAACTGACTGATTATTTTGGATTGACTGTGTACAGCTTAAATTTATTAGACTTTTTTAACCTTTCACAGAGTAAGGTATACATAAAAAAGTGTTTATCCTTGAGTGTGTTTCTCCATTCTTTAAATCATTATAGCATTTTTATTTATTAAATAGATCAGAAGGTTTGGATGGCGTACTCTGTAGAGCTTATTTTTTGTTCAGCCATTAAGAATGGGTATATTTTAAATAAATAACTAGTTGTTAATCAATAAAATTTGACGGATGCAACATTAAGGTTGATTATTCAATGGTAGTCTACAGGAAAATCCACCAACAATGAAATATTCAGAGTTTGTCCTACATTATAATAATGTGACTCACGACTTCACTCCGTTACTCTCCACAGTAGTTTTCATTTTTAAATTTAACATATGAAACAAAACACGACAAATACCTAAGCTAAAAAAGGAATAGTTTTTATTCTTTAATCTACGAGTTATTTTCAACGTTAGTCGTTCCCACAATACAAATAAATTTAAACTGTACGTTCTGTACATATTGCCTACAGAAACAAACGAAAAATAACGCACTTAATGGCACTTTGATAATGTCCCAATTCTTGTATGTTTTATGAAACCTGAGTGATATTTTAGGCAATAACAAAAACAAGAACACAAAAAAGATAAACAAGTTGACATAAATATTTGATTAACATTAATTAACATTTCAATATTGCGGAATCTAAAACTGTCACCAATCGCATGTCACATGAGTCACCTTTTATACGTTGTTTGTTAGCAATAATATTAATATTGCATTTTTGTCATTCCCATTATAGACATAAACATACATAGACGGCTGTAGTTTGTTACATTCAACAAATTGTTTGTTAAAAACATTATGATATGTAGTTTTAGTTTAAACAATATGAAACATACGTAAATGTTACATTAAACAAAAATGTACAGTTATGGTTTAGTTGGTTTAAATTTGTTACTAATAACCATTTTTATTCTTTATTTTACGAATAGCTAAACACTATTTATGTTTATTTTTTTATAATCTGGTAAGCATATAACTATTTCAACCAGTATTGTTTTACTGGTTATGGCTAAGTTAATAAAATATGTTATTTTCTCAGCAGATTTAGTTAATGATGATAAATATAAATATGTAACACATTGAGGGATTAAAAAATACATATTCATACATTTATAGATATCAAAACTTTGTGACGAACTACTGCCGTTCCGTACCATATTTTCTGCGGCAGTGATTCACTGAACTACAGCCGCCTAGCCATTAACAAATGTATGTGGCAACGGTCAATTACGCTTTCGCAGTGTTTTTATTTCGGTATTTATAACGAGCTACCGCCGCGCCGTTTAGATATAAACGCACGTATACGGCAATAGTTCGTTCTGTTTTTGTAGTAATTCTGTTTTTTGTTTAGTAACTAAGGTTTCTAAATTTGTCTATTCAATTAATTTACAATTTCATGTAAGCACAAATAAGAATTACAATAAGGTATCATCATGTCATCCATTCATTTAACATGTACACTTAACACCAACGGAGATATAGCCCAGCATAGATGCAGGTAGTATTTAACACAGCAAACAAATCAAGACTGCTATGCCAGTTAAGGACTTTAAAACCGGAAAAGATGCTAGGGGACACTAACAAAAGATCGTTGGCAGATACTCACATGCGAGTCTGTGCACCTAGTGCTTCCAGACAACAGCCTGGAGCTAGAGACGGGGTAAGGCACATAATAAGAGAGTATCGTATCGAAAGCCCATGAATACCAACCTCCGAGGTGCGTGAAATACATAACTGCACGACATGCTACGATCCAACAGTACTAAAGTATATATACTGTACGGTCCTCCGAACTCACGGGAACAAATACTAACAGAAGTGGCGACAACCCTTGAGACTTCACCACAAATGGAACCACCGGCCACTCAATTGGAGCCCATGGCCAACTACTCACTGGTGGCTGATCCATCACGAAGGTACTCTCCCCAGTACTGTGCATTACTCTCCCCAGGGTCGCAATGAATGAGCAGTTACATCGAGGAGTTCAAGTACGACATATTCTTTAATACCTGTAGATCAACTGACAACTCCTATGAATGCTTCGTGGACTGGTCCTTGATTTACTCCGACAGCTACACTGCAACTACCCCCGGCTACACCCCAACTACCCCCGACTACTCCAAGGTGAAGGCAAAGGTTAGTACCATTCATAGTCAGTTGCTCTTCAGGTAAACACTGCATATGAGTATCTGCCAACGATCTTTTGTTTGTGTCCCCTAGCATCTTTTCCGGTACTAAAGTCCTTAACAGACATAGCAGTCTTGATTTGTTGTCTGTTTTTAAATGCGACCTGCGTCAATGCTGGGCTCTGGCTTCGTTGGTGTCGTGTGCACATGTTAAATTAATTGATGACATGATTATAACTTCCTGTAATTCTTGTGTGTGCTTACTTGAAATTTTAATTTAATCGAATACAAAATATAGAAACCTTAGTAACTAAACGATGCATTAACACGTCATGGAAACCGAGTAGGTCGGCGTTAGTCTGAATTATATCGGACTAGTTATGAATCTTATACGGCTTTCCCTCATGATATCGAACAGCCTATCATATTCTAATTAATTAATGCCATAAAACTTTGCTTAGTTGACCGCTTAGGACGATTAAACATGAAAATAAGTACACGGCAACTGTTTGAAAGTTTTTATTGAGAATCTAACAGGGATAGCGACGGACTACTGCTATTCCGTACAATTTTATCTGCGGCAGTGCTTCAAAGTTAACCACTGCCGTAGTCCGTCCCTATCTCTGTTATATTCCTAATAGAAACTTACAAACAGTTTCCGTGGACTTATGTTCATGTTTAATCGTCCTAAGCGGCTGTAGTTCAGTGCCTCAGTGCCTAACTTTGAAGCACTGCCGCAGATAAAATTGTATGGAATGGCAGTAGCGTCACAATCAACGAACACTCTGTATACAAAGTTTGCCAACGTCAGAGGTATCCCATATTAACGGTGCAGCTAACTGAGTATTTTCTTTATCAAGGAATGTTAATAAGGAATGTGTAGGGCTCATATGTAACCCGTGACTGACTGACCAATCTTGTATTTGAGCAAAATTAACCGACTTTGTTGTTAACTTTGAAGCATTGCCACGGATTCTGCCAGCGTCAATTGGATTCCACACTGACGGTGCAGCCAGGTGAGAACTTTCTTTATCAAATAATGTGAACAAGGAATGCTTAGGACGATTGTGTAACCCGTAGCTTACTGTCCATTACCATGCAAAAGTAGATTGCTGACTATTTTTTCTTATTAAAATTGAACCGATTATTAAAATAATGATACCGATCAAAAATAACCTGCAATTAAATTAAATGCATTCGGATTTGTGTAATATATGCCAGTTCTGCTTACATAAACAGTAACGGGAACTGTACACAAGAAGTAAACCAGACTGCGATGATTGGTGGCTTTCCCCACGGATAATTGAGACAGTAGGGGTTTTTGAGCTAATGCTATAAGTGACCGACCCTATATGTTAGGTCTTATGAACTTTTTACCTTGCCAACGTCTGAGGTATCCCACGTTGACAGTGCAGATAATTCGTCTTTCTCAAAAAATGTTAACAAGGAACGTGTAGGACGCATATTAAATCCGTGGCTGACCGATTTCGTTGTTATCTTTGAAGCACTGCCACAGATTTTGCCAAAGTTAATTTGATTCCAAATTGACGGTGCAGCTAGCTGAGGACTTTCTTTATCTAAGATTTTAAACAAGGAATGTGTAGGACGATTGTGTAACCCGTTGCTGACTGTCCATTATTCGTGCAAAAGTAGATTGCTGAATAGATGACAGCTAAAGCCTAACGAACTATTGCCACATGCATTTGTTAATGGCTAAGGGGCTGTAGTTTAATATTGATACGTTGTACTAAATATTATATTCTTAGTAAACCCTATTGTTTTTATAAAAAAATATATAAAACCAAAAGTGTGCAGATATATTTGTATAATTAAACATTCAAACAACTAGCTTGACGTGTGCTAAGTGCGGATAGCTCCAGGCTCTGATCGGATTTCTCTGTCAGGCTTTGCCAATAATTGGGGTTGGTGATGATTTCATCTCTAAAAGCTTAAATGGTTCATGTGTGGGTTTCATGTGATACATTTTGATGCTAAGCTTTGCCATGTCGTGATGTAATAGCTTATCATACGAGTGAGAAGTATATGTTTAAAACGAATACATAAAAGCCTAAATGTAAACAAAATCTAATGTATTTTCACTACACACAGAAGCTCTTTGTCACCACTACGACACAGTAGGGGAAATGGATTATATTATTTATCTTTGCCTTATTTATAAAAACCGTGACCACAAATAAACATTGTTCCACTCGGTTTTTTTCTACTTAGGTTTATTGTTAAACGACGTTTTGACATTTTAGTATGATGTCAGACTCTTTTAGCTGCATGAGTACACAATTCTCTGTTAAAATCTTTGGGTTTTATGTACTCAAAACAAAATTTATACACGGCGTTAAATTAGCATATGATTTTTCCCTTCAACAGGTTTTAATGAAATTATGTTATGCTAGCTATAATTACCCAACTAGAGTATATATATAAAACTGAAACATAAAAAAATTAATTGAATACTACAATGGGTAGTCGTAATTTCTCTGTTAAATGTTAAATAAAATTAAATTTCAAAACTATTAAAATGGTGGTTAGAGAATAATTATTTGGAACAAACTATGGCAAGGGTATAATAATCTCAATACTCTCTCAGTCTATTTTATTAAAACTCCGCTAAATACCAATAATATATAATTGCTACGGTGGGTAGTTTAGGTGAACATGTTTTTTTTTATAAAAATTAGGAGTGCTATAGATAAATATACTTCTTCGAGTTAAAAAATTATCTATACACATTTTAAAATAGCACAATGAAAGAGAAAACAACGACTTTAACGGTTCAACAGCTTCAAAATTTCATAAATCATTAAGAATTATTAACGTTTTGCAATAATTGTTAATAATTCAAATCGTAAGTACTATTTTTGCTTATTAAAATTGAACGGATTATTAAAATAATGATACCGATCAAAAATAACCCCCAATTAATTTAAATGCGTTCGGATATATGTAATATATGCCAGTGCTAGTGGCTTACATAAACAGTAACGGGAACTGTACATAAGAAGTAAACCAGACTGCGATGATTGGTGGCTTTCCCCACGGATAATTGAGACAGTAGGGGTTTTTGAAATCAAACAAAGAGGCTCTATTAAGACTCCCTTGTCAATCCAACGAAGATGAGAAAAGTTGCTATTCTCAGAATTTAAGGTTACTTTAAAAATAAAATATTTACTAACAGTATTTAGTTTTCATTTCTTGTGAGGATTAATGTAGGCCCCTACTTGTTACATTAATCCTCTTACTACCGCTCTTACTAAAGTAAAATATTTACCTACTACCGTTTGACATTTTAAATGTAATCTATTCACAGTTTCATACATTTTATTTTCAGTCCAACATGGTTTGCTCGGTTTTGTGAAATGCTATAAAGTTCTGTTGTAGTTTATTGTATAACAGTAAATCACGTTTTCGGCAGGGCAGTCTGTTGTAATATTGTTTGCTGTGAAACTATAATAAATATCAAGGTTTAATGTTAATTACATTTAATTTTTTTTCTTTTCTACGCCAACGTAAATTGTTTACAAATGTTGTCAGAGGACGACGGTCTAAACCTCTCAAAGCCATGTTTTCACCCTGGGAGTTGAATCCGTGACTTCTCTCCCCGAAATCAAAAACGCTAACCGTTCAGCTAGCAAGTCGACCTTTTAAGCCTTGAATACAAGCTTTTGCACCAATAAATGTTTAACGGTTAGCGTCTTGGACTTCGGTTCAAGGGGTCACGGGTTCGAATCCCGGGATGTCCACAACAATTTGAGGGGTTCGGAACGCTTTCCCTTAAAAGCGTTTGTATTGTACTCTTAAGAGAAATGCCACTGGCATTGAAATACAAAAAAATAGAAATGCAGTTTTTCCAATAGTTGGGAATCTCCACTCTATGATCGTACAATGTTAATTGATTATTGGTTTGTTAGGGCTTGAGTAAGGATAATGAACTCAATATAAAGCATTTCTCTAAAGACAGACCAAGAAATTTAAACTATTAAGGACTGATCTTGCAAGTAAAACAGTTTTCTAAATGGTGTTATCAGAGTAGTCAAATTAGTCAAACAAATATTAATGACAGAGTGATAATGTATTACAATACAATTTAATATGTAGCTGCCGTTCAATAATTTAATTCATAGATTCAATATGATATAGTAATGCACTCTGTGACATTTATCTATTGAATGTTGTACATTTGCAGATGGAAATTGTTTAAGCAGTATTTATAATCTTAGAATACTAAAATATTATAAATTCCTATCCATCATTCATAGCTATAAATCTGTAATAAGCAAAATAATAATGACAATTTGTATTCATCTGTGCTTATTTAATCGGATAACGGTTTTTTATCCCCCTATTCCTCTCCCTATAATTTGTAACCGATTTAAAAATTGTTGATGTCGTTGGATGGAGCTCAATTTTAAGTTGTTTCGTCTAAATGTTCAACTTTATTTTACGACCCTATAACTTACCTTAAATTTTGGGCTTTAAGCATAAGGTTAACATTTGAATTTATATTAAATTGCATACAGCCTGATCACTGAACAGCTGTTGAAACGGTGAAAAACAACTTTACAGCAAAAACAGTGTTATTATTGCAAAATAAATACCTACCTAATTAGCTAAACTAATGTTATGTAATGGGATGAACCAATAATATCTTATCTATTAATACGTTAAGCCGATCTTTGTTAAGAGAACTCCTTCGTTATTTCTGAACCGATTTTGATGTTTGAGGTGTCAAAATATTTGTCCTGATTCTTAGTTGGGCATAAGGGTTTTTATTTTACTATATTTTCAACCTTAAGTGCACGGGCTGCCCTCAAAATTCGTTTTCTTCCCATAAGATTAACATGGGAAATCATTTTATTTGAATTGCAGCTGTTAATAGGTTATGGATAGGTTATTAGCGATACCATATGTTACAGGTAAGGAGTATATTTATTACCTATATAAATCAAACAAATCCTTTTCTTTATCACTTTGAAGAGTCAAATGTTGTATGCAACGGAGATATTAAAATTGTTGTTCTTAAAATTGTATCCGTCTGTCAGTTTATAAGCTACCCAACGCAGGCTGTGGTGCCAACGCGTTTCACAAAACATAACTGCACTGAGTATAGAAAATGTTTTGCCCATTTTCTTATGAAAGAGGGGTCTTTTGGCTGTTTAAAATCATAGTATGTCATTAGGGTTATGCCCCTATGTTCGGCCCAGCTATAAAGTCGATATTAATGGTACAGGTTACTCAACCTTTCACAACAAAATACACCATATTTTTTCTAATGAGCATTTAGTCAGCCAATCTTACATTTTATCACAGAAAGGAGGAAACACGTCTGCTTTACTACTCTACAAAGCATATTAAAAAAATGCACGACAATGAATCATTGGGTACGTAACACATAAGGTCTTGCAACAAGGCATTTAAAGCTCAGTTTGTCTAGGTACTCATTGTGATTTTAATACTGAATATTTTAAGTCCACCTTCAATAAGTCCAACAAACGAAGGAGTTATTGAGCAAATATTTGGAAATGTGCCCATACAAAAAAAAAAAAAAAAAAAAAGAAAAAAAAGCAGTTTCGGGGTTATTTCCGTTCCAATGAGGCTCGGTCCTAAATGACCTTCAACATTTCCATGTTAATTATAAACTTACTATAGACCGTTTAAGCTAATATTTGGTTTAAAGACATCAAGCAATGCACTATAATCAGAAAAAGGCCTATTCTTTCCATCCCGTACGATCGTTGGGACTTCTCTGCTTCGTCGGCCTTTAAAATTGTAATTTAATTATTACTGACGTAGTAGTTAACTGGACCGATTCAGCATATGTTTGTTAGGAGGATAGATATCAGAATAAAACCTTTGCCTACTCCTGCTCCAACAATCCTTTACTTTAGGGCTCTCCAAATGTTGAAACTATCGAATTGATTGGTTAATAAATGTGATCTAATCAGGCCTCATCCATGGAAAAATATAGTATTGTGTAGAAAGATATTAAAACAAAAAAAAAACTAGCGTTGGAGTTAGGTTAAGATTTTTAAATAAAAACAATGATTAGAATAAATATATATGCAACTTTAAATATACATTATTAGGTTATGTAACCATTCAAATTGAAGATTAAAAATAAAACGGACATGCCCAAAATTAAAATTACTGAGCAAATAAGCAAACCAAATATGCTCGTCTTGGGGAGGAACCGTGAATATAAGTATATAGGCATTTTTAACAAACTGACTGGCTTTTCTAGAAAAGCTCGGTCCCCTAAGTGCTTTAACAAATGTAACTAACCTCTCAAATACAGTTTTATTGTACTGTGATCGTAAGCGAAGCCGCGACGGGCTACTAGTTCATTGTATAATGCAACACCAGAACTATTAAAAATGGGGTAGAGCTTTGCAATAAGAAGGTTTAAAATAGAGGATTATGTCTAGTTACATTTTTAATATCAAATGAAAAGTCAAAAGTTTCCTTGATTTTGAATAACATGTTACATAATATATTGTATTTTAGGCAAAATATGGTTCACTACAAATGTCTAGTTACTGCAAGGTCTTTATCAAGACCTATCGCAAGTTTGACATCCCTCTAAAGACGAAGGTTTCACGCACGTGGCGACGCGTGGCGGTGGTGACATGTACTCAGCTCGCTAGTGATTGATTTCCTCGACATACGTTGCTTTCACAGGAATTGAATACACAACGCCAACGATCGATCACTCAGACACCGAGTATCCCGGTGACATCAAAAGAAACAATTTCGTTTTATTTATAAGTAATTATAAGTACGTCAAAACAGATGACGGTTATATTTATTGTTAACAAAAGTCCTATGAGTGTTAATGTATATAATTTGGATAATCGCAACGACGAGGTATACACAAAGAGTATTTATACAATGCATGTTTGTGAAACTTGCGTAAGATGACAAACCATGGCCTGATTGTTTGAGTAAATCACTAGGGCCAATAGTTCTCACCAAGTTACTTCATGGAGACATTTGACATTGTCAGTTACACCAAATTTCGTTCTTTAAGAATTAATTGATGTAAGCGAATATATGGAACCCTTAACTAAAAACTCTTAGTAACAGGGAGAGTAATAAATATGCTGAATTAATTATTTATTACTTTTTTTGTGGGAGAGGATAAAAATGCATTTACGCACAGAGGTGGGCCAACTTGTAGTGTAGGACTCCTACATAAAAAGGTATAGTTCCTAAAACGCCCTCATCAATCTTTGGGACTCTAACCTGCAATTGTTTTGTCACATTACTTTAACCTAGGCCTAAATTTGGTTTAAGCCCACAAGGCATCATCTTATTTTTTCTGCGGAGGATATCCTGGAAAATACGAGAGAAAGAGTCCCACTTGTCCTTACCCTCCATCATCTTTCCACAGACCTCGTCAACCAAAAATGCAGCCAATGAACATGTGGCCTCCAGTGGGGCCGGACCGTGAAAGAAAGTGTGTTCCTAGACGTCATTAATGCCCAGACAGTAAATTCAATCTAGTGAACCACCTTTGTCCATCAGGCGCAGGTAGGACCTGAAATAACCGTGACCTGTGAGGAACTGAGTCAGGCTCATCGTGCCGCCGTTTCACCTACGATTAGATTTGCTAAGTCTCCAAGTACATTGTCCCCGGGTTTCCTGATCCCAGCTATTTATAGAATTAACTAGAAATGTGCGTGTCATGTCATAAATAGGTCATGTCACAAATATTAATATTATTAATATCATAAAAATTACTTATTGTTATAAACAATATGCCTACGGCCTACAGATTCATTCTTTAAACTGAAAAGAGATAATTTAAAATAAAATAAAATAATACAAATACTTTACATTTGGTTATAATTATATTTATTATCTATTATAAAATGCAGATAGTCTATTTACTCTTAATTTATAATGACTAAGATATGTGACGGTACTTTTTACACAATGTGAGAAGAATTAAATAAAAAAAAACTCCATGAAGTCTGCTCCAGTAACCAGAAATAATTTGAGTAACGTTGTCCAGTTAGCTTTGTTGCCATGGTAACCACTCTAATATAATATGCTTATCCCTACCTCTTCTTTATAATTGCGTGTTATTTTTATTTAAACTAAATGTATTTTTATGTTGATTGTACAGAATTTTTTTTAAACGAGTTTTGCATATTCAAATAATATTTAATTTTTCACGGAAGTAAGAAACGAAAATCTGAGAGTAAAGCACATTAGGCCTACTTTTAATACTTTTGATTTAAAACACTTTAATGCATATATAACACAAACAAACTTATGTTGCACACAAATTATGTTTTAAATACTGTAATTACGTGTATTATAATTTTATCTGACAGCTTGGCATACTATTTGTTCACTTACAAATACCTAATACCAATGTGATAAAATATTTATAATAATGCAATACGAATATTTATATATGTTTCCGATATTTGTTCTGGCATGCAGCTAGTCCAAAGTGAAAAAGTAATATAATTAGAAGATGAATTCAGTGAGAACTAAATCATAAAACATAATTATTTTAAAAATGTTTTGGTTATTTCAAAGTTAAAAATTGTTATATACATATTTATTTCACAAGCCATGAACTTAAGGAGTAAATTTGAATCCTAAATTAATTAACGCACAGGCAGGTTTTTGTAGGTACTAGAGCTAAAGAACAATTTATAGTATTAAGGTTGTTCGTTCAAAAAATAAATTTCAGATTTTTATGTATGAATGTGTTTGTTACAATGTACTAAACACGAGAATGAGGGGCGATTTTTGGGTGTTTTGTTACCAATAAGCAAAGCAACCCGTTGATTTTTTTTTAAATAAAAATAAATTTTTTGCTTTCTAAATGCTTCCTTTATGCGTTAAAATTAAAAATAATAAAAATCTGAAAAACAATTTTTAATTTTATTTTGTTTTACACCTTATTTTAAAATTAAGATTTAGACAATAAAAAACGAGTTTTGTTTTAATAGATGTGGGTTTTATCTGATATTGTATAGGCGTTTTTAAATCTTTTCTATGTATAACAGTTCTGCTTCCTTATTGGTAAAAGTAGCACCATGTAGGGTCGGCACGCTGCACTGCAAGTGTAGTGGTGATCACCTACAGTGCCCGCACGCGTCGAGGGGCGAGGTGCGTCGCCGCTCAAGGTCATACCGTACTCCGCGCGCTTTCTGTGTTTCTCTCTCTCTTTCTGTCTCTCTCCTCTGCACTCCCACCACTTCTTCAGTTTCACGCGTAAAATTCCGGCAAAACAGATTCTGCGGCCCTGCGGCAAATTGACAGATTCACCTGTTTTAGCGAATTTCCCCTCTAGGGAAGAAGCTATTACCGTAGTCGGCATGGTAAGACCTAGGCCCGGGACCATGATAACTTTTTGTTTTGAGGTTCCCAGACCCCAAAAAAACCATTCGTTTGAAACTGTACACACACACATATATATATATATATATATATATATATATATATATATAAATCTCACTATCTATTCAGCTGCCATACGAATTTAGGTTAAGTAGCTGCCACCCCAAATTTTAGAGTATATTTAAGTTTTAACGTGTATCTCTACTAAAAATTACGTTATTAATATAACTATTAACTTATTTTCATAATTTTTTTTATTATAACAATGTGTATTAAAACTCATGTAATTTGACTGCCCTAAGTTTACATTTGATTCGGCGCACCATGTATGTCTAGCAGCTAAATGACTGCCAGCAGTAATACTTCATAAATATTTCGCGTTATTTAGCTGCCACCACTGTTGCCAATTCGTCTTGACGATCTTCCTTGAACAGTTATCAAGATAGTGGTCATAATTAGCTCTCCTCTCATTGCTTTAACGTGTATTAATGTATTACTCATGGACTATGCGTAAAATGATGTTAAAATATGTAATTATAAGGAAATACAAAATAAGGCATAATTTAAATCATGAATGGTATGACCAACACAAATTTTATTTGATTATTGACACGGTATAAAATGAAAAACATCTGTAATAAATATATCATTTGATAGTTTCCTTTTAATTCACTTGTGGATTAATTTGTACGTAGTATTCACCAATTATTGCTAATGTATTTCTGTATTCATTTCTGAAATCTCCGAACTGTTAGCTTTGTCAAAAGCTCTGGAATTGCAGCACAAAACGTCTGTCGTTATCGAAGTAGTAAGGCACTGAAACATTTCATTACATCATGAACAATCACAGGTCCAATGATAATATAAAACATTTTATTTTTCATTTTATATTGACGTGTGTAACATTTTGAATTATATACATCATAACAACAAAGTGAGTTGCGTGAGTGGCTTGTTTACGTCAAACACCGAAACGGCACGGTCGGTAAGCGAGAAGTCGGACCATCCAAAGTTGGATTATTGTAGTTCTACTATCATTATATTCTCTTCTTATAAAACCAATCTAGGTACAAATAATGTATAACGGTAAAAAAATCATGTTTTTAACTTATCAAAATCACAATTTCTCAGTTATTTATAATTCTAGAGCTAATATATTCATATCATTGTTTTTAGGACAACATAACACAACTTTTTTATCCTAACAGTTGTTTCCTAAATATTGCCGTTTTAAAGATATAGCTTTGAAAAAACCAAAATGGCCGTTATTTTGAAATGGTACTAAGTAGGAACTTGATATTGCATTCAAAAATGGGTCGTATTAGATGTAATAAATGTATACCAAGTTTGAATTTGGTATCTTCAGATGAAAGTTTTTTCTGACACGTATATTTTCAACAGATAAGTCAAATATATGGTCTTGCCTTAATTAAGGCAGAATAGTGAGACTAGTGATAGTGGTACAAATTAGCTCGTGCATATTTGTAATGTTGGGATAGGTATTCAGAAATAACTTAATTTATGCCAATTTTTCACCTTGGTTTATCATGTTCTGATTCGCTCAGGGATTCACATTTGTATACACTTGTTAAAAATTTGTTATACAAAATAGCCGATATTCGTGCCAAAAATGTGAAAAAATTGTAGTTTTAACGTTTGACATTTAATATAGATCACAAATTGTAATCATATTTAATGATGTATGTACTTTAATGTAAATGTAACTTACTCGTTCTACAATTTATCCGTGATCCATCTACTGGTCTAGTTAATTTATCACAAGCAGGGTAGTATAGGAAAAATACAGTTATTTAATTTTTTTATTCGGATGTATTTTTTCCTCTAACGTTTTAATTTAAATCACCTGGTGTTTTAAAAATCTGTAATGTTCTTGTATGTATAACAATAATTTAATAAGAAATCCAAATACATATCAACCAGATTTTACGAATATTTACCGAACGTTTCCTAATTACCGAATCCACCAGTTAATTAACTAATTGTAGTAATAAAATTACAGTTCAGACATGTAATATCTGTAAATCATTATAATCAATATCTTAGATTTAGTAAAAGTGAATCATTGCACGTATGTTCTCCCATTATTTATATATTAAATTTCCTCGGGAGTTTTTTCATTGCTATATGTCCATTTTTTGCATTAAACAAATTTGAAAAAATTAACGGTTAGGCATGGCCTGGACCTTGGTTCCCTCAGCTCGCCTACCCTCTGCCACAACCCCACTCGTTTGCTCCATCACTGTTGCTGCGGTCAGTCCCTCCATGACGACTCGCTGCTCGACCCATGGCCCCTCCCCATCACGAATTTTACACAAAGGTAGATCTTGAACCCATGTAACATATAGACCTATTCACTTCCTTAAAATTCCCTCGAACGACACCCCGTGAAGTCCTAAGTTCAATGTTTACATTTGAGAAGAAAGTAAACATTCAGAAACTGTAATGCGAACAGCTGAGGTCACTTACATTTGACAGCTTAAAGAGCAGAAGCAAGCACAGCTGTTTCAAGCTAACTTACCTTTCTAACCCGTGCGAAGAACGGGTACATTCTACTAGTACTCAATATGTACCAAAAAAACTGCCACTGCTAAAACAAAATGTAATAACAAACTAATTTTATATTTTTATCTTTGCGGCATGGGATGAAATGTTTTCAACAAAACTTGTAGATAATTTAATGAGCTTTAAAATTATAGGTATAGTAAGGATATTTGTTTACATGATGGCTTCTTAGAGAGCGGACACCGCACCGCCGCGCCGGGCCTACAGCATCGCCGCGTATTGCGTGGTGACCATAGAGTAGGTGTAGGTGTGTTAATAAAGTCCTATGGTGGTGACTCAGGCGCTTGTTTGTCTGCATGACTGCATGAGTCGGACTGCACATTTCTACTTGTTTGTTTAATGCCTCTCTACGTTGCTTGTTTAATACTGTCTATGTTCATTAATAATATGTATCATCTTATAAGGTTTGTATTCATCGTTAATCGTGGGCCTTGTCAATTTAGTGTTCAGTTGGCATTGAGCAGTTCGTTAGCATTTTGTGTTTCGTTATAACGTTTTATTTTTTGCACATAAATTCGGCTGTGTTGTGCCAAGTGCAGTTAAATGCTGATAGTTGTGCTATTGTCATGGATTGTTGAACGAGGGGAAGTAGAAATTTTTCGCCTGTTTCCCACGGTAAAGAGTAAAAATAGACAGACACGGGTGGTATTATCAATAAAGGCGGTCCCACTCTACTCGCGAACACGCCCGAACATTCGGCCGAACTCCGAATGTTCGGAGTATTCGCGAGAAGTGTGGGAGCTGCGCGAACTTTGAATACGGGACCGAATGTTCAGTAAACGTTCAGTGAACATTCGGGCGAATGTTCAGCCGAACATTCCGACGAATATTCCGCAGGCTCCCACACTGTTCGCGAACATGCATTATTGTATCACTGCATCATTGATAGTCATCGATCTTGTTCTACTGAGACAATACTATAAAACATGCGTATTTATTTGTATGCGTACCGTATTTATTTGTTGTGCTTTCAAGTAAGTATTGAATACCACTTAAGTGGTCATTAGTAATGAATAATCAATAATTAAATGTCAATCTCTAGTTGTACTGAGATACTATGCGTATGTCAGTTATAATTATTAGTATACTGTCGACGAATTCTGCAGGATTCAGGGCTTGAGTCACTTCTTCAACTCAGCTGCACTATTTTGTCAGTGTGTTGAGGCAATGTGTTGTTTCAAATCATTCAGTTCATACAATCACTTGCGTTTTCGCGACAGCAGATTGACGCCAACCTCAATAATGGACATTTTAATTAATTGATTATAGAAGATACAAATAAATCCTTTAATACGGAACCCTTAATTATTGTCCCTACATATCCTTTATTTAAATAGTAGTTGATTTTCTTCCACTCTCCATAATCAGAGCCGGTCTCAGTGGTGAAGGGGGGACAACTACTCAAGGAGAAATACCCCCGTAGCAGCAAACCTGCGTACTCAGCGAATTTCCAATGCGTATATATGTATCTTAATACCACATAAAGCCACATATCAAGTTTCATCAATATACATTCATAAATAAACGATTTATGACATTTTAATTATTCTACATAAGAATAACATGGCGGCTGAGTATGCAGGTTTGCTGAAGCAAGGAACACAAAAAATGGGGTTTTATACAAATATAAATTTAACTCATGTAGGTAAAGCCACATACCAAATTTCATTAATTTATTTTCATAATGAAGGGAGATAACACGTTACTTATTCTCCATAAGAATAACATGGGGCTAAGTACGCAGGTTTGCTGCTACGGGAGCTTAGGTAAAAAATTGTTTTTTTGAGCAAATATCAATGGTCAACAACCAGATGAAGCCGCCGTATACCAAATTTCGTCAGTATACGTTCATAAATAAGCAAGATATAAAATTTTTATTTTCCTCCATAAGAATAACATTAGACAACGTACTGTGTTTAGCACTTTCAATATCTCGGTAACCAATTGACGTAGAGAAATGATCAAAATACCAAATTGTGTGTTTTTTAAGCTGAAACCAATGGGAACAACTAAAATTTTACTATTTCCAAAATTATATGTAACAAATTTGAAAAACCCATTTTTGGGGTACAAAACCCGCCCAAAATACCCCTTCGGATAGAGCGATCTGGCTGGTTTTCTAACTTAAAGTCATAAATGTTGCTTTACATGTTTATACCAAATTTCATCGAAATCGGATGATTTTTACGAGAGTTATCGTGCTCACGGACACATATATATATACAGTTTCGAACGAATGGTTTTTTTGGGGTCTGGGGACCTCAAAACGAAAAGTTATTATGGTCCCGGGCCTAGGTCTTACCATGCCGACTACGTTAATAGCTTCTTCCCTATAGGGGAAATTCGCTAAAAAACATTTGTTTGTGGTCACAACACCCAAACGTATCTTTTTTTCAAATTAATATAAGTCTGTCATCTAAGTTGAGTAAATGACAGTGGAATCGATTTAATTTACCTCAAGTATTTAACAAGAGATAAGAAGTTTCCAAGAAAATTGCATCGCCGGGGTAAGAATCGCATCGGTGGTGTGGTACAGGTGCACAACCAGTCTGTCATTCCCACGTTGAAATTTTTCCCGAAAAGAATAGTTTTTTGAGTTATCTCTTGACTAATATTATTGTTCAGTATATTCCTTATTGTAAGAACTTGTAAAAGCTTGACTGTTAATAAACTTAATATATAAATGTTTATGCCGGATAATAAAATAATGTCCAATGTTTGTTAACCTTTTTTTGTAATGAATTATACTATCTTATACATGTATAAAAGAAAGATGGTGACTATCTGTCGACTTGTCTGTTCCGTTTCAACGTCCCATCTTAGCAATCCCTTAATTAGGGCTTCGCCCCAGTCACCCTTAAAGTTACAACGTTCCTCTTATATGGGCAATAGGTTTAATGATTCAGGTGAGTACTTAAACAGATGTTTACAGTAGGATTTTAATCAGCTCTGCAAAATACTGGTATCAGCTAGTACTTGATATATTTATATTTGATTTTTTACTTCGTAAAAAATAGGCTTCTCCTATTTTCGTTGGTTTCTTCTACACGAATAAATTCTACACCTTTTATAATTTATTACATCAGGGGAAGACATATTTACTCGATGTTAATTAATTGCCAACAAACGAAAACATTGTTATTAATATGATTATCATGAATTAATTATAAACAAGTCAAATACAAAGCGTTTCCTTGTGGACACTGAAGGCAGAGTGGTCAACGATGGACGATCGCCGCGTCAACGCCCAAACTAGCAGTTATTACAGCTGATTTCCAACAATTGTTTATAATCAGCTGATTAACAAAATCAAACAGGCGTGTGTCTGCTATTGTAGAAAAAATACGACTGTAGATGCAACAACAGTGACATCATCTGTAGAGTCGTCCATTTTTTCACAACAATGCTCGTTGGACACGACGGACAATGCGCAAACAGCTGATTGGAATTTATTTATGTTCGAGGGAATGTTCACCCGAACATTCCCCCGAATGTTCGGTGGGTGTTCGCGAGAAGTGTGGGAGCTTCATCAGGGTGAACATTCAGTGAATGTTCGGTAGAATGTTCGGCTGAATGTTCTGGAGAATTTTCGGCCGAATGTTCAGACGTGTTCGCGAGTAGTGTGGGACCGCCTTAAGGAGCCAACACACTGTGATTTACTAAAACCAGTCTATACTAGGTTACGTGCGCAACACTGTGCAAAGACACTGTGTCTCGAGTGTCGCGTATGTACCCCGTGTTTTTTTTTTTTTTAGCTGGGACACTGCGCGGACACTTTCTAAAGACACCTCCACACCTCGTAATTAATCAGTCCTCATAATAAAATCTGGTTTTTAAACTTATTTACCAGTATATATAAATAAAGATAGTTTATTCATAATATAAACAAATTAACAATCTTCTTACCAATGTAGGTAGCGCTAGCACAAAGAATACCAAACAAATTATTTTAACTGTTGCTGTAAAGATGACTTCTTAGTATTATTAGGGAGTGTTTCATAGCCGTTATTGCAACCATTTATAATTTTGATTGATCTAGTTCTAATTATTTCCATAAATCGTGAACAAAACTTGAGATTGTTCCTCTTGAACCGATGAGCAATCAAGTTACTTCAAATTGTTCAAACTAGGCAAAGTCTGGTAAAGTTTTTAGCACCTAAGCTAAACAGTCTTATCGACAATCTATATAAATAAAGCAGAGTTCTTGTCTGTGTGTGGATCGCCGTACGTCTAAACTATAAGGACTTAAGGCATGACATTTTCAGGGTAGGTTTCCTTTAGGTTACAGCTATTGTACCTTACTCTCAGATTCCTCTAAATCCTCTAGGGCTACTCCCCGTGGGAATCCAAAATTCCAATGTTAATCAAATGAGAACATACGGTTATAGTTTTCTTAATCTATCCTTTCCTTCTTAAATCTAAGACCTTAATACTTAATCTTCTAAGGAGTATGTTTAATCTATGGTGGAATGTAGTCGAAGACATCTGTCAGGTCCCAGGTCTCAGTAGCACATGCAACCTCAGTGGCACATGTCCCTTCCGTATACAAACGGGCCTAGGGGTTGAGTCGGGTCGGCCGCGTTTGTCACACTTCAGTGGTTCCTTCTCTCTCATCGTTTATACTCGCGGGTAGTTTATGGTGGTGCTGATGGCGACTACATCTCTGCCATTTGCCTTGTCCGGGAATTCACCTTTTCTCACTGCACTGGCTAATAATTTGCAGCAGTGATATGTAAATACAAAACGTACTGATTAGTATATCATTAACTCGAATGAAAACCATCACAATCATTGTTTAGTTAGTGGAATGTAAACAAACATTAGGAGAAAATAAAATAAAATACAGTACTTGATGCTCAAGCATAACATGAATAGCGGTTGCAGAAAATATTGAAAGTATCTGTCTCCATTATTAGTTATACAACTTCGTAAGCCCTATAGGGAAACAAAGAATTATAGGGAAAATAATAAAAAACTAAAACATATTATTTTAGAGTCATAAGTACAACTATACTAAATATGTATGTACTATAAATTTATTTTGAAGTTTAACCCTTAAGTTTAAGTCATTTAACAGATTGTTCAATAACTGTTTACTCTTGGGTCTTGGGTCCAATGTTATTAGTATGTTTTGATAAATAACGCTACAAAAATTGCAGATACGGATTTAGACGTTAAAACCATTATTGTTTGCCATATTATTACAATTAAAACGACGTTCTATCCGGTGGTATATCTCATACAGTTACCGAGATAGTGAGGGTTTTCCTACACGGCGCCGTCCGACCTTGACGCTGCGGTTAACTTGAACGGACGGCTGTTCAAAGACTTGGTTGACATATCTTGATAAACTATTCATATATTAACACTCGAAAATGTATCAACTAACTCGTGTACTAAGTTATTTTCATTAAAACGGGAAAAACTCACATACTGATTACATTTTCCATAAAAATGTGTGCCTTAAAGATTTTTTTATGACGTTTTATTATGTAGCTCTTTTATTAATCGAGATACGGGTTCAAACCTAATAACAGTTATTGTTGTACATATTGTTGTGAGTATAACAATGCTTAAACCAATGTTATATCTCATACTGTTCCCAAGATATCGTCATATTTACGAGTAGCGGCCGCCGCCATCTTTACCCCCTTCCACCATGTTGTCGACCACATAGGAAACTGACGACATACATTTTCGCTATTACCTAGATCCATATTATATATCACAGTAATCAGCAAAAATATTGCGTTTTCCTTTTATGCATGCTCAAACCCCCCTAAATCCTGTACAATTAAACTTATAACTTAGACGTTAACATATTTCAACAGGCCATAGTCAAGGAAAATAATCAAACTGCTCGAGTTGTTTAAAGTCCCACTATGTGAGCAATAAGAATATGCAGATGTATGATTTACTCCCAAATCATCGAGTGGTCTAACCTCTAGGTATGAAATTACAGTGAAGTGGGCGCAATACGTTAAACTTATAACGTAGACGTTAATATACTGCAACAGTCAAGGAAAATAATCAAACTGCTCGAACTGCTTGTTTTAAGTCCAACTATGTGAGAAATAAGAACATGCAAATGTATGATTTATTCCGTAAGCGTCAAGTAAGCCTAGTCTAAACGACCTCTCGGTGTTATGTCACAGTGAAGCGGGCAGGAAAGTATGCAGGCTCGGAAATATCGCGGGCCTCGAGTGAGTACAGGAAATGATGATGGAAGATAACAATCTTTGAACATCTGAAGGTGAGTCAGGCCAGATGTGTTTTGGCTGCCACATCCGCGGCAAAAATTTATAATCGGAATGCACATTCAGCTTGACAGTGTTGCCACTTATGGGCTGCCGAGTCCACGGCATTTATTTATAGGAATATACTTCTGGTGTATCTTTTAAAAACAGCAGCGTTCCATGTGGTAGAATGGCAAACTACATTTTGTCATACACCTATCAAAAATACGTTATTTGGCTGCCACTTCAAATGCTCAAAATATGTTCCTGCCGGCTTCCTCAGTTGATATAACATGTGATGTGCAATTGGCGGCCGGATACGGCAGTCAAGTGCACCGGCCGCCAAGTTCAATGCAGTTTCCACCATGAAAGGCAGCCGATTGCCGTACGAGATTTATATATATATATATATAATATATATATGTATATGTAATATGTAATATATTATATTGTATTATATATGTGACCTTGGGTGCGATAACTCTCGTAAAAAAGGTCCGATTTTCATGAAATTTGGTATAAACGTGTAAAGCAACATTTATGACTTTAAGTTCGAAAACCAGCCATATCCCTTTATCCAAAGGGGTATTTTGGGGGGGTTTTGTACCCCAAAAATGGGTTTTTTGAACTTTTAACATATATTTTTTTTAAAGTCAAATTTTAATGTTTACCATTAGATTCAGCTTAAAAAAACACACAATTTGGTATTTTGATCATTCCTCTACGTCAACCAGTTACCGAGATATTGAAAGTGCTAAACACAGTACGTTGTCTAATGTTATTCTTATGGAAAATTATAAAAAAAATTATATCTCGCTTCTTTATGAACGTATACTGACGAAACTTGGTATACGGCTTTATCTGGTTGTGGTCTATTGATATTAGCTCAAAAAAAGTTCTTGCTAAAGGTTCCCATAGCAGCAAACCTGCGGACTCAGCCCCCATGTTATTCTTATTGAGAAAGATTTAAATGCTATGTCTCCCTTAAATATGAACATAAATTAATTAAACCTTAGACATGACTTCACCTAGTTGAGTTATATTGATATTTGCCTAAACACCCATTTGTTTCGTTCCTTGTTGCAGCAAACCTGCGTACTCATCCCCCATGTTATTCTTATGGAGATTAATCGAAATGGGATATATTGCTTATTTATGAATGTATATTGATGAAACTAGGTATGTGGCTTCACCTAGTTGAGATATATTGATGTTCGATTAAAAACCAATTGTTTATGTTCCTAGTTTCAGCAAACCTACGTACTTATCCCCAATGTTATTCTTATGGAAAATAATTAAAATTGTATATTTGTGAATATATTTTTATGAAATTTGGTATGCGGCTTTATGTGGTATTAAGACATATATTATGCATTGGAAATTTGCTGAGTACGCAGGTTTGCTGTGACGGGGGCATTTGATATTAATTAAATGTAACCTCAGTAATATACCTCTGGGATTGAGTTGCTTATGCCTTCAGACGGTCTCGGTGGCGCGGTTTTCGCTCATTTAGAGCGCGGTCCATTTATAATTAAAGAAAAATTATAGGTTCAAGAAAATATTACGTTTTTAAAATTTTAAATATTGGTTTAGTTTCAATTTTATTATTGAACGTTAATTTACATTTATGTTAGCTTTATAAACTCCTTATTTATTATAAAAGGGGGCTGTTACGTATAAAATCGGGACTAGAAAAAGTAATAAAGCGTAAACTTTTTTATTTTTAGGGTAGAAAGAAACTTCCAGCGGCAAAGTTGTAGCAAATTAGTTGATCTACATGTTTTATTTCAAACATTTTTCAGTCAGACGTTCGGTTTGTTCAAAAATGTCTTTCAAACAAACGCAACAGTAGGTGCTACGCTTGTACACAGTCGCACCACGTAGCTCTGTATGTTCGTCATTCAACTAAACAAGAACTGTGACAGCAATGTATTTATTTATTACAGAGTAGTAATTTCCACTAATTTAAAAATGCTTTCTGATTATGAAACTTATTGTGTAGAAAGCTTTCGAATCGGTTGGGGACTAAATAATACGATTTGCATTGTCTTTTCTGAGTTTGTGTTTTATTTCAGTACTCTAAGCACAATAAACATTTTATTTGTAGGACAATGTAAGTATAAAAGAAAATTATATTTAATATTTTAAACTATAGGTCTACCTTATACTATACTAATATATTTATTATACAAGGTCATTTATTCAGTATACAGCAACGAGGTCTATGATATACAGACAAGACATTGTTAGATAACTAGACATTGCTGAAAAGCACTAACTTAGTCAGTTTTTGCCGAATTCCCAGTTTTCTACAATTTTGAGCCAATGTTTTTCCCTTGCGATTTTATGACACATAACTTTAAAAATCATTTTTCCAATTAACCTAATTAATCTAATTTCATGAGTGTCTTCTCCAAACTCAACATTTGAATGGTGAGTAACAAATACTTCACCAACAAATGCTCTGCAAGTTAACATAATCAACCTATCGGTTTGAATAAGAGAATCAGAATTATTTACCGTGTGGTTAATAAATTTCACTATTCTAATTACATCTGATGACACCCTTACTAATTTGTGGTCTTTCCGGCGACGAATGCGTTGTGCGTCCGGTGGGACCGTGGGCGCGACGCGGCGTACCTGATAATATTTGCTGCGCTTATTTGCAAGCGATTTGTGGACAAACCAAACATCTGACTGAAAAATGTTTGAAATAAAATATGTAGATCAACTAATGTTCTACAACTTTGCTGTTGGAAGTTTTTTTCTACCTTAAAAATAAAAAAAGTTTACGCCTTACTACTTTTTCTTGTCCCGATTAAAAAAATCGAAGTATTTGTTATTGTATAAATTCCGAACATTTACCAAACTGGAAGATATTTATACTGTTAGTTGCAACATATTACGCAGATTACAAATATATAAAATTTGTCCTATTTAAATAATCCTAGTACTGTGCAGAAGCTTGTAATTGAAAGCTCGTCCAACGCTAAAAATTGCTCGGCGGCCCTCTATACGCCTATGTGGTGGGGGAAACGGACCGAAAATCACTCACCTACGGCTACTCGGCGAGCGATCCATGTGGTTTATATATCGATGGTTGGCCTTAATGTAAATTGCTGTTTGGGTATAAACTGATGCGGTTATTTTTGGCCGATAAACTACGTTCACTTGTCGTTTTCGGTCTAAAAATTACGGCGACCATGGAATGCGGTCAAATTGCCAAGGTCAAAATGTCAAGCATTTTTCGTATCAACGGTTTTTATTTACTTTAAAATTAGATTCAACAAAAAATTAAAACAATTGTAAACAACACAAATCTGATTATACTAGTATTTAACAAATTGTATACCATAAATGTTTATAACAAGTTTAATATAAAATTGAATCATCAGTATTATTTGTAAGAATATTCTTATTTATTCTAATTAATAATATTTGTATATATAAAACGATTAGTCAAAAAACTCTTTACATTTGGAAATTATTTAGATGAGAATCACATAAATAAGTTTGAATAGCAAACTCTTTATTTATTTTTAAAGTAGTTCACACATACCGTTTATCAATCATTATGTTTGGTGTTGGTAATACAATTGGTAACAATGAAAGGGCTTTATAATAATAGCACCAATATTAGTAACCGTTAGTAAAATATTTAAATCAAAGGCGAAAAGCTTGCAATGAGCGAGTCAGCCCAGCCCAGCCCCAGCCGGCCGCCCGGCCAACGCAAGGTAAAAGGTATGCCTCGATGACAAACACGGTGAGAGGGGGAGAGAGAGAGAGAGAAGGAGCAGAAGGAGCCAGTGTCTCTCTCCCTACCCCCAGCCAACCCACACAAGCACACTCATGCCCGCATCAGCCGAATTGACGTCCTAGCGGTGTGCGCGGCAATATGCGGAACTACTGCTCCTCGCCGCCAGACTAGCCTGGCGGATGCACAACCTTAAGGATAAGTAACTGATTTTCATATTAGAAAGAAAAAGAAAAATAAGTCGCAATGTGAATCATATGAATGTCTTTATCTTGTAATTATCTTTAGGGCAATTTATATATTAATCGTCAATGTATATATTATGGAATAATAAAATTGAATTACATTTTATACTTAACACCTGACACAATAACAGCACAACAGCAAGAGCAAACGTTGTATGTATTACGTAAATAAAATAACAATATATTGAGGCAATTACGTTATGAGGGAGTATATAAATAAATAATACGTTTGATTGGTTATGCAATCAAGTATGATAACTACATAATTACCCTAATTAATGTACCAACCATAGTTCTTAATTAAAACCCAACCGTATAATTTTGGTATATATGTAGTCTTGACAGGCTAATTTAACCATTTAAATAAATTTAACTTAGGTGAATAGGTGGATTTCTGAATCTTCATTTAACCTACTTTTGTGTAAAAGGTAAAGAGACACCTCTTGGTTAGCGGGTGTAATATATTGTTGCAAATTATAAATGTATTCTGCATTAAGCCTTTTAAAATAAGATCAAAGTAATTAATGATACGTTAGTTAAGTGTGACTTAAAATTTTAAAATATGTCTAACACAAATTAAATAATTTGTTTGGATTTTGAAAAAGGTGAGATTATTTAAAAAGATAATTTTTTGTCCTCATAGTTTATTCAGTAGGTAACTTTGCAAAAAATGCAACTAAGTTTGTATTCCCACAGCTGATCGCAAGAGTCCCTTATGAATTTCATAAATAATTTTGCCACGAAACCTGATAGCATTTTGAAATATTATTCCAGTATGGAGACAAAAAATCTAAAAATTATAAATCTTGAAATAGTTGAAACGGTACTATGTTTCATTGATTCATATACATATAAAAATTGTTAGCTCAAATCGATTAATTTAAAATCAACTGTATTAACAATTGCACAGATAATTTATAAAACTTTAAAATTAACTTAATTGTGACCTTTTACTATGTAAAATTTTTTAGTAGATGTTTAGTTTTTAATTTAGTTGAACTTTTTGTGTAATTAGATATACAAAAAGTAACTATTGCAAAACCAGGATAGGTTTTATGGCCATACTCCTCTTTATAACATAATGACAAGTTAAGGCAATGTTTGTGAGCTGATAGACACAAGGGCTACATATTATGGTATTATTACTTACAGATGAGATATTAACTAAATATGGTAAGTTTAACTATGTAGGAAAACAATTTATTTTACAACTTGTAAATTTAGTTTGTTATTCTGCTTTGAAGTTACTTGTAACATCTATTATCTATTATAACAGGTTTTACACTGTTTCACTTGGCTCATAAAATATTCTTTGTTTAGGTTTTTTTCTGTTTGTAGATAAAAAGCCTGGGTGAGAAAGACTGAGTACAATATTAGTTTTCCATGAATGCTCTCCTAAGAACAAACATAAAATAAAAGTGTCACAAGGTTATAAATATTGGAATTTGACCAGTTTTGTGGTTTGATTTCACTATAAAACTGAAATTAGCTTAACAAGTGGAACTGTTGGGCCCGGCTAGTAAATATTAACATCACTGAAAGTGTTAAAGTTAACAACTCAGGTTAATCCTGGAACGTCTTGATGTTTAAGAAATGTGAATAATTTGAAGCACTGCAGTGGTTGATCCATTGAAGGCGGGCAATTTGAAGTTTTTAATATGTTTCTACTATCGTACACTTCTGAAATAGTTGTTTCCAAAAATAATTATGAACCAAGCTTTAGTAAAAAATGCTAGGTAATGTTGAAGTTAAATGTTTTTGGTATGTAGTGATAATCAAACAACACGTTTCCGTAATAATATTTTTATAATAAATACTACAATTTAATAATTAAATAGGTTACAATCTAATATTTTTTACAAATTTTTTACTGAATTTTAACAATTTGTTATACTATTAATTCGATTTTTACGATTTATTCTATTGAATATTAAAAATACACACAAAATACTAGTCAAAGGAAAACGTTGGTGCTCATTAACAATGGAAATTAAATCAAACATTAAACAGTCGGTAGTTCCTTCGAATGTTTTGACAAATGTAACTTAAACACCTACCGGAATATTGTATAATTAGAAGGTAAACAGACTCTGAAAACGAACAATTATCAGGTGGAGCAAGAGAGTGCGAATGGGAGTCAAACGTTTTGAGAGTTTGTTTAGAAATTGTCCTTTGTCAGGGGTTTATTTTTAAAATTAGCGTCAATGTTTTTTTTGTTTTATATAACAGTTCGCTGATATATTTTTGGGCTTATATTATTCACAAATTTGTTGATTTTCTGATACATTTATGCTACAAGGACCAGTGTTTTTAATGCTGAAGATAAACCGTTTTGTGTTAGTATAAAAGTTGACATAAATGTTGATAAATATAACCCGTTGAACACATTTACAGAGTGAGTTTTAAATGAGCCCCTCGCCTAATTGTTTTTAAATTTCTACAATATCGACTCCGGACCACCACCGATTATTGTTGACCAACTTATACTTCATTTATTTGGCCGCCATCTTGGATCCGCTATATTGGATTCAATTTTGTTTCAAATGTGAAGGTGGGGTTGTGGCCCATCATATAGAAGTAATTTTTTATGGTGAACACAACGCCAAAATCAGTTTAAAAATCAATATTCGTTCTCAAGACACTGATGATTTAACAAAATTATTTTTGAAGAGAATTTAAAATTTCCCAACATGCCTATATTCTCATCATTACATCCAATTATCACAATGACCTACTACCAGTCATTGTTGAGTGGAATTTTCTCCAATGTTACAAAATTAAAACTTTCGGCCGCCATTTTGGAATAAGATTTCTTTTTTCAAACGTAAATATAGGGTTGTCACCGATTATTTATAACTTTTTTCCTCGATGAAACCAATGCCACAAGGTCCTAAATTAAATGAAAGTGTCAAGCAAGACACACGTTAACAATTGGAATTTGATCAGCTGTGTGATTTGGTTTTACTACACATCTGAAATTAGATGACCAAACGAGGCTATTGGGCAAAGTAAGTGCACGTAAAGATACAATTTAATGGAAACTTTTGAGGAGTTCCTACGTAATTCAAATTATATTTGAATAACATGTCTTGGAGATGAAATCGGTTAAAATATGTATGTTAGTAAAATCCCCCTTAAAATCTTGAGAGCTTTATATTTTACATAGTTTAGTATAATGTTTCGTTCATGACTAAGTAAAAAGTCAAGCGTAGCAGAAAATATAAACGCAGAAGATATATCAGTTTCGTATCATGATGAATAATTCATCAGAAAACTTTCCTGTTCCATGTAAATCCCTTCAGAGTATGTCAATATTGCTTTGCATACAATTTAATTTACGAGTTACAAAAAAATCTTAATGCTGCTATTTTTTATTTGGGAAACTTTTTAAGGCAAAGCTTATGTATAACCAACCACTATAGATACTGAAGTATCTATAGTCAACTGCATAACTTAAGACTTAATAATTTTCTTTGTTGCATCAATAGCTCTGAAAGATTAATAGTTTTCAGAGCTTTGAGGGAACCCTCAAAGACTTTATTAAAGCATATACGTACAAACATTGATCTTCAGTTATCAATATTTCAGCAATTCCTTAAAGAGGGGATTATGCGTGGTGTTAAGTAATCGTTTTAAATACTGATTTTATCTTTATTCCTTTCCAGCTCGCATAACTATTTTGTATATTGTAGTTATATGTCGGTTTCTCTGTTTTAAATCTATTTTAATAGAGGTCATCCAGACTATGTACTATTTAACTTGATAAATATTAGAAAACCATACAAGATTTTAAAAATATGCCTAGTTGTTTAATTTATATTCTAACCCCATATCAAACAAGTTTACATTTGTAGAGGCGAGTATGGTAAATTAATGAATTATATATATAGCTTCTCTGTCCTTTAGCCAGATCTATGTTAAAAAAATACGACCCCATCTTCACGATCCACCACCTTGCAAACCTCGACCAACAGCCCGCACCATTACCCCCACCACTAAACCCCATGTAAACCCCCACCCCCAGCTCCAACTCCTGACCACTGTGACAGGCATTCGTTATAAAAAAATCCTGTTGCAGTGTGTCCCCCTTTCCACCCCCTAAACCATCACCTAGCCACTGTAGCAAGCAAAAAAAGTCCTGTTACAGTGTGTCAATCTCCCCCCCCCCACAACCAATCCTATCCGTCGGCTGAAGAGGGCCCAAGCACCTAAAACAGCCACGGTGGGCCAGGGACTTTCCCGCTCACTGGAACTTCACGAAGAACGAACGAAAAAACATACAAATTATAAAATGTTATATGTAATCAACCAGTAGTTGGTAAAAAACATAAATTTAAAACCTATTTTGAGGATCAAATTAAATAACATTTTATAAATGTCAGTAGTTTACTTTTATACAGCGGTATGGAACGGGTAAGCAGCGCAGAAGAGTTGTGCATCAGTATCTACCCGGTTACCAAGCAACCGCTAATATAACAAGGCTCTTCTTGCTTATTAACGAGGATGTGTGTGGATATTTTGAGTATAATCTTACATTTTATTTGATGATTACACTTTTCCACAACATCCCGACAACAAACTAAGCATATTAATTTTAAGTTTATCTTTATCTTATACATATTTTATCTTTGGGAGAACAAAATAATAATCTACATAAATTAAATCATTACTTGTTAAATATTTATATTAGTTCAGTGGAGGTAGCTAGACTGCTGTCATTAATTACCCCTGTAAGTTAATTTACTGATACTAATCGTGGTAGCCATAACTATACAACAGCCATGTCTTATTACGGTATAGAATTCTTAAAAATTTGCTTTTTTGCAGACGTACACTACTTGATTTCAATCGTAAATCATAAACATAAACTAATAACGAGTTCGCACGCAGCACGCTGACGTTAGGGAAGTGAAGTTCTCCAATAACAACTTTCAAAAATCAAATAACGGGTTTAAACAAAGATTTCTGACATTTTCAGCAAAATGGAAAATATTCAGTTTTTTAGTTGTTCTGATGCACCTGGTTCTATTTAAATGCAGTATTGGGAAGGCAATGTTGTGCATTGTAAGCTTAGAAGGATGTACCATCAGGATCAAAAGTCGGTAGGGTGTATTAGGAGTGATAAAACTACATCAAGATATGAAAAACAGCCTTTTCCAATGAAAAATCCCCATAAGACAACGTACTGTGTTTACTCAATTTTTATTTTCTTAAATAACTTGGTACATATTAGTGCTAGAATGATGAGGGAGGACTTAAAATTTTTGCCTTTTTACGTTCTATAACCTTGTATCCATTAATCTTAATTTAGGGCTTATCTGACTCTTTTTGGGCCCAAAACTAAAATTTCAAAATTTAAAATCCCAAAAAAGGGAGTTAGTGTTTTCCGATTGTTTTGCCCAACGAACTTGTCCAACTGATTTAAAAAAGGAGCGCCCCTACAAAATTTGAAGTAAATCGAACAAAAAATGCAACCACTAGAGTGCAAACACACACACACACACACACACACACACACACACACACACACACACACACACACACACACACATGTATGTATATATATATATATTCTGAACTACCCCCCAAAAAGTGTTCAGAGGGTCACGTTAGGAACCTCTCAAGGTGAATCAAAATTTTTAGGTCTAATAGTAGATAAAACATCTTAATTGGGACTCCCATGTGGATCAGATATGTAATAAGCTGGCATCTGGTTTGTTTGCCCTTAAAAAATTATCATCAATTTGCGATTTAAAAACTTTAAAATCAGTTTATTTTTTCCTAATTCAATCACACATCTCCTTTTGGATCATTTTGTATGGCAGTACCTCAAACAAAAATTTGTGCAGGATTTTGACGATCCAAAAAAGGGCAATAAGAATTATACTAAAGATGGGATGGTCAGATTCAACCAAACACCTTTTCCCAGAGTTAGGCATACTGACAGTATTTGGTTTGTACATTTTTGAGCTAATTTTATGGATAAAAGGTAATATTAGTAGCCTGAGTACTCTGGGTGATTACCATAAGATTGATACTAGACATAGGAACGAGATTACTTAATGCAAGCATAAACGGAAAATATTTGAAAAAAGCCTAGTTATGCTGGTATAAAATATTTTAACTTTTTCTGCCCGCTGAAATAAAAAAAATTAATGACAATGTTAAATTTAAAAAGAAACTAAAGGAATACTAAACCACTTTATTCATTGGACGAATGTTTTGTATGTGAATAATAGTTATTTGATTTGATAAGGAAGTTAAGTTAGATTCGTAAATTATGTTTTGCTACAATATGTATGTATATATGATTGACTCCATTCTGTACAATGCATGTACTCATTGAATAAAGCACTATTGACTATTGACTATTGACTATGGTGGTCCCGGGCTTAAGTTTCACCGTGCAAGTCATGCTAATAGTTCACTTTCAATAGGAAATTCACTAATAAGATTGTAAAGAAACTTATTACTATAGAGCTATTTGGAGTTTGAAATTTGTTATTTTATAAACTGTTAATCAAACATTTCTTCTTTAAAAATTTAATATTGGTATCCCTGTAACGATTTTCTTCAGACTTTGCAAAACATTTATATGATACATAGCCAAGTATGATACTGAACAATATTTTTGAAACTTTGATAGTATGTTTAAAGACGTACTGAATTATAAACATAATACAGTAGTACAAAAAAAGTTGGTACACTAGTTTAGCCCTTTGGTTTTATGTGATTTATATTAACTTTTATACGGTGTAAGAGTTCAACAGAGTTTAAGTACAGGCCCAAATTTATGCTCCAGGCTTATTTAGGAACAGAAACACAGAAACATATGTTCCCACAATTTAGCCAAAAAGATCAAAAGCACGCGACAGGATTAAAATCAATCATCGTGTATAACATAACAAAACAAATGTTTGATATTTACAATTATTGAAATGTACGAACTATACAAATAAGTATTCCCCGTTTTAAATAAATATTATATATTTTTAAATATAATTAGATTTCTTTAAATTACGACCAATCGATTGACGAACCAAAACTCGAAATAAAAATCAAGATTAATTATTATTTAAATTACATTGTCAATACAAATTTGTTCTTGATGAACGCACATAATAAATATCAAGAGTTATGGTATACCAAAATCTATTTTTAATAACAAATAATAAACTAAATCAAACAGATTGATGGTTCAGTTATTTTGATGGTACTGTTAAGTGACAATAATGCCCAAGAATCTTAGATTATCCGTCATTTTGAATACAGTTTAAGTTTAACATTCGTATTTATTAATATAATAGTTCCTTCTTGTGCCAAATTCGAATTAGCAAAGCCTTGATCGGATTTGTGTGCTAAGCTTTACTAATAATTGCCACTGAAGTAGGTTAGATCCTTGTATTTATTAGAACGAGGTAAATTTAACACCTTTGATGCATGTATTCCATTACAACATTTATAACTGCAGTATTTTAGAAAGTTTAGTTAATTTATTGTTACGGCTTGTATTCAAACAGAAATTAAAATATTTGGTTTTGTAAAATATTATCAAAGTTAAAAAGGTATATAAAACACTGTTTTGTATTAATATAAGTAAAGGGATTTACTGTATTGAATTTTCAATGCAGTTCATCTTCACAGGACTTGTGCTCTTTGTAAAGTAATAAATAAATTTCAAATTTGATATTACGAATTAATAGTTTAATTGTTAAGTCGTTGTAAGGTAGCTGATACAAATATTACACATTAGTAGTTTAAATTTAGGATTGTATCAGGACATCAATAAAACGTTTTTCTTCTTGATGTTACGTTTTTCTTGGTGTTTCTCTTGGTTTGGTTGGTTGAAATTACTATTTATTTTTAAATACAGTATTACCAGCCAGTGAGCGATGAGAATGATACTCTGTACAGAATTGGCGAGATCTTAATACTCTCTCAGGTTTCTGCAAAAAGAATTCATTTGTCATGTTTCTTATTGTAAAGACTCAGTCTCCGTTTTGAACGTATCTGTATATAATTTTATTGTAAATAAACAACTATATACGTAAATTAATGGTAGTAAGTTAATGTTTTAAATACGTAATTCTTTCACTGCGAAAATATTGTAAATTATTTAACGATCATATAGTATCGGAATAAAAAATAATATATAACCGTAAATAACTAAGTTTTGACTAAGCAAATACAAAAATCCGAAAATACCTAAGCACATTTACAGCCACAAAGCCCACATCACAATGAAAGCTAATTATAGTTTAATCTTAACACTGGAGACTAATCACGGGTTGTTATGAAGTAGGGTTGTTGATGATGTGCTATGGGAGATGTTGCACTCATGCTACTCTACATGCTACTACCTAAGTAGGGTTTTTGATGAAGTGCTATGGGAGATGTTGCACTCATGCTACTCTACATGCTACTACCTAAGTAGGGTTTTTGATGAAGTGCTATGGGAGATGTTGCACTCATGCTACTCTACATGCTACTACCTAAGTAGGGTTGTTGATGATGTGCTATGGGAGATGTTGCACTCATGCTACTCTACATGCTACTACCTAAGTAGGGTTGTTGATGATGTGCTATGGGAGATGTTGCACTCATGCTACTCTACATGCTACTACCTAACCCACTTTGGCACGATCGACCTTGTTTGCCTTGCTTTGCTATGATGACATATCCAACTTTTATGCAACGAAATTTAACATAAATATACTATGTTAAAATGTTGTATTGGGTTTCAAATCATAAAAATATATGAAATAGTTGTCCGAGATTGCGAATAAGTATTAACATTCTAGGTATTTACAATTACCTAGAATGGAAATTGTCAACAAATACAAAACATATGAACTGAGCTGAAGTAAAAATCACCTAATGCAAGAGTAGGGTATTTAAATGTTACTTCCACGCAAAGACACGACACATCTTTTTGTTAAGGTTCAGAAGTCTACGATGAGTCTTCTTTTACTAACTAAAGAATATTTCCAATTAAAAAGTACTCATTTTTATAATCCCAATTATTATTCTGTCAGCTGTATGTAGTTCATGCTTATACGCATACTATGTGATCGCAACACAATTTGTCTCACTCCAACTGTCTAACTGACTGTACTTTGTATCACAGTTAAGATTATGCTTCATCCCCTTATTGTGTCAATAGATTATAACGATTCAATTCAAACACCATCTTTGTTTATCCTACCTATTTAACCCTTATAAATCACTGCAATTATTAATTGTCGAATATTTTTATAGTTTTAAACAATCGTGCACATTAACCTATATATTTTATATTAACTAGAGGAAATTACTTTTAAATTTAACTAAAGCGCAGTCTGAGGGGTTTGAACTTTTCCGATTGCCATTAAAACAGGAAATCCCAAATTTGCTTTATCGGTACCTGCGTTACCGGGGCGAATTTTAAGGTGAATATGAATGAATGATGAGTGCAGCATGGGTGAGGTGCCTTGTGAAGCCTTGTTACTGAATAGGACCGTGTTACTGACTATTAATTAATTCCTCAGCCAGGACCATTGATTAATAGCCCAATGACCAATGGCGAATGGTCCCAGTATCGAACCTTCACAACATTTTCTCAGGATTTGGCTCTAGATCGAAACGACTCCATTTTTAGTTGAAGACTACATTTATATTACAAGAAAAACAGCTTATTGATAAAAGTTATCCACGCAAAAATCACCACAAAACAAAGAAACCATGGTTGTACATAAAACCACAATTACCGGAAGTAGGCGTGATTTTAAAGTACAATATATTTGGTGTATTCAGGTAAAACAACATAATTTTTCACTCAAGTTAAACTGACATTTTTTATTTACGATTTTGAATATGGGACTACAATACTACAATATTATCTTTCTGTAAAATGCAATTCCTACTTAACGACACATGTTTGTATTTCCATCACGAACGCCGTGGTTGTATTGATGGCGGTGCTGAGATCATGTTGACATTATGGGTGAACCCAAACATTAAAAGCAACTGCATCCTGATATAATCAGGCAGGTAACGGACATAAAGTGCAGATGTCACCACTTATTGTAAACGGCTTCATCAGACTATCCTTCCTTACATTATTTAATAATATGATTAAAAAATTATTTATTTATAATTTTAGATACATAAACTTAATTTAACAGAGTACTTGGGTTTTACTTATTATTAAGGGTTTTACATTTGGAAGGTTACATAAGAATAACTGAAGGATAAATATATCTGGGTTGTATTTCTACGTTGTAAAATACAACTTTGTAGTATTAAAGAGTAAATACTTAATAGCTGGAATTGTTTTATGTTGTACTTTAAACTTATCCTCTTCAAAACTGTGTAGTATTTTTACATATTCACACGTGTAAAATAAGAAAATTAGGATGTTTAAGATACTTTAACTGAATTGATAATTTAGTAGTACCGAGATATTCAGTATAATGCAATATGAAACCAGAATATAATACTGGGTACTGGGTATACTGGGTATAATACTGGTGTTCGAGTAATATGAGTAGAAATATCAAAGGAAATCATGTTTATTAAATGCTGTCCTTGTGAAATATTAAACAAATGTTTAGCATGATAGACCATTCATTACAGTTACAATTGAACAATTTAGTTAAAATCAGTGAGTTTTGATACTAAGAAAAACAACATATTTGAGATTCAATCATGTAGCTTGTTAGTAAAGTTCTGTATAGTTAAACTCTGTAACATTTGCCATTTAAATTACGTCAGCACAGATAATAAAGGAAGGAGGTTTATCAGGATCGCATAAATATGAATAATTCATGATAAAACTTCGTGTTTAACTCAGAACATTGTGGATTATGACAATATTGATTCACATAAAATAAAGTTAGTTGAGTAATAAAACAAGCTAACTAAGGTAGGTTTCTTGGTTGCAATATTAAACGTTTTATAATATTACAACTAAAAATATTACTTAGCTTTAAAATACTCTTTCATAGACAAATATAATATTTTAGTGCATCCAAAATATTGCGTCCGATCATTAGATTTTTTCATTGAGTCTTTAAGCATGCAAATTTCACAAACAGACCGGCAAAACAATTTCTATCAATTTTAGACTTACGTCGAAATCCATAACATTACTGTTTTATGTTTTTCTTCACTGAAGCAAAAAGTAAAAAAATAATAAAAAATATATTCCTTATACATTGATGAGAAAATTTAGAATTTAATAATTCTATAAATGTTTTTAAGGAGTCTTGTATCAGTAAAGAAACGTAGAAAATTAAGATAAGATTCGGTTAAAATCAAATACAACTAATTTCTCAACAAATACATTATAATACAACTTAATTCATGCTAATTAATTACATTTAGTGTGATAACTTGAGGGATGAATATCAAAAAGTGTAAGATTATATGTGGATAGTCTAGAATGTGAGATATAAATCGTAATATTTTTCTTTGTCAGAATGGGAAGACTTTGCATTACATGGGACCTCGTCTCGGCCAGCGAGCAAGGAATACCATAGAGTGGCAATGTGGCGCGCGGACTGACGCCGACTTTGAAACACCGGGACCTCTGGTGGAGGGGATACGGCGACTAGTCACCCTAGTTTTTTTTTTTTTTTTTTTTTTTTTTTACGATAGGAAAATGCATTATGCACCGTCAGGGTTTGGTGTTTCCCCCGGTGTGTAGGACTCTCACCCACTAAAAACCTATCGGTCCAGGCAATGGAAGCCCTCTCGGAAACGCTGTTCGCAATACTTCAAGAGGGTGCCTTCGTACGCCAAAGATGGCATTTCAACCGCGATGCTCCACCAGGTTTAGCTGCGTCGATGCATCACAGCTGTTCTGTTCTCTTTTCTTTCAGCACCCTCCTGGAGAATGCAGAAACAGAGCTCCACGATTCGGGACTGGACAATATTCGACGAACGAGTGTGTCCGGCGAGATCGGGCCAACGGCCCCTTCGAGGTCCCTTCTGTCCGCTTCCCACCTCACGCAATGGAAGAAGGTGTGCAGTACATCGTCGTAGTCGGAGTCACCGTACTGACATTCCGGGCTCGCTGACTTCCCCATCTTGTGAAGGTAGGCCCCGAAACAACCGTGTCCGGTGAGGAACTGGGTGAGATAAAAATCTACCTCCCCGTGCCCCCGCTCAACCCACTCTCGGAGATCCCCAATGAGTCTCGCCGTCCATCTTCCCCGTTCGTCCCCCTCCCAGCGGTTTCGCCAATCCTCCATAGTGCGTTCTCGGGCTTCGGCACGGCTCAAAGCACCGTTCCCATCGAAGATCCGCTTCCGCTCGAAAGCAAGAAGATCGATGGGAATTACCCCAGCAACTACGAGGACGGCCGGCTCCGACACTGTGCGGTACGCCGAAGCGATCCGAAGAGCGCCTCTCCTCTGGACCGCTGCCATCTTTCCCCTCAGTCGTTTTTTCCGGAGGGCCTCTGCCCATGCCTCACACCCAAAAAGAAGAACGGAGTGAACCACAGACATCAGCACCCGCCGCTTGCTACCAATCGGTCCCCCGACATTCTTCATCAGTCTGCTCAAGTTGGCCACAATCTTTTCAGCTTTCTCCGTCGCAAATGTGATCTGATCCCGGAATGTGAGCCGAACATCCAGTCTCATACCCAGGTACTTGACAACGGGTTTAGTGACAATCACTTCCCGATCGACCGCGAGCTGCACAATGGGATTAATCCTCCGTCTGGTGAGAAGCACGATCTCGGTCTTCTCCGTCGCCAAGGACAGGCCGTGGTCACCCATCCACCTCGTCACTTGGCCCATGGCCATGGTCAACAGCCTCTGCAGCTCATCGACATCCCGCGCAGTTATAATTACGGCGATATCGTCCGCATAACCGACGAGGAAAGTCTCCCGAGGCATTTCCATTCGGAGGATCCCATCGTAGGCGATGTTCCAGAGGTCCGGTCCAAGAATCGAGCCCTGAGCGGCACCCGCTGTTACATCTCTCCGCCGTGGTCCATCCGGCGTGTTGAAAACCAACTTCCGATCCTGTAAGTAGCTCTGCAGCATCCTTAACAGGTACGGGGGAATTACAAAATCCGTCTTCAATGCGCCCAGCATGTCAGCCCACCTGGCTGAGTTGAACGCATTTCTCACATCCAGCGTAGCCAACATGACTAGCCTTCGTGATCTGTGGTTCACCTGCTGAACAGCCTCAAAAGTCCAGATCACTTCACCAACAGCTCCAATCGTTGATCGGCCCGACCGAAAGCCGTACTGACGATCGGAGAGTCCACCTGCCGCTTCTACTGCCTGTGTGAGCCTCGGCTTCAGGAGTCGCTCAAAAAGCTTCCCTGCCGTGTCTAGCATACACAGAGGTCTGTATGCAGACGGGGTTTCAGGATCTCCCTTGCCTTTGCCGATCAACACGAGGCGTTGAACTTTCCATCGCAGAGGAAACAAGCCTTCCAACAAACAGCGGTTGTACATGTTCAGCAGCAGGCCTGGAAAGTCCAGACCTACTACCTTTAGCACTTCCGTTGGAATTCCATCGGGACCAGGAGCCTTTCGGCAGCGCAAAGAGCCAATGGCACTTGACAGCTCTTGTTCGCTGAACAAAGGTATTTGTTCGGGAACCACAGCAACCTCTTCATTCGGCCTGATCTGGTGGGCCGGAAACAAAACATCCACGATAGCCTCCAACTGGACGGAGCTCAAGCTAGGGTTAGCTGATTGGGCACCGAGCCGTCGCGTAACTACTCGGTAACCCAATCCCCAAGGATCGTTGTTGAGGTCCTCCGTTAGAGCTTTCCATTTGGAGGCTTTACTTGCGGAGATAGCGCGCTTCAGTTCTTGTCTGGCCGCCCTGAACTCCTGCATAAGTGTTTCAGGCACCACGCCACCCCTTCTCCTACTGCGGGTGACCTTTCGTCTGAGTTTAAGGCACTCTCTCCGCCGTACAGCAATGTCCTCCGTCCACCAGAATGCCGATCTTCTGTTTCTTCTTGGTTGCACTTTTCGGGGCATGGCAGCATCACAACTACGCTCGATGAGCCTCATTGTGGCCTCCACGATCTCCCCTGTGGTTCCCGAAGATTCTAAAACAGCGGTCTTCCCCTCGTCAATCGCCGAGGACAATGCCACCGAAACGAGCCTTGAAACGTTCCAGCCTGGCGTCCAATTAAGGTTCCTTGGCTCAAAGCTGTTTGTAGCAAGACTGAAGGTGATGTACTGGTGATCGGAGCCAGTATAGTCTTCGATCACTCTCCAGTCTGCGATCCGTCTCGAAACGTTTTCTGACGTAAATGTCACATCCGGTATGGTTGATCCATAACCTGGACGCCTGAAGGTGGGCGAGTCTCCCACGTTCGCCACAGCCAGTCCAATCCTTGCCGCCATCTCCAAAATTTTCCGTCCTCTTGGGTCTGTTCTTGGCATACCCCAATCTATAGCCCTAGCATTGAAATCGCCGGCTACGATCAGGGTTCCACTGAGGGAGCGAAGAAGGTCCTCTAGTCTGTCCAGACGGGCCTGGAAATCTGCCGCATTCTCGTTGGGTGAGAAGTAGCAGCTAACAAAATTTGCTTCGCTGGTAGTCACCCAAACGAGACCGTTCCTCCTACCGTGACTTCTGACAAATACATTTGTATTTGGGATCCAAATGGCAGCGGTCCCGACTGTGTCCGGGTACCAATTGGATCCATCCCTGTCACGGTACTGCTCGCTAGTAGCCTACTAGTCACCCTAGTAGCGAGCGTCTGGATTGTCATTCTCATTCTAGGCTTGCTGGCTGTCACGTACGCCATATATGTCACTGTAGCGACTATTCCCCACACGTAATAACCTGCATTGAAATGTTTACATACTTACGATGCCGTATTGTGTTGCGTATGGTTGTAACAACTCTACAAAAAAGAAATTGGATGGTACAACCTTTCACAAGTAAGTAAAATATATTTTAGCAGTCAGTAAATTTAGATTTCATCATGTGTTAATTAAATTTGTGTGAAATTAAATTAAATTAAATTTTCTTTAGAAAATTCACATTAAAGTATAATTCGCTTGCAAAACTGCGTATTTATTTGTTTACCTAAGAAACATTTATTATTGATTGATTTGAACTTCAATGATGGTTTAGTTTTCCAAAATATCAATAACTATGTTTAATTAAAAATTTGAAAAATGCCTTTATAGAACGAAAAATATGGATAAGGAATGTAATCAGATTTCCCACTCCACGCTGTGCGATGCAGCGTCGGCGCGGCGGGCGGCCGGGTTCGGTGGAAAATTAACTTCTCACTTTACAGCTGCCTGCAGGCTAAACTAAAGGTTTTACAAAAAAATTTTAAATGTAAACGTTAAAATTTGGTTCATTTCAAACAACTTTCTCGCTGACGAAAATCACCTGACCAAAAAACAAAAAACTTACCAGCCGACCAACTTTTTCATGTCCCAAATTTTACGAAAACTTGTTTTACTACATATTTGTATATGTTTTTAATTGTTCCAATTTCAATTTGCATGTTTCTAAAACACCATTACTAGGGTGATATAGTATTGTTTAATATCTCAAAATTTCAGAATTTTATCTCAACTCTAAGTGGTCGATTCAACGGTGTTAATGAATCGCGGCAAATTAAAAATTGTGGTCGCGGCGGACAGTGGAGCTGCCTGTTGCACCTCTGCTAACACAGAAAGGTGGCTTCAGAACCTCTAATGTGTAAAGGATAGGGATTGCCACTCTATGGTATTCCTTGCTCGCTGGTCTCGGCGTCCGTCCGGTTGCCTTGGCGACCACTCAATTATAACAAGCCTCATCCTAGTTTATTATTACGAATTTCTGAGATTATTAGAAAATAGAATTCTACATTCTCATGTAAATCTTATTAAGGGATTGGTACCGGTGGAGAGAGGTCTTATGGAATATTGCTGCATAAGAGAAATGCCGATTAAAATTGAACATATTTTAATTTAAATTTAAATTCCATTTTAATTAGTCGATTTTAAATTATTATTTGTTTAAACAATTTGGACAACCTTTGAGATACAACTCTGTTGACGTATGATTTTAAAACAAAAAAATGTTGTAACTTTTATTTCTCTCACATTTTAACATATTTATTGTATTTAAATTAATCGTCTATAATACATTTTTCACAAAATACCTATCCTTGGAGACATTGATAATAATTTATTCATAGCTGACGACGTCATATCATGATTTAAGTGCAGTTAACTTTGTAAAATAATTAAATATGTTCTTTATTAAAGTTTTCTGATTTATAAATTAATTCTCTATACAAATTCTTTCGTAATTGTTTTAATTTGTATTTTGTAAATTACTTAGATAATACAATATTAAATTACTAATTGCAAGTGAAGGTTATCTAATCAATTGTTACTTAGTGATTAAACCCACTCTAAGCCGGATGTTTCTGATGGTTTGATTCTATCGAAATATACTTCATCTCTCGATGATAATTTTGTCATTACTAACATGATAGTCTTAAGCATTAATACGAATAGATTAATCTGATTAATGTAATAAATATGATGCGTTTTGTAATGTAATCTGCTATAAATGAACCTTAATTTAAGAAAACTATAGAAAACATTTTGATACTTAAATTTGTACATAGGGAGAAGAATAATGGACTAAAATTTAAAAAGCCACTATAGAAAATATGATCGTAATGAAAATACCTTCCTAAATAGGGATAGAAGAGGAATATTGTTAATGTTTTCATATATAATATACTTATTTAGAAAAAACTCAAAGCTTTACACACTATTTCAGTTAGAAAAAAACTGCGTTAACAATAAATAAACAACTACAGGTATTAATATTTTTTATGGCATTTGGAAGGGGCATACAAACTGCCTGTTTAGAGGTTAATAGTCAGAATCTCTTGTTTAGAAGCTCTCAGTGTTTTGAGCCGACTTACGTTTTAAACGATTTTTGAAAGATGTAAATATATACTTTTTTAATCGAAATTATTAAAATAAAACTCTTTAACAAGACTGCCACATGAAATTTGCATATTCAATTGAAAAGAAAAGAAATAAAATAATAAGCAATCAAATTAATCTTTATGAATAAATATCTGGATATAAATATCGTGGATTAGTACCTACATACCAAATTTCATCACAATCGGCCCGGCCCATTGGTTAGGGCTCTAGCTCTGTACACATCCACACAGACACACACACACACACACACACACACACACACACACACACACACACACACACACACACACACACACACACACACACACACACACACACACACACACACACACACACACACACACACACACACACACACACACGCAGAGCTACAACACACCAGAGCACAGAGCACACAGAGAAACCATATGTAAGCAGTATATTAAGTCAAAATTGTAGGAGTTTTACAAATCACAGAATAAAGGGAGAGGGCTGAAATTCAAGGCCTTCATCTCAGGGACTCGGGGAAAATAGAAGTATTTCTAAAAAAATACCTGCAAACAAGAAATAACATGGACCACCCTCCGTAAGAAAACCATGAGAATTTAAAAACTTCTGCTTTGTTTACAATAAAACATGTGGTTAAGTGTCTTTTCTGTTTACGAACTGACATATGTTCCTCACCCGGAGCAAGATTAGAGGCTATCACCCTTTCAAGCCATTAGTATTGCATACACCTGGTGTAGTTTACCCATTATGAAACGAATTAAATAGAAGGTCCATAAGTTAACAAATAATTTAGTAAGTAAATACAGCTGTATAAAAAATGTTACATCCTCGAATACATTAATTATATCTTTAAGTTTATATTTAGCTTATAATTTATTTACTTCGTATGTATGTTTAGAACTAGAAAATGTAGAATGTAGACATGCGCGATGGGAATATCACCTTCAGCAATAATGTCTTACCAGTCACTGTCTTAACAATAATTTTACAAATATTGCAGCACCTTTTTACAACGTATTGGAAAAGGATTAACAATGGAACCTGTCACACTAATACAAAATAAAATAACTCAGCGGTGGGAAAGAACACCTGTAAAGAATTGTTGAGGGCTCAATATCACTTTTCTTCAGCGGGACACGCCGCCGTTTCATTTGTCACGTTCTCAGTTGTAGGGGAAAACTCTTGTTTTTTGCAGTGGTCTCCAACGGTTTTCCTTTTAAATGAAAAGGACTGTCATTGACAAATGTTCTTTATTCATAATGCTACGTATTCATGAACTGTAATATTCATAACGAACTGTAGCTTGTCAGTGAACTGACGACGACTGCATGCTTAGAAAGTTTGCTTCCGCGCTTTTCTTAAATAACAAAATTTTAAAATAGCATACATATTTTGTCAAGTTTATGCCAAGTTAACTTTACCATTTTTACCAATGATAGTAGAGCTTTTATGCTTGATGGGTTACACGTAGTTGCGTCAGTATTTGTGAGTAAAAATCATTCAATGGTTTTATTTATTCCCTTTCAATTAGCAGTGATCTTATTTGTGTTTGTACATAATGACACCAGGGACTCTTTCTTGCTAATATACACATAATATTGTGATGAATACATTTACATTTATGTATTGTGCATGTCAAATTTATAGTTAAAATAAAATTAAAACTAGTTTATTAAATAGATTCTCTTTTCAATTAAAGTTTTTAAAAATTTAAACTATTAATTTTAGAACACACTACCCTTATATTATCCACGCTTTATTAAGAATGCCTTATTAGCGAATTTCCCCTATAGGGAAGAAGCTATTACCGTAGTCGGCATGGTAAGACCTAGGCCCGGGACCATGATAACTTTGCGTTTTGAGGTCCCCAGACCCCAAAAACACCATTCGTTCGATACTGTATATATATATATATATATATATATATATATATATATATATATATGTGTGTGTTTCCGTGAGCACGATAACTCTCGTAAAAATGATCCGATTTTGACGAAATTTGGTAAAAACATGTAAAGCAGCATTTATGACTTTAAGTTCGAAAACCAGGCAGATCGACTTATCCGAAGGGGTATTTTGGGGGGGTTTTGTACCCCAAAAATTGGTTTTTTGAATTTTTTACATATAATTTTTGAAAAAGTCAAATTTTAATTTTGACCATTCGATTCAGCTTAAAAAACATACAATTTGGTATTTCGATCATTCCTCTACGTCAATTGGTTACCGAGATATTGAAAGTGCTAAACACAGTACGTTGTCTAATGTAATTCTTATGGTGGAAAAGAAAATTTTTGTATCTCGCTTATTTATGAACGTATACTGACGAAACTTGGTATACAGCTTCATCTCATTGAGGTCTATTGATATTTTTTAAAAAAAATTGTTTTTGCATAATCCTCCCGTAGCAGCAAACCTGCGTACTCAGCCCCCATGTTATTCTTATGGATAATAATTAAATGCTCTGTCTCCGTTAATTATGAACATAAATGAATAAAAACTGGTATACGTCTTCACCTAGTTGAGTTATATTGATATTAGCATAAAAACCCATTTTTTGTGTTCCTTGTTTCAGCAAACCTGCGTACTCAGCCCCAATGTTATTCTTATGGAGAATAATTAAAATTGTATATATCGCTTAGTTGTGAATATATTTTTATGAAACTCGGTAAGTGGCTTTATGTAGTATTAAGACATTTATATATCCATTGGAAATTCTCTGAGTATGCAGGTTTGCTGCGACGGGGGTATTTTGAAAATAAACTCTCCGTGGGAGACCAAACTTTGGATCAGGTTGTTATTGGACAGTTTTTGGAATCAGTCGGTTCCTTTTAGCGAATTTCCCCTATAGGGAAGAAGCTATTACCGTAGTCGGCATGGTAAGACCTAGGCCCGGGACCATGATAACTTTTCGTTTTGAGGTCCCCAGACCCCAAAAACACCATTCGTTCGATACTGTATATATATATATATATGTGTGTCCGTGAGCACGATAACTCTCGTAAAAATGATCCGATTTTGACGAAATTTGGTATAAATATGTAAAGCAGCATTTATGACTTTAAGTTCGAAAACCAGACAGGTCGACCTATCCGAGAGGGTATTTTGAGGGGTTTTGTACCCCAAAAATGGGTTTTTTAAATTTTTTACATATAATTTTTGAAAAAGTCAAATTTTAGTTTTGACCATTCGATTCAGCTTAAAAAAATACACGATTTGGTATTTCGATCATTCCTCTACGTCAATTGGTAACCGAGATATTGAAAGTGCTAAACACAGTACGTTGTCTAATGTTATTCTTATGGAGGAAAAGAAAATTTTTGTATCTCGCTTATTTATAAACGTATACTGACGAAACTTGGTATACAGCTTCATCTCGTTGAGGTCTATTGATATTTGCTCCAAAAAAATCTTTTTTTGCATAATTCTCCCGTAGCAGCAAACCTGCGAACTCAGTCCCCATGTTATTCTTATGGATAATAATTAAATGCTCTGTCTCCCTTAATTATGAACATAAATGAATAAATACCCCCGTAGCAGCAAACCTGCGTACTCAGCGAATTTCCAATGCATATATATGTATCTTAATACCACATAAAGCCACATACCAAGTTTCATCAATATACATTCATAAATAAACGATTTATGACATTTTAATTATTCTCCATAAGAATAACATGGCAGCTGAGTATGCAGGTTTGCTGAAGCAAGGAACACAAAAAATGGGGTTTTATACAAATATCAATATAACTCATGTAGGTAAAGCCACATACCAAATTTCATTAATTTATTTTCATAATGAAGGCAGATAACACGTTACTTATTCTCCATAAGAATAACATGGGGCTGAGTACGCAGGTTTGCTGCTACGGGAGCCTTAGGTAAAAAATTGTCTTTTTGAGCAAATATCAATGGTCCACAACCAGATGAAGCCGTATACCAAGTTTCGTCAGTAAACGTTCATAAATAAGCGAGATATAAAATTTTTATTTTTCTCCATAAGAATAACATTAGACAACGTACTGTGTTTAGTACTTTCAATATCTCGGTAACCAATTGACGTAGAGAAATGATCAAAATACCAAATTGTGTGTTTTTTTAAGCTGAATCCAATGGGAAAAAATAAAATTTGACTATTTCCAAAATTATATGTAAAAAATTCGAAAAACCCATTTTTGGGGTACAAAACCCCCCCAAAATACCCCTTTGAATGGAGCGATCTGGCTGGTTTTCGAACTTAAAGTCATAAATGTTGCTTTACACGTTTATACCAAATTTCATCAAAATCGGATAATATTTACGAGAGTTATCGTGCTCACGGATACACATATATATATATATATATATATATATATATATATATATATATATATATATATATACAGTTTTGAACGAATGGTGTTTTTGGGGTCTGGGGACCTCAAAACGAAAAGTTATCATGGTCCCGGGCCTAGGTCTTACCATGCCGACCACGGTAATAGCTTCTTCCCTATAGGGGAAATTCGCTAAAACTGGTATACGACTTCACCTAGTTGAGTTATATTGATATTAGCATAAAAACCCATTTTTTGAGTTCCTTGTTGCAGCAAACCTGCGTACTCAGCCCCAATGTTATTCTTATGGAGAATAATTAAAATTGTATAAATCGCTTATTTTTGAATATATTTTTATGAAACTTGGTAAGTGGCTTTATGTAGTATTAAGACATTTATACCTCCATTGGAAATTCGCTGAGTATGCAGGTTTGCTGCGACGGGGGTATGATATATTTATTTTTTTTCAATCCGACTAGTCCTTGGTTTTAGGGCGATCATAGATGGATAATCTACTCTGCCAAATTAGGTCTTTAATTTCGTGAAAAAATCTCACGAAATGGACTGGAGACGAAATTGGGTTTGTAATTTCCAGTACTTTGCCTAGTGTTTCCAAAAGTTCATGTTTCAAAAGACGTATTTAACAAAAACAACAACAAAATAATAATATTATAATAATCATAATAATAAAACAGTTCTTTTGACATTCGAAATTTTAACACTAACTTGATAAATTCACAATGTTGAAACAGACAATAATTATGTAAATAAACAATTTTCCTATATAGGTCAATTAATCGCAAAATGTTTTAACGCCACAAAATGAATTGAGTAAATTATATGCTATCTGATGGGTTAGTTACAGAGTACTGGAGTTAACAGTATAAAATGTAAGATAATTTTAGGAATTTGAGCATGATTTTGTACGTAGTATTTAAATAGTTCTTACTAAAAGTCAAAAGTAGATGCCCAAGGTGTATATATAGTTTTTAATCTATGGTTAAACACCAACATTATGATCTACCTCAAGTTCAACAATATCAAGCAGGTGACGGTCATAACTTACAGATGTCTCTCTCATTTCATACGTCAGCTGCGACCATTGTAAACATGCCGTATCCGCATTAAATGGCCACTAAACCCCTCACAGGTTACTATTATAAAATAGAGGGACGCGAGAACGTGAGTCAGCAAATATTTTAAAATTTGAATTCACGGACTTCCCTTTAATCATACTATTATTAATATATCTGTTGAACTTATACGGGTAAGATGAGGTATAAAACATTAGCCCTCTTTATACATTTTATTTACTTTACACGACGTATGTTTCTAACTAGCAGCTAAAAAAAGGCATGAGCCATAGGTAGTGGTGACTTTGCCACCCCAAGGAAGCCAAATTCGTCCGATGACGAACGAACTATACGCAACAGATGATTTAATATGAGAAAACAATGTGTGTCTTACAATACCAGTGAAATGTAGTATTTTCAAATGTAAACAGAAGAAACCTCCTTATATTCTGTAAAATTACGAACAGCTGTTGTCACTTCCATTTGACAGCTTAAATAGCATAAACAACAACAGCTGTTTCAAGTTAACTTACCTTTTAAACCCGTGCGAAGACCGGGTACATTCTACTAGTACACTGTATAAAGGGCTTTTAGGTTTTAATTGAATACTATTAAAATATTCAATACCATTTATTTTACCTAAAGTTTGCACTCTGAATCCGACAAATTCATTTCAATTTCATAACTTTAATAAAAAATAGGAGTTAGACAATGGAAAAGACTATATAATTATATTATTTACAAATACAAAAAGTCATGGAAACCCAGAACTATATATTTGAATGCTGGACTTTTTTTAAATAAAACCATTTAGACAAAAGTTTTACAGTTAGGTAAATTTTCATTATCCAAATAATCCGGTCTTACATCACAATTATGAATTGAAGAAAGAAAATAAACAGCTAAAAAATTAGAAAATCATATTTGTTTTATTTACTAAAAAGTAAAATCGGTAATCATAAGATATGAGATATGTATTGTTATGTATCTTTGGCGATCTTCAGACATTATTTAGAAAAATTCGGAATTCACACAAATTTTGTATTTTTCCTTACAAATAAAAGTGGATAAAACGATACTATACCATGAAAAAACTAACGTTTTATAAAGATAATTGAAAATGTAACATTTATCTTCCTTACGGTACTTACTTATACAGCGAGAATGTTTAGAACACGTACCTGAAACAGAAACACACTTTTATGGTCGATGTAGTCAGGTTAACGACACAAAAAACTCTCTCTCTACGAGTGCCGCAACGTACCATGACATAACGTAAAAGAAAAAAATTGTTTGACATACCCTTTTGCGCCTGAACACATTTATAATTGTTAAATTGTTGTTATTTTGTTGAACATTATATACTGAAAGTTGGTTGAAGGGGTGTCATTTGTTTGTTCCGCTTTGAACCTTTTATACATGACGCGTGTAGGGATTGTTAAACAACTAAGAGGACATAAAGTGCAGATGGGCATAAACATTGCTTCCACGGTAACGATCCCGTGGACATCACTGTGCATCTGATGGCTATTGCATGTTCCCTATTTGGCTAACAATCCAGTCAGATAATCGGGGTTGTTTTAATATTCCCAAAATGAGTCCCATGTAATTTGAGCGAATTTTCTCTATAGGGAAGAAGCTATTACCGTAGGTCTCATGGTAAGACTTAAGCCCGAGACGATGATCATTTTTAGCGAATTTCCCCTATAGGGAAGAAGCTATTACCGTAGGTCTCATGGTAAGACTTAAGCCCGAGACCATGATAACTTTTCGTTTTGAGGTCCCCAGATGCCAAAAACATCATTCGTTCAAATTTTTATATATGTATATATATTTATATATTTATATATATATAAATATAAATAAATAAATATATATATATATATGTGTCCGTAAGCACGATAACTCTCGTAAAAAAGGTCCGATCTTAATGAAATTTGGTACAAATATGTAAGGTACCATTTAATTGAACGAGTTCGAGAACCAGACAAATCGCACCATCCAAAGGGGGGTTTTGGGGGGGTTTTGTACCCCAAAAATGAGTTTGTTGGAGTTTTCACATGTAATGGTTATTTAAATCAAATTTTAATTTATACCATTGAATTCAGATTAAAAAGACAAACAGTGTGGTATTTAGATCATTGCTCTACGACAATTGGTTACTGAGATATTGAAAGTGCTAAACACAGTACGTTGTCCAATGTTATTCTTATGGAGAAAAAGACAAATTTTATATCTCGGTTATTTATGAACATAAACTGACTAAATTTGGTATATAGCTTCATCTGATTGTGGTTTGTTGTTGTTTGAACAAAAAAACATTTTTTTACCTATGGTTCCCGTAGCAGCAAACCTAGGTACTCGGTCCCCATGTTATTCTTATGGAGAATAATGAAAATGTTATATATCGCTTATTTATAAATGAATATGGATGAAACTTGGTATATGGCTTCACTTAGATGAGTACTTTTGATATTTGCATAAAACCCCATTATTTTGTGTTCCTTGTTGCAGCAAACCTGCGTACTCATCCCTAATGTTATTCTTATGGATAATAATGAATATTTTAAATATCGCTATTTATGAATATATTTCTTATGAATTCTGGTAAGAGGTTTAATGTGTTATTAAGACATATATATTCATTGGAAATTCGCTGAGTACGCAGGTTTGCTGCGACGGGGGTATTTGTTTTGAGGTCCCCAGATGCCAAAAACACTATTCGTTCAAATTTATATATGTATATATATACATACAACAATATATATATATATATATATATGGTGGTGGTATATATATATACATATATATATATATGTCCGTGAATGCAAGAACTTGTGTAAAAAACTTCCGATTTCGATTAAATTTGGCTCAAATGTGTAAAGTGACATTCATGACTTTAGTTCAAAAACCAGAAAAATCGGACCATGGGAAGGGGAATTTATGGGGGTTTTAAATTTTCCAAAATAGTTTTTTTGCATTTTTCACCCTAAAATTTTTAAAAAACGTAATTTTGGTTTCGACCATGTTATAGAGCTAAAAAAACAAATAATTTAGTATTCTGAATTATTAACCTAGGTTAAGTGGTTGCGGAGAAAATCCAAAAAACGTACTCATAAAATCCCCCATGTTAATCTTATGGGAAAAAGGTTTTTGGCTGTTCCTCAGTTCATTTTAATGTAAACTTCACATTTGCTTTTACCAATCAGTTCAGCTCCAGAAAAAAACATTTCGGTGTTTAATTTGTTATTCTACAACCAACCATTGCAGAGATATTCAAAGTGCTAAACACAGTACGTTGTCCAATGTTATCCTTATGGAGAATAAATAAAATTTGATATCTCGATTATTTATGAATGTATATTGATGTGGATTCACGTAATACTGGTATATTGATATTTGCACAAACCATTGATTTTTTTGTTGATTATCCCCATAGCAGCAAACCTGCATACTCAGCCTACATTTTATTCTTATGGAGAATAAATAAAATGTAATTACTCCCTTAATTATGAACATAAATTAATAAAACTTGGTATGTGACTTCACCATGTTGAGTTATATTGATATTTGCTTAAAATCCCATTTTTTGGTACCTTGTTGCAGCAAACCTGCCTACTCAGCCCCCATGTTATTCTTATGGAGAATAATTAAAAAGTTGTATAGCGCTTATTTATGATTGAATATTGTCGAAACTTGGTATGTGGTTTCTAGTTAAATTATATTTATATTTGCATAAAAACCAACTGTTTTGTTCCTTGTTTCAGAAAACCTACGTACTCATCACCAATGTTATTCTTATGGAGAATAATTAAAATTGTATATATGGCTTATTTGTGAATATATTTTTATGAAACTTGGTATGCGGCTTTATGGTGTATTAAGACATATATTATCCATTGGAAATTCGCTGAGTACGCAGGTTTGCTGCGACGGGGGTATTCATATTTTAGGTTAAGTCAAAATTGAAAAACAAAATTTTGTAACATTCACTTGATTAAGTTCCGATAATGTTATTGGTACATAAACAATAAGTCACATAATTTCAACAATTTTATTATAATGAGAAATAAATGTAAGTCAGAGTGCCATACTAGGTCAAATGTAAGTTTAAGATAAATCCGATTGTTTGTTTTAAACAATCTAAGGTCATGCAAGTCTTCCTGCCAGTATATCGCATTACTCAGTATATTCGAGCTTAATTGCCAAACATTTTATTATCATGTATGAATGACTTTTCTTCTAATCGGTAAACATCTGACATAGGGGTTTCTGATGACACATGACAGACAAAAGAAATTGTGTTTAAATTAGGTTTAATACTAATGTGAATACTTTAAAATGTTAACCAATACTTTGTTTGATATTAGCCGGAAATTAATGTTGCTGATTTGACTCAGAAAATTATTAAATAAAAGAAATTACGAAAAAGTAAGAATAATAACAAATATGTCTTCCAACAAACATAATTTGCATGACAGACAGTTTATTTAAAAAGATAAGGAGGATATAGCGTTTGCGAATAGAGAGATTTATTAAAAATTCTTAACTTAATATTAAAAGCCTTTACAAGCTTTTGTTATACTGTAACGATTCTTACAAATAATTGTACAGCAAATCATTATATTATGTTGGATAAATTAATAATATTTATTAGACTTATTGAAATAACGAGTTCAAAAGAAATATTATGATTGATGTCAGCAAGAAGCTGTTCAAAGTCAGATAAGAGCCAGGTTTATTGGATGGTGAGCAATTTTTCAAATGATGACGCTTGACGACAGGTAATTTGTCAGTTTGTTGTAATATTTCATTCAAACGCCGTTTATAAATTAGTAATGGAAAATAGTTTTTAATTGTACACATGTACATAATAATGCAAGTTGTATTTATGGCTTTATTCAAAAACGTAAATGTATCTATACGATAACAATAAATATATATAGATATAATGAGAATGGTAAATAAATCTAGCCAAATTAAATTTTGTCAAGCTGGTTTAGTAAAGAACATAAAATTAGTTACATATTTTTCCAAAAGCCCACCTAAAACTGAAAATTTTTCATTAGCAGTGGAATTTAATTTGGACCTAGGAACTAGGTAATTGTCCTGAATAAAAAAAATATTTTGGGCTGTCAATAGTTTACATTTATTTTAATTTTAATACTATTCTATATAAAATCGGAAAATAAAGAATTAAACAAATAACATAAAACATTACTCCAAACACACACACTACACCACTACCCATTACAAACCACCCCATTATTTTGAGTAAACTCTTTTTCTTAAAATATAATTCAAGATTAATTACAGATAGTTTTACTTTAAATTTAAATATGATCTTTTTTAATAATAATCATTACTAAATTATGTTGTCTGCATACAAGCATTCAATGATACAAGGTTGTTACGTTTACGGCATATACGTAATAGTATTTTATGACTAAACACAATTATCTCTAAACTTTCAAGATAACATAAACAATTAAATGTGTAATTGTAGTTTGCTGTAGTTAAGGTTACATCGTTTAAACCATATACAAATTATTCTTAAAAACTGTCAAAGAAGGAAATTAAATCACTTCAAGCGGATGCTTGAGGACATACAACCAATCACATCTAATCCCACCACGTGTATGCGGTGGAATTTAATTAGACTTCTACTACCCTCTAAACATCATAATCAACTTGTACATTATAAATAAATTGTATGTTTTAGAAACTGTATTATATATCATTATAAAAAAATAGAAAACATAAAGCAAATCAGTCAGAGAAACTAACCGCAAATAGTCTTTCTTTTGTCTTTAAAATGTATTAAATATAGTTTTAATTAAAGAGCAAGACAAAAAAAGTAATGTCCATAATTTGTAAAAAATATCTAATTACAAATTTAGTTTTCAATTAAGAATGATTGCTTTAAAATTTGTGTTTTCATAAAGGTGTGTTGTTAGAGCACTGTAACTATGTGTTGACAAAATTTCAGTTTGTTTAGGTTTGATAATATCCTTAGCTTTAAAACGGTTATATAGGTTTGTATATTTCCTGATGAAACAAATCGTTTTAACTAGTTATTTCAGTAACACTAATAAATATCATTTTATGAATATGTCTTTGATCTGTATACATAGGGCTCCGAGTTTTTCTGGCTCCCAATGACACCGAAGACGGCCTAGTTCACACATAGCTGGTAATTATAGTAATTCTTCCTTGTAAAACCACTTTTCCGTACTTACTAGCTTTTAATTACATTTAAAGTTATTGCTAATGTTCTTATATGATTTTTTTCGCATTTGTGGTTCTTTTTGTTATATATTAATTTGCTCAAGTCAACTTTTAAGATTTAAGTTTTTAACAAACTTTTTAACATTTAAAATGATTTCCCATGACAATACTTTTGCTACCGACGACATTAAAACATAGTTTAAGTTAAAGTGTTGATTACAAATTTCGAAGATAGTTTGAGAAATACCTCTATCTGTAAATGAATAAATCCATCATTATTTTACCAAAATTTTAGTTTATCTATTCGTATTTAATTGTTTGTAGTTTGGTTGAGTATTTTGGGTGTTTTAATATTAAACACCATCCAAATCGCGTCCATACTGTTGTCGTTAAACAAATGACTGGTTGTAAAGTTCAGATGGAGTGTAAACATTGCGTCATCTAGGAAACGACCGACACCGCACACGGACATCAGCGTGTATGATGGGATGTGCATGTTCACAGATGTGCGCTTACGGCATGGAATTTAGAATTAGCAAAATACAAAACAAACAAAAAATAGAACAGGTATTTCTGAACAAAATTGCAAAATAGACACAAATATTAGAATTTGTTTCTTACAGATACTGTATATAGTTTTTATATATCAACCACTTTATATATACTTATCAATGTCAACAGTTTTCTTTATTTTCCTTTTGTAGTATCGTTTCTGTGTATGAGTTACCATGTAAACAGGACCATAAAGTTGTAAACAAATTACACTCTTACTATATAGCACCAAAATTTAACCAATTCCAAATAACTTTATTTAATCATACTGCAAATTAATTCCTACTACTTACAAAATTGTCACCATGGACATGTGTAGTGACCGATCCATCATATCTTTCGCTGAATACGCATTACATAAGCACAGTTGTTTATGCGAGGAGGTGCTAAAGTCAAGACGACACTCAGAACTTGAACCGAATGAGACGAGCATGTACAAAGAGACGAGCATTTACAAAGAAGAATCAAGTGATAAAGTTGATGACAGAAATAAATTATTCTACGTTCCCCAAGGGAGAACATCCGACGTGTATTACAATGGCAAAACTCGTGGGGAGATTCCGGCATGGACACAGCTACCTACCTACCAACCTAATACTCTTCTTAGTTGAAGACGTCAAAGAGTTTGAAGAAGAAATTCACGATTTCCATAGAGGAAAAGTTATGAGCCTGCACTCTTTCATGGAGGACAAAATAACAAATATACAAGAAATACGAAAAGAACTTAAGAAATACAAAAAATTCTCACAAAGGCACTCGAAACCCCTAGTTTAATCAGAACTAAAAATCACGATTTAAGGTGGTCGGAAATCCCATGGTATTTTTGTGAGTTTTTACTTTACCTTAATCAGTCAAATAGATGATCATGTTATTATTTTACCATGTAAACTCCATTTAAAGTTTTACATTTCTTTTGACGTTGCATACTCTACGTGCACAACAACTAGTGTATTTTTGAGTACCAACCAAACATACACCAGAATGTACATGTCATCACTACGCTTAATATATAAGTGGAATAACACGGATTACTTCCACATAAACACATATTTCAAAAATGTTTAAAATAAACAATATAGTTAGAATATAGTTAGACAATGTAACTTAGAGATTAATTGCATATTTGTTGTATTAATTATTTAAAAACTGACAACTAAGAAAAACTTCAGGTGATGAATTCCCCAAAACTCTTGAAATAAATGTTATCTTTAATTAGGAGCTACAATTACTTAAACCATTTGTACCCTCATATTTTAATCAAAACGTATCATATTTTAATTTAGCAGTAATTGTAACCTGCCGTGTTGTTTGGTGACTGGAATGATGTTATGGTCCTAATATTATAAGATGGACTAATATTATAAGATATGGACTAATATTATAGATGTGAAAGTTTGCAAGTTTATATGTATGATTGTTTGTTTAGATATTTGTGGCTCAGTCACGCTCTAACCACTGGACTGATTGAGCTGAAATTTAACAGACAGGTACTTGATAGTCTCGAGTAACGAGTCTTGAGTCATATTAAAGTTGCCCCACGGGGGTTTAAATTTTCCATGTATTCCGTAAGGACATTTATTTTTGTTAGAGCTTATAAAATAAAAACAGCTGATCTTCATTCGTAGAAGTTCCACGGGCTAACCACAGAATGCACCTACCACATATGTCACAGATTTTATAAACATTCGCAGGGCAAAGCTTAAGGGTAAGATCTAGTATATAAATATGTAGCGTTCCCTTAAAAATATATACATTTAAAATACTCATAAGTCATGTAATTATGTTATACAACGTATAACTTGTGATATTTTCAAAGAGAAACTGGTATTCAAAGATTAGTTTGAAATAATCGTGTTATTTCTTTAAAAGTTTTGGTCTGTAGATACCCGTCATCTTATCAAAATATCGAGTGCATGTCATAACATGTTTTCCATGACATAACTCGAGAACAAACCCAGCTCTTGCAGGACACTCGAGGTCATACGACCAATCAGATCCAATTCGGCCTCTCATGTGTTAGGGAACTCAATTAGACTTCCAATACCTTCCTCACATCCAATCACTCTGTGGGATTGAGAAGAGGAAATATTGCTTGGAATGGTAAAAATCATTGTTCTTGTTGAAAACTGCACCAATAATAACGATAATGCCCCTGAAAGTTTCTGGAACTGAATTTAGGTTATTAAGTATTTCCAAATAAATCAAATATATATTTATGTTTTCATAAAATAAAAGGAAGAAAACACTTAGTCGTAATTAAAATATCTCATTCGAGTCTTACTGAAAACTAGCGGTGAAAAAAACTTTCAAATTATATTCCACAACCATTTCCTGGAATTTTTTTTAAAATTAAGTGTTTTAGTATATGAAAATATTTGAATCGATCTCTAGATTTAGCTTTTACCTGCAATCGGTCCGACTCTAAAAATACAGAACGGGGTTTTCAGTGCACCATCATTTTGTAACCATTTACCTATTACCAAAGGTTCAAATGAAATAATCATAGTTGCATTGGTTCTATACTATACTGTTGAAAACACTGCCTGAACTTATACCATTATAATATTTTGGATATATAGAAATACTATTATATTATTGGATATTTTGGAACTATTCAAAATGCAAACTGCACCAAGTCTTAGGGATGAAACCGTATGTTAAATGTAAAGATACACATTAACAATGTCCTTGGTAAATTTATACACTTCATACCGAACTAAATGATGCAGAAAATGTCTGAAATATTAGAGTAAACGTAATGCCTGGCCTCCGGATTAGTTGTCATAGCATAGTCAACATACTGGGAGGAATATCAGGGAGTACTGACAAGTATGCGTGGCGGAATTGCTGTGGGTACGTTCCATGTGGCTATCAGCATAATACCTTCTGGAATTCATGTTCCTAAATACTATAATTATATCAGGGGATAAGCCTTTAAACCCGTAATCTCGCCGTAAGCGTGGTTTGCATTGTGTGATTATTTATAAGATATTGAACATGTTACGGATTATCAATACCAAAAATAATCTGTCCAATCTAATTATCTCTTGAATATGAAATGTAAAATAATATTTCCTTGTACACCAAAAAACCCACAAACCGGGAATGATAGAAACACGTCGATTCATTGTAATCACAACAACTGTTGAACGTACAGATTACAATACACGGTACGGTAAGACACGCCGCGCCGTTTGCAACCAAATTGTTCGGATTCACCAGGTGAAATGAAAATTGCACAGCTTGAAGGCAGATGCGCTTTATTGTCATAAAGTGAAAAGAGCCGGTTAATTCCGTCGTTTTGTCCCCTAAATTGCCACAGTATTTAGGTTTGCCTGATCTTTGTGTGAGCCTTAGCAGAATGGTGCACGAATTTTGAAAACTATACTACAGTTAGTTTGTCTCATACCAACGATAAAATACCCCCGTCGCAGCAAACCTGCGTACTCAGTGAATTTCCAATGCATAATATATGTCTTAATACCACATAAAGCCGCAAACCAAGATTCATAAAAATATATTCACATATAAGCGATTTGAATTATTCTCCATAAGAATAACATTGGTAATGAGTACGTAGGTTTGCTGAAGCAAGGAACAGAAACAATTGGTTTTATGCAAATATAAATAGAATTTAACTAGGTGAAGCCACATACTAAGTTTCATCAACATTCAATGATAAATAAGCGCTATATAACATTTTAGTTATTCTACATAAGAATAACATGGGGGCTGAGAAAGCAGGTTTGCTGCAACAAGGAACAACAAAAATATTAGTTTGTATATAATTATCAATACAACTCAACCAAGTGAAGCTACATACCAAGTTTTATTAATTTATGTTCATTATTATGTGAGTCATTACATTTTACTTATACTCCATAAGAATAACATGGGGGCTGCGTACGCAGGTTTTCTGCCACGGGAATAATCATCAAAAAAACAATTTTTTGTGCAAATATCAATATACCAGTACTACGTGAAGCCACATACCAAGTTTCATCAACATACATTCATAAATAATCGAGATATCAAATTTTATTTATTCTCCATAAGGATATTATTGGACAACGTACTGTGTTTAGCAATTTGAATATCTTTGCAACGGCTGGGCGTAAAATCACAATTTAAACACCAAAATTATTGTTTTGTGGAACTGAACAGATTGGTAAAAGCAAATGTGAAGTTTACATTAAAATGAACTGAGGAAAAGCCAAAAACCTTTTTACCATAAGATTAACATGGGAGATTTTATGAGCAGGATTTTTTGGATTTTCTCCGCAACCACTTAACCTAGGTTAATAATTCAAAATACTAAATTATTTTTTTTTAAGCTCTATAACATGGTCAAAAACAAAATTAAGTTTTTTAAAAATTGTAGGGTGAAAAATGCAAAAAACTGATTTTTGGGAAATTTAAAACCCCCATAAACCCCCCTTCCCATGGTCCGATTTTTCTGGTTTTCGAACTTAAAATCATGAATGTCATTTTACACATTTTAGCCAAATTTCATCAAAATCGGATGTTTTTTACTCAAGTTATCGTGTTAACGGACACTTATATATATATCCGTGTTATATACATATATATATATATATACATATTAATTTTACTATCATTATGAGAACAAAGTACCCTTATTTAGTTTCATAATTTATATTTTGACGACTAGTTTCGGTCTATTAAGCCATTTTCAAGTCAAAATATCTATATAAATTTGAACGAATAGTGTTTTTGGCATCTGGGGACCTCAAAACAAAAAGTTATCATGGTCTCGGGCTTAAGTCTGACTATGAGACCTACGGTAATAGCTTCTTCCCTATAGGGGAAATTCGCTAAAACCCATATATAAACAGTATATATGTACGTAAAATACTCTATGATGTCCGGCCTTTGTATTAGTTAAAAACATGCATAAGTGGCGAAAGGTTAATTTAGATTTAGGGAAATTGTAATGTGTTATACGGTATTTGGGAACCATTTGGGCCCAGCACTTTTAGGTTCTATAGGCACTCAGCTGACTGGAACCGCCCGGTATGGCAAACAAGTAATATCTTAGATCAATTTTTTTGTAGTTTATCATCGATCGTTGGTTATGAAATGACTTCAAAAGTCTTCCTTCAACTTATCCACATCCTGCATGATTAAAGGGTGTAAAGGCTTCCAGCCTCCAGTACCTATTTGCCATATCTGTTAATGCGTATTACATGTTTGTTAATAATCTCTATATAATATATAAAAATAACAATTTAATGGAAATCAGACTGTAGAATATTTGTGTCAGAGTTTGATCTATGTCTTACGAGTTATAGAACCTTTAAAAATATCACCTAAGAGAAAACTAAAATAATTATAAAAATACAATTATAAATTGCTAATAAGACCAAAATGTTTGACGTAGAGAATGTACGACGATTTCCAACAAAACATTGAGCTTAAAAATTAAATAGTTTACATTATACTTTCTGAAAATTCTAAAATATACGTCTTATTTGGCATTAAGAATAAGTACATACATTTTACAGTAGTCACATTTTCACCAGTGTACCAAAACTCACAGCTTCAATAAACTTAGTCAACGATTATTTTAAATATTACAGTACTCGTGCAGTTATGATAACATAAAAGACGGAATAAATAACAACGCGAGACGAGTAAACTTCTTGTTATTTCCCCTGCATTTCTACTGTGACAGTTATTATGTTGAAGAGTGACAATCACTGTTTACTCCTTATATCATAATATGAGTTATAAATAAATGTACCTATATACTTAGAAACCTCATAAACGAGGGTTATTGTTAAGTTGTAATTTTATAAAACTTTATTGATCTTATGGCACATCAAGGTATCACAATTACTTTCATTAAACAAAGTACAACGCTTAACATAATACATAATTTTAACCTAAATTTTTATCTAAAAATGTACTCAACCATAGAATACAAATACTTGTTAGTGAATTTCCTTTGGAAAGTGAACTATTAGCATGACCCGCACGGTGAAACTTAAGCCCGGGACCACCATAGAAGATCCTAACGTGACCCCTTGAACACGTTTTGGGGGGTCGTTCAAAATGGTTTATATATATATATATGTGTGTGTGTGTGTGTGTGTGTGTGTGTGTGTGTGTGTGTGTGTGTGTGTGTGTGTGTGTGTGTGTGTGTGTGTTCGTGTGTACTCTAGTGGTCGTATTTTTTGTCCGATTTACTTCAAATTTAGTAGAGACGTTCCTTTCTGTTATCAGTTGGACAAATTCGTTGGGCAAAACAATCGGAAAACCCTAAACCCCTTTTTTTAGGGATTACTCTTTCGAATCTCGAGTTTTTGGGCCCGGAAAGGTTCATAAATCAATGCAATGTAGATGTAAAATCAATGCAAGTAAAAAGATGGGAAGTAGAGAGGCAAAAATTGTAAACCCTCTCTCGTCATTCTAGCATAAATATTTACCGAGTTATTAAAGAAAATGTGTATCGACTAAACACATTACGTTTTTTATGGGGGTTTTACATTAGAAAAGCCTTTTATTCCTTTGTTAGAGTACTTTTATCATCCCCAGAAACCTCACGCCTACTTTAAAGCACGTCTGGACCTTCTCCTAACCTCATTATGCGCAAAATTGTTTTCCCAGCTCTGAAAGTAAATGAAATCAAGAGTATCAGAACAGCCAAACAATCAATGTTTTCTGATTTCAATAAAAATTGGTCAAATGTATGTTCTAACACTGATTTTGAGTTTTAAAAGTTGTTATGTGGAAATTCTATTCCCTCACGTCAGCGTGCTGCGTGCGAAAACGTTTTTCAGTTGTAGTATAAAGGACAAAAACTAATTTTAAACATAAGAACGAATTGATGTTGTAAAGGTATTTTGAATATATTCGTTAATATTCAAAAGCTTTCAGGTGGCACTATGAACAAAATGTTCTAAATGTTTCTAAATGTTCTATGCTTCTAAATGTTCCAACTCTAGCAAAATGAGTTGCTAGTTTGCAAATTAAACCCTCATTTGGTCTTTCATGGTATAAACTTTATAGAACTTTCTTTTGTATATTAGTTGTAAAGTTAAACTGAAATGACCACCATCATGTGAATATTTTATGGCATAAACAATCTTTTTAGATTGTAATCTTAACCGTCAACCGGATATTTTAAAAGTGTAATGTCAGTATAAGTGTTTAAACCTAGCATCAAATCAGAAAAGTATTTCTCTATTTAGTTGGCGTTTAATTGTCTGTTACATTATTATTTCCTCCCTTTTGTAAATACAATAAACACTTTATTTAGAATGTGACAAATCCGGAAATTATACTTATTTTGACATTACATAAACTAGGACAAGGAACTTTAAGGTGTTGAGGTATAATACAAAACTGTTGATACACTTCACTACAGGAGACTTCAAGAATCGTTGTAATGATCTGTATAAACTAAATGTCCAATACAATTTGGCCTTAAATAACTTATATTCGCCTTAATAACTAAGCTCAACATAGCGAATGTGTTCATACACAAATGGTGCAGACCGCAGTGGAATTTGAGCAGCCATTTTATCGTTTGTCAAATCATGTCATACATATTTGCAAATGCGCATCGCAAAATTTCTTTCGCCTGCTAAATTCTTCAATATAGACAATAAACAAGCTGGATAACCTTTTACGTTATATGTACTAAAAGAATACGTAAAATAATTTCAAAGATTATATAACTATTCCATTTTACTGTTTTACGGTAATGAGTGACAATATCTTGTTAATAAATCTAAAGACTTGGGAGAAGTTTGAATCTTAAACTTGCTGTAAAAGTAGACCTATTTAATTGTCGACAAATAAAAAAAAACACAAAGTTTTATTATTTACTGAAAACAAGCTTTGCACGTTATTTCAATACAAAAATATGTGTGTATAGTATTTAGATAGTATATGAATACCAATTTGTAAATATGTGCAATTTCAGTTATGAATAAATTCCAACCAATGTTTAAAAGTGAAAGATGAAAGGTACGGTATCTCCATAACCGCTTGCTACCTTTCATGACCAGATTGATCAGGAGGAAATTAGAATTTATAGCATTGTGGTTTACTTGGAAAAATATTGATATACAAAACAAAATTGCATGAAGATAGTTTGATATTGTTAAATTTATTAACTATATCATAAAATATGTTTTAACTTACTTCATATTACTATATTTTACCATTTATATGAAAATTGTATGTTTATTTATGAAAGATTGATTGTAAAAACGAAGTGTACAAGTTATGAACAATAATAACAACATAAATCTTCAATGACAAATTTAAGCTTTACATTACTGAAAGATCCCCAAATATATTTAAAAAGATTCATTTCGTGTACAAGTCCTTATAGATACATGCACCATGGACGTCATCACGTTGCAATCGAATTACCATGCCCCAAATAAATTCCAATATTGCCTGGTATGTATGACTATGTTTTTAAACTAAACATCCACTTAAAAACTGTATCCAATACTTCAGTAAGGATACACCTTAAACGTCTGGTCTATACATAAGCTTATTGAAGGCTTAATGTCTTGTATTTTTAATTCTACATAGGCGTGTTGCTAATAAAACTTTAATTGTAAAATATCATAAAACACTCGATTACTTTAAAATCCAGCCTAACATGTAGAGTCTTAGATTTCGATGCATGAGGTCACAGCTTCGACTCCCGGGGTACCCACATGACTCTGAGACGCTTGGACCATTGTAATTGTACAACGTTAAATACAAAATTACTACGGTGCTGGAGTAGAAAAACTACAAAATGAAAAGAAAAACATGGAGGAGACGATAATGTACGGTATTATATTTCATCTCAGACGAAGTCAATTCGTGTGATAGTGACAGCCTTTTACAATCACATGTATCGGGTACTGAGAACTCTTTCATCATTTGGCTTCACTTACATCAAAGGTAACTTCCTTATATTTTTTATCCAATTGTGTAAGGGAAAAAATAGCTCTCAGTAAAATACAGGTTTTGTAGGAGGGTATTGATAGAATATTGCAATATTTTAGAGCTCTTTCTTTCCTACTTTCTTTCCTAGTAATTAAGAACACTTGCATAACTTCTTTCTGTTGCGTGTCCTGCTCCAAACGGTTGTCTGACAATTAGTTTTGCACTTTACGCTAACTATTTTCTTTACATTTATATCTGATGAACAAAAAATGGTTATATCCCTGCTACAAAGTTTTAAAAGAGTTGTTTTCTATTAACAAACAAGTAAACAAATTGTGGTGTTTAGAAGTTTGGCATTAGAAGTTTGGCATTTCCATAAATGGAGTTCTAAAGAAGGTTTGTGGGCATGTTAAAAGCTCCACCTAAAGTAAAAATTGGTAGTTTTTTTATATTGTTATAAATAACACATATGATTAATTAAAGTATGTTGAAGTTAGTGTAAAATCAACCAAGATATATCCTTTTTTAAGTTCAGTAGGAATGGTAATGTAAATTAATGTATAATTTCAATGTTAACGTATAATAAGATTTTCCACAAGTACGGTAGATGGTAAACCTATGTAAGGATTACCGCATTTTAAAGAAACCTTATAACTTCAATTATATAGTTTTACGGCATGACCTAAATAACCAATGTGCATTATGATTGTTTCTTTAAATCCTGTATTATCATAGGGTAGTTAGTAACATTATTTCGTTCAAAGTTATGAAACATATTTAAAAGTTTTTAAAAGAAGATTGAACTAAGTATGAAAAACATGCGTAGCAATATGGCCTAAAATACATCTGAAATAATATATACTTTTTGTTACTGAATAAATTTATTTTTTATTTTAATTCTTTAAAAACTCAATTTATGAATGATTATTTATACTACATATCGGAGATTTCATAAAAGTAAGTAATCGAATTCATTACGCTCTTAAACATAAATTAGTGTGAATTAATAACTAGTTGTAAATATTAGTAGTGAGTATTCTGAAAATATTTTCAGGAATAAGGCTAGGTAGAAAATAGCAAATGGAATTACCTGAAAAAGCAATATTCAAAATTACTACAATAGTTTATCTTAAATCAAATATATTGTACATTAAATATATGTATTTTATATTAATATAGTTTTATTTGTAAATCTGTTAGATTGATCCACTATTAGTTTAATTAATCACAAATATATCCGCTTTGATATCACAGTTCTCAACTGTTGTAGCTCTTTTACAGCTTTGCTCCCCATCTCTAGTTCGTAATACACGCAGAAAAAGCAATGCATATTTTATGATCTGAATAACTGGGAAAATGGTGACTATTTTAGTTTTCCGCTTTATTCTTATTCTGTTTCCCTAGGAAAAGAACAATTTAATAATCAGTATCTTATTTATCATTCACAATAATTAGGTATTACAGTACCCTTTTTAAAAAAAGGGTACTGTTTTTATCCAATACTTGTTTTCTTTGTGAATATCACTGTATAAATATATAATATAAAGCTTTTATTAGATTATTTGAATCAACAGTTTGCAGTTTATGAGAACTGACAACGTAATTTATGAGGACTTCACGGATAAATACAACATTTGTAGTTATTATTAGTACATTATTAAGTAATATGTTATGTCTTGTATCAATGATGCAAGGTGTAATATGTTGTAGAATGCAATCGTATTTGTAGGTTACAACAAAAATCATAAATATTATTTTTACAAAGATCATAAATATGAGGTAAAATTTATTAAGAATAATTTTTGGATTTTTTACCCGATTAAAATTAAAGTACAGCTATGTATATTTTTTTGCAAGAGAATTGAGGAAAATTAACTAATACTTAATACATCGTTGTTAGTTTATTGATGAATAAATAAGAAATAAATTATATTATTATATATAATATTGATTTAATATATTATATTTTACCATCATTTATGAAATGGAATTAAAAATACTTAATAAATATTTTTAAAACTCTTCCGATGAAGTCCAAAGTTTCTACAGACGACTTGGTATGGTATTACATGTAAACGTCTAGTTATCAAGCAGCAACGACGAATCCGATTATATTTTGTTAGATTTTCTAAGTATATTTTCAGGTGGCTGGAATGCTGTTTAAATGCAACTGAAAAGCTTTATATTTAAAAGGATTTAAATTTGTTTTACACATTCGTCAAGGCAGTACATATAATTGTACTCGATTCAGGGAATTGTCTATACTTTCTATCGTAAGCAGAATGAATATTGAGGACAAAGAATATTGGGTTGTTACTCTGAGACAGATTAGTGCCAGGACCTCTATATCCAGCAAAGATAATCATTTGTTGATTCAGAATTACAAACTTTCGACATGTGTTTGTATGCAATGTTAAAAAAGAAAATACACGAACAATGTCACCGTAGAAGTTCTATACAGACTCGAAATGTATTTTAAGCTTTGCATACGTAAATAAATACCTGTTGTTCTTTGAGGAAACTAGATATAGAAAGACGAGTTGGTAATAGTAATCCTGAGCAAAACCATGCATTAATAATTAGTAATGCTGATAGCTTAGACAATGTATGAATAGTATTGTACAAATAATTCATATGTAATATTGCCTTTGAGGATTCAAACTATTTTAGTTGTCACTATATCAAATTAAGTTAAATGTATAACACACATTAAAGTTTATAATACATTACATATTTTTGAAAAAAATCTTACACCATATTAACGTGACAATTAAAATAATATATTATGTAGTGCACAATTATAAATCATTGTTGATGGCTAGTTAACAAAAATATACTGGAAATATACTGGACAATTTAATTAGTGGTTAACTTGTATAAACATTTAAGGGTAAAGACAGGCTTGCTTAGAGATGAAAGGTTAATTATTGCGTTTTTGTTTATTTTGTCTGAGCAGTACCTAAGTGCTGAAAATCTAAAAGTATTTTTGCTGGATGGTTAATTAATATTTGTTATTATTTTATTTTTAATTGAATAACCAAAAAACCATAGTGCAGGTTTTTTTATTAGTCTATAATTGCTTCAAAATATATATTCTTTTCTTAATCTTATTCGGAAAGGCTAGCCTTGGAACTCGTCTATCTGGTATATTTGTTGGTTTCATTGGTCCACCTTGAAGTACTTTAAACACTCGCTACGGTGGTTTCGCTTATGCTGATTGTGAATTAAAAAGAACTTGTATCACTTAGTGAATGCATTTTTTGAAATCCGCATTAAAAAATCAATAACTAAACTTGTTCTCATTGATGAAATAAAATATGAGCCATGCGGTTTGAATTTGAGAAACTATATTTTAAATGATGCATGAATTCCATAAATACTGCATAATACCCAATCTACGAGTATAACATAGTTTTGTCCTAAAACGAATGGAATAACAATCTATAGATTGATTTTTGAAATAAATAAATATATCTCATTGCTGGTTTAAAGAGCTATGGAGCTGATGAAATTAAGATATAATTGATGCCAATATTAAGTCTTGCATTTAAATACAACAGGATCCAAAAAAAATTTAGAGTAATTCATGTTACATAGATTTATTTTAAAATCGATTAATTAACGGTGGCGCAAGAGGTCGTTAAAGCTTCCAATCCGATCCGGTCTCCTAGGTGTTGTTCAGGAATTTAATTAGACATCGAAACCCTTTAGTATTATTTTTGTCCACGAAGTCGGCCATTGGTAAAACACGTTTTGTCTTTAGTCTCTTACTGATATAGTATTTCCCACAGGCAGAGTCAACAATTGGAGTGGTAAAAAAACCTACTAAGTATATTATTGGATAGTACAATAATTCGTGCATACATGAATAAATATATGTGTTTCCTTTTGACTCTTCAAATATTCAACCAGAAAACTGAAACTGGCGTTTGAAACGTTGCATGGTCATTCAGGTTGGCCCAAGGAAGGTTTAAAGTAATAGTTTAAAGTCCTATGATATAAATCCTAAATAAACCCTTTAGATTTTAAGGGCTTTGCCCAACTGGCCTTCAAAGCTACCATGTCACTCTTATGGAGAAAATATCGGTTATCATTTTATCAAATGACTAATTTAAAATATTTTAAACAGCTGTTTATTTAATTAAGTAGCAAGTTATAAGGTAACTTTTAAGTAAATATTTGTCAACACAATTCTTGGGATAGCAACGTGTGCCTTGAACCACTATTACTGAACAATTACGACACAAAAAATGTTGAAAAATACAATTCTTGCACACTGTAAAAGTGACATAAAACTGATTTACTGTACATTACAAGAAGAAGTATATAAAATAGATGTGCAGAGGATTATTTTATACTATGAGTGTTTTAAACGCATATTAGAGCTGAAATTATATGGGACGAATATATACAAAAAATATACATACGAACAATCAAAACGTACATGTCTTTTTTCTTCCTAGGAGTATTCACAAGGTGATAATATTTGGTACAAAGTAAGAATTTTGTTATGTAGAAACTATTTAGAGGATACATTTATAGATATCACATCTGAATAGTTGGTGGGCACATCGTAATGCACCCACCAATGTAATTACTAGTTACCTCAGGAATGAATTAGGTATTGGTGTAAATAGCAAGTATGGAAATACATTAATGCAGGACTAATTTAATTATTCACGAAATAGAGTAAACTATCATTTATGTATAATAAAATACAATAACGTGTAAATAAAACAGGTTTTCGTATTTTCTGTTAATCCAATATCCAATAGAAAACGCCTGAATAAATTACTGCCCTAAATAAGGTATATACAAGACTTATATGAATATTTGTGTCTTCGTAATCCGTTCAAATGACCGCCAATCGCAAAAATATTAGAAACTAATATATTAAGTAATGCAAAGTAAATTTTATATTGATATTTTTGTTAAGTCATATAGGCATACTGTACATATTTAGTATTATTTTTATAACAGACTTGATTCACATAACAATTTGTTAGTCACGAAATAAATTATTTCTGATTCTGATATGTTAAAGATATTTTACTGTCCATACAAACCCTTCAAAATAACCTAACGGGAAATATCGCTGTAAAATCAATTGACATAACAAATTGTTTGCAAGGACATAGCGGATAATCTTGGTACAATATATCATAACAAAAATAAAGGAAATGTGTTCAAATAAATTTACACCTTCTTCACAATTATAGCTACTAAAACAAAGGACATTGAACGGTAATGGTTTGAGTAAAACTTACCGAGTATTTTGTTATAATACAAATATAGTTCACCTTGTCTATTTTATTTTAGAGAAAACTAAAAGCCATCAGGCAGGACCAATCGCATCCAATCTCGTCGCTCATGTGTTGTGGAATCCAATTAGACTTCCAATACCTTCTTCACATCCAGTGTACCCCGGAGTAGTGAACGAGGACTTATTCGTTAAATATCATAAAATAAGGAAACAAACTGGTGAGTTCCATAACTTATTAAGGTGCTTATGTGTGTAAGGAATCTTGTATATTAAATACCCCCGTCGCAGCAAACCTGCATACTCAGCGAATTTCCAATGAAGAAATAAATGTCTTAATACTACATAAAGCCACTTACCAAGTTTCATAAAAATATATTCACAAATAAGCTATATATACAATTTTAATTAATCTCCATAAGAATAACATTGGGGCTGAGTACGCAGGTTTGCTGCAACAAGGAACACAAAAAATGGGTTTTTATGCTAATGTCAATATAGCTCAACTAGGTGAAGTCGTATACCAGTTTTTATTCATTTATGTTCATAATTAAGGGAGACAGAGCATTTAATTATTATCCATAAGAATAACATGGGGGCTGAGTACGCAGGTTTGCTGCTACGGGAGAATTATGCAAAAACAATTTTTTGGAGCAAATATCAATAGACCTCAACGAGATGAAGCTGTATACCATGTTTCGTCAGTATACGTTCATAAATAAGCGAGATAAAAAAATTGTCTTTTCCTCCATTAGAATAACATTAGACAACGTACTGTGTTTAGCACTTTCAATATCTCGGTAACCAATTGACGTAGAGGAATGATCGAAATACCAAATTGTGTGTTTTTTTAAGCTGAATCGAATAGTCAAAACTAAAATTTGACTTTTTCAAAAATTATATGTAAAAAATTCAAAAAACCCATTTTTGGGGTACAAAACCCCCCCAAAATACCCCTTCGGATAGGTCGATCTGTCTGGTTTTCGAACTTAAAGTCATAAATGCTGATTTACATATTTATACCAAATTTCGTCAAAATCGGATCATTTTTACGAGAGTTATCGTGCTCACGGACACATATATATATATATATATATATATATATATATATATATATATATATATATATATATATATAGATATATATATATATATATACAGTATCGAACGAATGGTGTTTTTGGGGTCTGGGGACCTCAAAACGAAAAGTTATCATGGTCCCGGGCCTAGGTCTTACCATGCCGACTACGGTAATAGCTTCTTCCCTATAGGGGAAATTCGCTAAAAATGAGTAGTCGACCTGTGCGGAATTCCGCACTACGAACCAAATCATGGCAGCTGATCAGGTGTTCTTTTGTTTACATTTTCTCTCCTGTCAAAGCAAACTATTCCCTTTATTTATCTTTCATATTATTCAAATTTCCAAAAAGCTGTACATTTTTAGACCATGGATCTATTTTTTGTCAACAGCCGGTACGTTAAGCTCTACAATGAGGGGTAAAACATGGAATTTGATAAAGGAATAAAGAAGATCTCGCGGACTGACAGAAGGACAGGCTAGAGAAATAATATATAAGATTATGCATAACAAAATAGGATGGTTATTATATTTGTAGAGAGCTTACAAAGAAATATTCTGCTCCAGGAATAAATAAATATCTACAAACGATTACATCCTTACTAAGTAGGCTTGGGATTTATTTATGACGAACTCATGCTAATATTTATAACTGATTTTAATAATTTAGTTCGTTTTATAGACCTTGGTCTGATGTTTATTTCCGCAGTATTTTTTTAAATGACGTAAAATAAAGGCCCTAGATGCCATCAAACGTTGTACCTTGTCAAAAAAGTAAAAAAGAGAATAAGTTTAAATTAGTTACACATACTATATCAGCTTTTAATGTATGTGTTTTTTTTTCCCAATACAAATAAAACGTGAACTGAAATGACAAAACTAATTATGATGTTATTAAGGTGAGTCAATAGATTTCATTAAAGGATGTTGAAAAAAAGGCTACAGTATCATAATAACTCATATTCACCACGGGGTGGGGGGGACGTTATAGATCTGATGTATGGGTGGAAATGATTACATGGATGGTTAATGATTACACTAAAGCTGGTTGTAGCGAACACTTATAACAGAGGTCTGTAAAAACTGTTTCATGGTTTATACTTTCTTGATCCGGCAGGTGGTAGGTCTATACGACTTCTTAGGGAATAGTGTACCGTACTTAACATACTCGGATAATAGATCTTACTCCGTTGTCGGAATATGCATCCTTTCGTAATCAAGGTGGGGACAGGTGTAATCTTGTCATTGAAAGGCTGTCAACCAAGATATGAACCAACATTCCCTTAGCGTATATTTCCTCTACAATCGCTCTAAAACTGTTTTAAGAGGCTTAGCTCTTAATTCTAGAGATATTCATGATTTTTCAACTCCATCGAAGTATAAAGGTAAACAAAGTAGAAAGGTATGTGATGGGGCAGTAACAAAATTACATTATGAATTTGAGGAATTTTTTGTAATAATCAGCCAAACTGTGCGTATGTCCCACAAATCACCTCTAAAAAAAAAAGCTAACCTGCAAGTCCCAAACGTATAATCACACGAACTATTATAATAGAAGGATGGATAGAAAATGCAAACTCCATAAAAGCTTAGCTACGAAACTAAAAATTTGGGTCGCAACAATTGCTGCCCAAGAGTGCTGAAAGGTTAATAACCACTCAGCTTTTTCTGTACACAAGTTATGAGAGAAACCTTAAAATTACTTTGGCAATTTTATTGCGGCCTCAGGGCGGCAAACTCTTTGCATATTTAACTTGGTTTTAGTTGATGGTAATTTAAATTGTAAATCTTGTTGTAGTTAATAAATTATAGGAAGGAAAACCTTATGTTTATTAGTATTATGTTCACGGCAGTTTATTTTAGAGTGAAAAGTGTTAAGGTTGTTTCATCAATTGCTTATACAATGTTAATGCATTTTGTATACAGTTAAAAATAACCTTCCTACATGATAAAACGTAAAACATAACGTTAGAGATGAAATATTATCTTTAGTAACGTGTATTTCTTATTCCTAATTGTTATGAAATAAATAATGTCTTCTTTTATATGTTTATTGCAAATCAACTGAAGTGCCTGATTATTAGTGAATTTCATTTGGAAAGTGAACTATTAGCATGACCCGCATGGTGAAACTTAAGCCCGGAACCACCATAGAAGTTCCTAACGTGATCCCCTGAACACGTTTTGGGGGGTCCTCCAAAATTGTATATACATATATTATATATACATATATATATAATATATGTTGATAACATATGTATAACATATGTATATATATATATATATATATATATATGTGTGTATGCACTCTAGCGGTCGCATTTTTTGTCCGATTTACTTCAAATTTGGTAGGGACTTTCCTTTCTGTAATCAGTTGGACAAGTTCGTTGGGCAAAACAATCGAAAAACTCTAAACCCCTTTTTTGGGGATTAATCTTTCGAATTTCGGGTTTTTGGGCCCAAAAAGGGTCAGAAAAGCCCCAGATGTAAAGTTAATACACGTAAAAAGATAGGAATTAGTGAGGCAAAAGTTGGAAGCCCTCTCTCGTCATTCTAGCATAAATATTTACCAAGTTATTAAAGAAAATGTCTTTAGACTAAACACAGAACGTTGTCTTATAGGGGTTTTACACTAGAAAAACCTGTTATTCCTTTGTTAGAGTACTTTTATCATTCCCAGCAACTCACGCCTACTTTCAAGCCTGCCTGGACTTTCTCCTAATGCGCAAAATTGTATTCCCAGCTTTGCAGGTAAATGAAACCAGGAGCATCAGAACAGCCACAAAATCAATGTTTTCATATTTCATTAAGAATTGGAATACATTTATGTTTTTAACAGATTTTGATTTTTAAGAGTTTTTTGTAGAAATTCACTTCCCTCATGTCAGCGTGCTGCGTGCGAACTCGTTAAAAATTATGGCTATTTAAATATATAAAAGGTAATACCTAACATGAAAACCACAATATAGGCATGCATATGTTACGTAACATGTTTCACAATAATACGTTTTTAATTATAAATTAAATTGTATATGCCTAGTTTGGCTGCATTAAAACTGAGATGTATAAGAGATATTGTTGTTTACACTTATCCCTTTCGATAAATTAAGTAAATATTAAAATCTCTCTTACGTCTTGAAAAACTTAAGGGTGCCAGATAGTATAATATAAATTAACTTTAGGCTGGTTTAGGTTAGATTCCAACTGGGTTCATATTCTACCATCATTCTCTTTTCCAAAGTTATCAGTTATTGAGTATCTCTTTTAAATTGGATTAAATTTATATTAATTATTATTATGAGGTAAAAGTTTTCTATGTTAAAATTGAAAGTCAAAGACGAGTAAGGTAGAATCTCGCAATATCCGGATCCGTCAGCAGGATATTACGGTACACTTTGGACCGATTTGTACATGAAAATCAATGGCAACACATTTAAACTTGTTATCTTCTTAGTTAATTGAAGATCGTTAGTTTTAACATATAATAGGTTTAATAAACTGCATAGCGTATTGTTTAATAATGATTAATTTAACAGACTATTCAATAGTCTGATTAATTATCAGACTATTCACTAGTCTGATAATTAATTTAAATTGGTGAAAATGTGAACAAATTGTCCAAAAAATAAAATGATAGTTAAAGGCAGTGAACCTTGTTATGCATATATATATATATATATATATATATATATATATATATATACATTATTTCTCAAAAGGATTCTGTATTCATCAAAAAAAATTACTTGCATAACAAGCATTAGCTCCAATTATGATTACATATTTTGGTATAATTTCTTCAGACCGAAATCCCAATCAATAAAAATAAATTATGGTTCTAAGAAATAGTCTTTTAAATTAATCTTTAATGTAAAAGGCGTTACACATACAACTAGAGCGATTATAGTTCATATTGAATAAATAAATAATTCATGATGTGGTCTAAGATTTACTATGAATAATTTACTATATATATTGAGTTATTAAAAACCTTATAATATAAGACGAACCGAATTCGGATTTTAAAATGGTAGCAACACACCCTGTTTATAAACACGATTATAGAGAAACTGAATTATTACACTTTTCGTCAACCGAATTAAATTGAATGTAGTGAAATTTAATTTACAATTTTACAAACTTAAAATAAACATAAAATATTAAGTATTTTTGGCCAACCGACAAGCTTATAATCCTTGTATTACACTGCGAAAACTTTTAACACAAAGATAATAAATTAAAGTGTAAAAATAAAAAGTTGGCATACAAATTTCTGAATTCTGGAGGGCGCTCCCTCTACCGGATGGGCCGGACAAGCCCTCCGCATGCTGGGTCGGAGTTAAGCCAGTTGGATTCCAACACAGTCCGTGATATACAATGATGTGAAATGATGAATGTGAAATTCCACTCCGTCGCATTTCATTTACCGGATTCTGTGAAGATGCCGTTTTTCCTATTGTAGGTTTTTGATATGTCATAGTTCGATAAATACTTAATTTTTGTCGTATCTATTTTATTTATAGTTCTACTGAAACCCCCAAAGAAGAGATAAAGGGTAGCTAGGAGCGTGTTAACCCACGTGATCACGTCCTTGTACAAAGGCAAACTTGACAGAGCTTCACGCTTCAACTGTCGCTAAACTAAGTCACCCGTGATATAACGATATAGAGCACTTTGAACACCTTTCCGTCCTCGCTTCCTTGTTGTAGTAACGCTCGTGTGCATAGGATCAAAGGTGAAATAAGAAAGACAGTTAAAAAAGGTATATCAAATACATTAATTTGATATTTCTTGTATATGTTGCATATGTTGACAATGGTAAACATTTTAAGACTGTGTTGTCAGGGATTATATGGTAAAATATTGAAAATAAATCGAATATTAACTAAAAAGTGATTAAATGCTTTTTTTTAGTTTATATTGTTCCAAACATTTTAAAAATTTGTTTGCTTGCACGATTTTTCAGTCAGTGAATAAAGTAAAATGTTTAGGTCGTGTACTTTTTTAAACAAAATATGCTGTAAAAAAAAAATTAAAGCCAACTAACAAAGTTAGGCATTATAAGTTAATTAGGGTACGCATAAAGTATGTAGTTAATATAACAAAAGGTAATATCGCAAACATATATAAAAACTAGGGTCCGTTGCACAACGTCAAGGTTTATAACGTAAAGTTCTATTTTTTTAAAGCAGCAGTTCACAACGTAAAGTTTCATAAAGTAAAGTTGTCATTTAATACAATGAAATAAAAGCTGTTGTCAAAACGTAAAGTTTCAAAAGGTAAAGTGACTGATTTAATACAGATTAAATTTATAAGTGTTTCAAAACGTAAAGTGTCATAACGTAAAGTGAAAGAATTATAATTTAGTAAATATGTAGTGTTGCACAAAGTAAAGTGGCATAAAGTAAAGGTGTTATTTTGTTGAATTTAATCTAAAGCAGTTGTAATAACGTAAAGTTTCAAAACGTAAAGCTTTGATTTAAAACAAATTTAATAAATGGTTGTTTCACAAAGTAAAGTTTCATATTGTAAAGCTATAACCGTAAACGCCAAAGATAGTTCACTCCAGTCCGTTGTTGAATCGAATTCAATAATAAAATATTTGGAAACATTTTAAAAATATACTGTTTCATAACGTAAAGTTTCAAAAAGTCAAGTACAGTCGAACTCAGAATTTCGTAGGGCTGGCTGCAGCAAACAATACATTGATGTAACGCTTGCTGTTTCTCACATTATGAAGGCATAAAAGGTGCGGCTAACTTCAGCTCTACAAAGTAGTTACATGGATACTGTACCAGTATTGTCTTGATCACAGTTACAGTTTATAGTTTCTATAGTTACTGATACGATTAATAAATAACATTCTATTAATAATAGCTTTAATTATTAAGTAATATATACAAATGTATAAGCAAACCAAAATTAAAATGCTTTCTAAGTAAATATAGCATTTCTTCCTTCCCGTTGTGCACATAACGGTTGCTTAAATTTATAATTTAATTACTATATAATATCTGAAATAAATATATTCGAATAATAAAAACTATACTAACTACTTTCCTTATTATTGGACTCAAGATGTAAATATAATTTTTTGGTCGGAGCGAATATACTACTTTGTAACGACAGTTAGTTTAATTTTTGAAGCACACTGAAGTGTGGGTAATGCATTTTCAAGTTGTAGTACATTTAACATTGTAGCTATTCAGATAGTCCCATATATATTTACTAGCCAATCATACGGAAGTAATGTTTTATAGTAGGAATTGTAACAATTATAATTAGACCATGGCATTACTAATGAAACAACTCTAAATTAGAAAATGTGTTTTACAAAGAAACATTCCCCTAAGACAACGTGCTATCTTTTCTAAATTTATTTTTTTGTAACATCACATAAACAATTCTAGGAGGCTTACAAATTTACGTATTTTAGCGAATTTCCTCTATAGGGAAGAAGCTATTACCGTAGGTGGCATGGTAAGACTTAAGCCCGAGACCATGATAACTTTTTGTTTTGAGGTCCCCAGATGCCAAAAACACTATTCGTTCAAATTTATATATATGTATATATATATATATATATATATATATATATATACAAATATATAATATATATATGTGTGTGTCCGTTACCGCGATAACTTTTGAAAGAAACACCCGATTTTGATGAAATTTGGCACAAATGTGGAGAGTAGCATTTATGACTATAAGTTCGGAAACCAGGTCGATCGCACTATGGGAAGGGGGTTTTATGGGGGTTTAAAATTTTCCAAAAATCAGTTTTTTGAACTTTTTACCCTAAAATTTTTAAAACACTAGATTTTGGTTATAGCCGTTTTGTAGAGCTTAAAAAAACAATTTAGTATTTTGAATCATTAAGCTAGGTTTAGTGGTCGTGGAGAAAAGTAAAAAAATGTGTCCATAAAATTCCCCATGTTAATCTTATGGGAATACGGGTTTTAGATTTTCCACAGATAATTTCACCAAAAACTCCACATTTCTTTCTACTATTAGCTCTACAAAACAATCATTTTGGTGATTTAATTTTTGTTTTACGTTCAACCGTTGCAGTGACATTCAAAGTGCTAAACACAGTACGTTGTCCAATGTTATCCTTATGGAGAATAAATAAAATGTTATATTTTGATTATTTATGTACGTATATTGATGAAACTTGGTATGTGGCTTCAACTAGTTGTGGTATATTGATAATAGCAAAAAACATTTTGTTGATTTTTCCCGGTAGCAGCAAACCTGCATACTCGGCCCCCATGTTATTCATAGGGAGAATAAGTAAAGTTGTATATATCCCTTAGTTATGAACCTAAATTAATAAAACTTGGTATGTAGCTTCACCTGGTTGAGTTAATTGCAAAAAAAAATACATATCTTATCTTCCTTGTTGCAGCAAACCTGTGTACTGTAAACTTTATATAAAAAAATATGTATATAATTAAAAATTGATTTGCGGGACTAGTAATTTATACAGAACCGCACGTGGCTGAACACACGTGGGAAACACGAGGGAGCCTGAGAACGGAGCTTGCACTAGCAAACGTTTCAAATATACAATGGGAAACAATAACACAACGTATCGAATAGAAGGATAAACACTTCGTGGGAAAGTTGCATGCCTAGAAATCAAAGAACTTACCAACTGGCAGTATCAGCATTCAAAAATGGAGTATTTTCGCTGACAGTTGATCAGCTAATCAAATAGTAGAGGCGTGGCTAATCGTCACCCCGATTGGTTAATAGATTATGGGATGGACATAATCTGGGGGAAAAACATGGACAGAGAGAGGGAACTAAAAAGGAGGGAGGAAGGAAGACGAGGGAAGAAAGTCATTCTTGGGAGAGTGAGGAAAGGAGCAGGGACATCTGGGGGACGAGTATTAAGCCGCCCTTAGAGTTCCACAACGACTGTCACCAAGTTTCACACTTCAGACGTGCACAGATTCCTCATCACTAGTCACCATCCCAGCCGAGAGAGTCCAGGACGGGAAGTTGACGGAAGACCACCGACACAGACCTCCCGAGACATTCGAGCGCAGCCACCCCTGCGGGACGAGCGACCCCGAACTTCGGTCGAGCGAGGGCCCCGGCACTACCCCGGACCAGGACACCGCGGACCCGTGCGAAGAGGCGAGGGCCACCCCCAACAGCGAGCCCGGCAGACAGCGGCCCCTGGACAACCCCAGAGAGCAACACCGCAGCCAGGGCAGAGAACCTCTTGGGGCAGGACCACTTTGGAACTTACGGTATGTGGAACATCGTCAGACTTGTGCACAGAAAGTTAGGCTCCATTTCCCGAAAATTTAATCAAAGTTAATAAAAGCTAAAATAACGGTACAAGCTCCTTTTGAGTAATAAAACATAATCAAATTTATTGTGGTAATCAATTAAGGTTTGCCTGAAATGAAGAAAAACGTTAAGTAAAGAGTCTTAATAGACAGTAAGTGAAAATAAGCGTTAAAAACGTGAAGTAATCTAAGAATAATAGGTTCAGGGCCCTATGTAAATATAATTAAGGAATTTTGATAAATAAGTGTTGTATTTAATTTTGATTTTGGGAATGTTTAAATAATTAACATTTGTGTAAGAACTCTATTTTGGGAAAGAGTGTGGACCCAAGTCCTTGTTATAGGATATTCCATAGTAGAAGGGTTGTCTTTTGTGTGTCATATTATAGTAGAGTAGATTTTGTGGGGACATAATAAATTAGATTTATATTTTAGACTTGAAGATTTGTTTTATGAGGGTCCACTTTATTAGTTAATTACGTGCTGGAGGAATGATATATTTTGTCTATTGTATGTAATGTATATGAACTTTATTTAGCTTTTCTGTGCATCCATTATATTATAAGCATGTATTCAGATTTTAAAGTGTGCAATTAAACAGTGTATATATCTTTTATCTGTGTTTGCTCAATATTCAATCCTAGAGTCTCTCTCTCTCAGGCTAAGCGAGTATATAATTGGTAGACCAGTCAGCTCGAAGTTTATTTACCTTCTGCGAAGAGCGAAATAATTTTTCAGTACTCATTTATAATGTTATTGTTATGGAGAATAAATGAAATGTTATATATCACTTATGGCTACACCACGTAGGCTACACTTTTTTACACGAGACGAGACTCCTTAGATATATTAACCTCGTTAGGGTCATCTGAGATGTCCCCATAACCATAGACTACATTCCCTAACCTCTCTATAGTCCAGCAATGTTCCCGTTAGAACGAGCCTTTAATGCTCTATGAACAATGATCGTAATATAGAGCGTACGCAACACATTTCAATTTACCAAGTAATAGTTAAGCCTATAGGCTAAGGGGGCCGCCTTTTTCCGACTATTCACAAGCAATACACTGTATCACATTGAATGACCGGATATAAGCAGAGGCTACATAGGCGAACGCCTAAGGTCAATATTTGTAACATAACATCATAATCTAACTTAAGTGCAATAATAATAACATTACAATTGTTTATTTACCGATGAAAAAGTAATATACTAAAAAATACATATATCCTTTGAAAACAAAAAATGTAACACAACATTTATGTCAAAGATACTGTTGAGTATATATGTATTATGTTCCAATTTGTGTTAAATTGCTTGATTGTTTACCGCTGTCGTTTATATCAAATTAATACGAGAATCTTAAATACCTGATTTGTCAGGTAAATCCCCGCAACTCGAGTCCAAAATCCCCGATTTTACCCGTTCTTTTTATTAATCCCCGCAAAATACCCGACAACCGGGTAATTACCCGGTTTCAGGCAACACTGGGGCTCAGGCGTGGAGGATGCGCACGCAGCTCCCCCACCTCTTCAGGCGCCACGACATAACTTTAGGCGGGTTCCAAGCGCGCGCCACTGCCACAATTACACTATGATACATTGATATTACAACTGAGATTGTCGAAAACAAAATTAAAATATTCCCTTCGCAGTAAACCTATGTACTCAGCGAATTGCCAATGCATATACATATATGTGTATCACTAATAGATAAAGCCACTTACTAAGTTTCATACAAACAATTCATAAATAAGTGATACTGTATATAACATTTTATTTATTCTCCATAGTTTAGCCCTTTGAATATCTCTGCAATGGTTGGACTAGAATAAACACCAAAATTATAGTATTTAACATTAATTTGTAAATATAACTAGTTTGACGTGTTCAGTACTGTATCAGTTTTTAGACAAATAAATGAGTTTGAGTTTGGGCAGGAACAAAGGAAGTTATTGACCTGGGACATTATGGATTTTATTAAGCTTTACGTCTTGACACTTGTCGGCTTAATTCTTTCTTACGTATTTCATCCTTCATTGACGTGATGACATTTTATAAAAAAGGATGGTGTTTGACACCTGCCGACTTTATTCTTAGGTATTATAAACTACATAGACTTGATCAAACTTTATTACAAACATTATACCGGTAGCCTAAACAATACTGGAACTGGCGTTATGTATCTGGAGCTTAGGAAACGTCTAGCTCATGCAACCTTATCCCAGAATATACTAATGGATAGGGTTAGGGTAAAACTGTTCGGGCGCTGGCCCGCGTTAATTTTGACACTTCAGCAAATATAGTCGAAATCTAACACAGTTTTCCGCCGAAACTAAGCAAAAGAGTACCAGCAACTAATGTTAGCGATTACAGTCTACAGGGAAAGAGGGTTTAACTTGGCAATCGTTGAATGTCAAGTAAAGCTCTGTTCACGGTGCTTGGCACCTGGGAAAGGCGATAAACTACTGAAATTTCTCGTTAATAAAAGTATACATAAAAAAAAAACAAAAAAATGTTTTAAAATGAAATAAGTTATTTTTGCTTTCTGTTGAGAAAAGTAGACTGAAACACTAACGGTACCAAGCCAAATAGAGGCGAAAAGTCATTCCAGAGCAGACGGTAACCAGATGCCGAGCATTATTACCCGAACTGTATTATGCTTACTTCGATTAAACACTGGCATTTTTCACATATATAATATTATGTACATAATATAATACATTTATAATATTATAATATTATTATAATAATATAATACACATATATATATATATATATATATATATATATATTCACATATTATGTCATCAATGTGCATAATGTCAGTGGTGGATGGGAGTTCCTTGAAGCTTTTTTAAATAAGAGTTGCAGAAAACAAATATGAAACTTATAATTTACGACAGCTGCCGGTTCAGCCAGTCCGGGACACGGTGGGTCAATAGTTGGTGGATAATGAAAAGGCCCAAGGGCTGATTTATACCACCAAGTAAAACTGGTATTAAAAAATTTTATATTAACTATACAATGTTTAAAATTGAAGTGGATCGATTAAATAATATCGCATTCAAATCATTGAACATATCGTATTTGGAGTTTTATTACATTACACATAAATAATAAAGTAAATCTACTTTATCATATTATTATAGGCCGGTATAACAATAATAAACTATAAAACACCACTACATTTTGTAAGTGTAGAAATGATTAAACATAAGGGATTTAAAACAAGCAGATAAGTAGATAATGTATCTTTCGCGCTAGCCCAGGCTATGCCGCCCTCGCGCTCCAAACATACCGTAGTTAACAGTTACGCATGTTCCTCACTTCTTAAAAACATTAATATTCATATATAAATGTGTTCAGAAATGTGTGTGCAAACGGTTTTAGAGGAAGTGTTTTTCATTTATTATACATATAACCAAAATAAACATCAAAAAGCTAAATTTGAAACAACAAAAATAACTTTTTTTTATTTATTTAGTTAATTTATCGTAAACAGTATCTGTATAAAAATGATAGCACATTTATCGACAAAAAGAACTAAAAAGAGTTAATCCTAAACAACGTTTTGTTAAAAAGTTATACTCGATAACATTAAAGTCTACGATTTCGAGCTTTGAGGGGGGAATAGGAGGAGAAGCACAATGCGGATTTTAGGGGACTTTTAATAAAACACGTCTTTCAATATGGTCTATCAGAAAAGATCAGCTTTACCAAAAAGAGTTCAGACACAAAACATTTATTGTGACTGGGCTACAAACGCCGCGGTCGCCGCGCTGGCGCTGAGCGCTGTCGACAGATCTCCACGTGCTCGGGACCGCCTGCAACTTGTGGAAGGCAACACGCAACAAATTACACGTGCTCAGGACCGCCTGCAACTTGTGGAAGGCAACACGCAGTACAATGTCTGGAGCGGACTGTACTTTACCTTGTGTCACTTTACGTTATGAAATAGTCTACTAAATTAAATTCAATGTTTTAAAACTCGACTTTTTGGAACATTCCCGTGTACTGAAATTGGATCGAACTGGAGTGAGTTTGTTAACTGGACGTTATGAAACTTTACGTTTTGAAACAGGTGGTTTTTAAAAATACAAACTTTATGTTTTGCAACTTTACCTTATGAAACTCTATCTCCGAATAGAACTAAAATTTAAATACTGGACGTTATGGTACTTTACTTTGTGAAACACTCACATATTTTATTTAAATTATAATAGCTACTTTACCTTATGAAACTTTACGTTTTGAAACGCATTTTAAATTAAACTATATTAATTGATAACTTTACGTTATGGAACTTTACTTTGTGAAACACTATATATTTAACACTTTATAATTATGAACTGGACGTTTTGAAACTTTACGATTTGAAATCGCTACATAACAAAACTGTAAAAAATAGCTACTTTACTTTATGCACCTTGACGTTATGAATCGTCCCCCCCATCACATACCTTTCTACTTTGTTTACCTTTATACTTCGATGGAGTTGAAAAATCATGAATATCTCTAGAATTAAGAGCTAAGCCTCTTAAAACAGTTTTAGAGCGATTGTAGAGGAAATATACGCTAAGGGAATGTTGGTTCATATCTTGGTTGACAGCCTTTCAATGACAAGATTACACCTGTCCCCACCTTGATTACGAAAGGATGCATATTCCGACAACGGAGTAAGATCTATTATCCGAGTATGTTAAGTACGGTACACTATTCCCTAAGAAGTCGTATAGACCTACCACCTGCCGGATCAAGAAAGTATAAACCATGAAACAGTTTTTACAGACCTCTGTTATAAGTGTTCGCTACAACCAGCTTTAGTGTAATCATTAACCCTCCATGTAATCATTTCCACCCATACATCAGATCTATAACGTCCCCCCCACCCCGTGGTGAATATGAGTTATTATGATACTGTAGCCTTTTTTTCAACATCCTTTAATGAAATCTATTGACTCACCTTAATAACATCATAATTAGTTTTGTCATTTCAGTTCACGTTTTATTTGTATTGGGAAAAAAACACATACATTAAAAGCTGATATAGTATGTGTAACTAATTTAAACTTATTCTCTTTTTTACTTTTTTGACAAGGTACAACGTTTGATGGCATCTAGGGCCTTTATTTTACGTCATTTAAAAAAATACTGCGGAAATAAACATCAGACCAAGGTCTATAAAACGAACCAAATTATTAAAATCAGTTATAAATATTAGCATGAGTTCGTCATAAATAAATCCCAAGCCTACTTAGTAAGGATGTAATCGTTTGTAGATATTTATCTATTCCTGGAGCAGAATATTTCTTTGTAAGCTCTCTACAAATATAATAACCATCCTATTTTGTTATGCATAATCTTATATATTATTTCTCTAGCCTGTCCTTCTGTCAGTCCGCGAGATCTTCTTTATTCCTTTATCAAATTCCATGTTTTACCCCTCATTGTAGAGCTTAACGTACCGGCTGTTGACAAAAAATAGATCCATGGTCTAAAAATGTACAGCTTTTTGGAAATTTGAATAATATGAAAGATAAATAAAGGGAATAGTTTGCTTTGACAGGAGAGAAAATGTAAACAAAAGAACACCTGATCAGCTGCCATGATTTGGTTCGTAGTGCGGAATTCCGCACAGGTCGACTACTCATTTTTTAATATACAAGATTCCTTACACACATAAGCACCTTAATAAGTTATGGAACTCACCAGTTTGTTTCCTTATTTTATGATATTTAACGAATAAGTCCTCGTTCACTACTCCGGGGTACACTGGATGTGAAGAAGGTATTGGAAGTCTAATTGGATTCCACAACACATGAGCGACGAGATTGGATGCGATTGGTCCTGCCTGATGGCTTTTAGTTTTCTCTAAAATAAAATAGACAAGGTGAACTATATTTGTATTATAACAAAATACTCGGTAAGTTTTACTCAAACCATTACCGTTCAATGTCCTTTGTTTTAGTAGCTATAATTGTGAAGAAGGTGTAAATTTATTTGAACACATTTCCTTTATTTTTGTTATGATATATTGTACCAAGATTATCCGCTATGTCCTTGCAAACAATTTGTTATGTCAATTGATTTTACAGCGATATTTCCCGTTAGGTTATTTTGAAGGGTTTGTATGGACAGTAAAATATCTTTAACATATCAGAATCAGAAATAATTTATTTCGTGACTAACAAATTGTTATGTGAATCAAGTCTGTTATAAAAATAATACTAAATATGTACTGTATGCCTATATGACTTAACAAAAATATCAATATATAATTTACTTTGCATTACTTAATATATTAGTTTCTAATATTTTTGCGATTGGCGGTCATTTGAACGGATTACGAAGACACAAATATTCATATAAGTCTCGTATATACCTTATTTAGGGCAGTAATTTATTCAGGCGTTTTCTATTGGATATTGGATTAACAGAAAATACGAAAACCTGTTTTATTTACACGTTATTGTATTTTATTATACATAAATGATAGTTTACTCTATTTCGTGAATAATTAAATTAGTCCTGCATTAATGTATTTCCATACTTGCTATTTACACCAATACCTAATTCATTCCTGAGGTAACTAGTAATTACATTGGTGGGTGCATTACGATGTGCCCACCAACTATTCAGATGTGATATCTATAAATGTATCCTCTAAATAGTTTCTACATAACAAAATTCTTACTTTGTACCAAATATTATCACCTTGTGAATACTCCTAGGAAGGAAAAAGACATGTACGTTTTGATTGTTCGTATGTATATTTTTTGTATATATTCGTCCCATATAATTTCAGCTCTAATATGCGTTTAAAACACTCATAGTATAAAATAATCCTCTGCACATCTATTTTATATACTTCTTCTTGTAATGTACAGTAAATCAGTTTTATGTCACTTTTACAGTGTGCAAGAATTGTATTTTTCAACATTTTTTGTGTCGTAATTGTTCAGTAATAGTGGTTCAAGGCACACGTTGCTATCCCAAGAATTGTGTTGAAAAATATTTACTTAAAAGTTACCTTATAACTTGCTACTTAATTAAATAAACAGCTGTTTAAAATATTTTAAATTAGTCATTTGATAAAATGATAACCGATATTTTCTCCATAAGAGTGACATGGTAGCTTTGAAGGCCAGTTGGGCAAAGCCCTTAAAATCTAAAGGGTTTATTTAGGATTTATATCATAGGACTTTAAACTATTACTTTAAACCTTCCTTGGGCCAACCTGAATGACCATGCAACGTTTCAAACGCCAGTTTCAGTTTTCTGGTTGAATATTTGAAGAGTCAAAAGGAAACACATATATTTATTCATGTATGCACGAATTATTGTACTATCCAATAATATACTTAGTAGGTTTTTTTACCACTCCAATTGTTGACTCTGCCTGTGGGAAATACTATATCAGTAAGAGACTAAAGACAAAACGTGTTTTACCAATGGCCGACTTCGTGGACAAAAATAATACTAAAGGGTTTCGATGTCTAATTAAATTCCTGAACAACACCTAGGAGACCGGATCGGATTGGAAGCTTTAACGACCTCTTGCGCCACCGTTAATTAATCGATTTTAAAATAAATCTATGTAACATGAATTACTCTAAATTTTTTTTGGATCCTGTTGTATTTAAATGCAAGACTTAATATTGGCATCAATTATATCTTAATTTCATCAGCTCCATAGCTCTTTAAACCAGCAATGAGATATATTTATTTATTTCAAAAATCAATCTATAGATTGTTATTCCATTCGTTTTAGGACAAAACTATGTTATACTCGTAGATTGGGTATTATGCAGTATTTATGGAATTCATGCATCATTTAAAATATAGTTTCTCAAATTCAAACCGCATGGCTCATATTTTATTTCATCAATGAGAACAAGTTTAGTTATTGATTTTTTAATGCGGATTTCAAAAAATGCATTCACTAAGTGATACAAGTTCTTTTTAATTCACAATCAGCATAAGCGAAACCACCGTAGCGAGTGTTTAAAGTACTTCAAGGTGGACCAATGAAACCAACAAATATACCAGATAGACGAGTTCCAAGGCTAGCCTTTCCGAATAAGATTAAGAAAAGAATATATATTTTGAAGCAATTATAGACTAATAAAAAAAACCTGCACTATGGTTTTTTGGTTATTCAATTAAAAATAAAATAATAACAAATATTAATTAACCATCCAGCAAAAATACTTTTAGATTTTCAGCACTTAGGTACTGCTCAGACAAAATAAACAAAAACGCAATAATTAACCTTTCATCTCTAAGCAAGCCTGTCTTTACCCTTAAATGTTTATACAAGTTAACCACTAATTAAATTGTCCAGTATATTTCCAGTATATTTTTGTTAACTAGCCATCAACAATGATTTATAATTGTGCACTACATAATATATTATTTTAATTGTCACGTTAATATGGTGTAAGATTTTTTTCAAAAATATGTAATGTATTATAAACTTTAATGTGTGTTATACATTTAACTTAATTTGATATAGTGACAACTAAAATAGTTTGAATCCTCAAAGGCAATATTACATATGAATTATTTGTACAATACTATTCATACATTGTCTAAGCTATCAGCATTACTAATTATTAATGCATGGTTTTGCTCAGGATTACTATTACCAACTCGTCTTTCTATATCTAGTTTCCTCAAAGAACAACAGGTATTTATTTACGTATGCAAAGCTTAAAATACATTTCGAGTCTGTATAGAACTTCTACGGTGACATTGTTCGTGTATTTTCTTTTTTAACATTGCATACAAACACATGTCGAAAGTTTGTAATTCTGAATCACCAAATGATTATCTTTGCTGGATAGAGGTCCTGGCACTAATCTGTCTCAGAGTAACAACCCAATATTCTTTGTCCTCAATATTCATTCTGCTTACGATAGAAAGTATAGACAATTCCCTGAATCGAGTACAATTATATGTACTGCCTTGACGAATTTGTAAAACAAATTTAAATCCTTTTAAATATAAAGCTTTTCAGTTGCATTTAAACAACATTCCAGCCACCTGAAAATATACTTAGAAAATCTAACAAAATATAATCGGATTCGTCGTTGCTGCTTGATAACTAGACGTTTACATGTAATACCATACCAAGTCGTCTGTAGAAACTTTGGACTTCATCGGAAGAGTTTTAAAAATATTTATTAAGTATTTTTAATTCCATTTCATAAATGATGGTAAAATATAATATATTAAATCAATATTATATATAATAATATAATTTATTTCTTATTTATTCATCAATAAACTAACAACGATGTATTAAGTATTAGTTAATTTTCCTCAATTCTCTTGCAAAAAAATATACATAGCTGTACTTTAATTTTAATCGGGTAAAAAATCCAAAAATTATTCTTAATAAATTTTACCTCATATTTATGATCTTTGTAAAAATAATATTTATGATTTTTGTTGTAACCTACAAATACGATTGCATTCTACAACATATTACACCTTGCATCATTGATACAAGACATAACATATTACTTAATAATGTACTAATAATAACTACAAATGTTGTATTTATCCGTGAAGTCCTCATAAATTACGTTGTCAGTTCTCATAAACTGCAAACTGTTGATTCAAATAATCTAATAAAAGCTTTATATTATATATTTATACAGTGATATTCACAAAGAAAACAAGTATTGGATAAAAACAGTACCCTTTTTTAAAAAAGGGTACTGTAATACCTAATTATTGTGAATGATAAATAAGATACTGATTATTAAATTGTTCTTTTCCTAGGGAAACAGAATAAGAATAAAGCGGAAAACTAAAATAGTCACCATTTTCCCAGTTATTCAGATCATAAAATATGCATTGCTTTTTCTGCGTGTATTACGAACTAGAGATGGGGAGCAAAGCTGTAAAAGAGCTACAACAGTTGAGAACTGTGATATCAAAGCGGATATATTTGTGATTAATTAAACTAATAGTGGATCAATCTAACAGATTTACAAATAAAACTATATTAATATAAAATACATATATTTAATGTACAATATATTTGATTTAAGATAAACTATTGTAGTAATTTTGAATATTGCTTTTTCAGGTAATTCCATTTGCTATTTTCTACCTAGCCTTATTCCTGAAAATATTTTCAGAATACTCACTACTAATATTTACAACTAGTTATTAATTCACACTAATTTATGTTTAAGAGCGTAATGAATTCGATTACTTACTTTTATGAAATCTCCGATATGTAGTATAAATAATCATTCATAAATTGAGTTTTTAAAGAATTAAAATAAAAAATAAATTTATTCAGTAACAAAAAGTATATATTATTTCAGATGTATTTTAGGCCATATTGCTACGCATGTTTTTCATACTTAGTTCAATCTTCTTTTAAAAACTTTTAAATATGTTTCATAACTTTGAACGAAATAATGTTACTAACTACCCTATGATAATACAGGATTTAAAGAAACAATCATAATGCACATTGGTTATTTAGGTCATGCCGTAAAACTATATAATTGAAGTTATAAGGTTTCTTTAAAATGCGGTAATCCTTACATAGGTTTACCATCTACCGTACTTGTGGAAAATCTTATTATACGTTAACATTGAAATTATACATTAATTTACATTACCATTCCTACTGAACTTAAAAAAGGATATATCTTGGTTGATTTTACACTAACTTCAACATACTTTAATTAATCATATGTGTTATTTATAACAATATAAAAAAACTACCAATTTTTACTTTAGGTGGAGCTTTTAACATGCCCACAAACCTTCTTTAGAACTCCATTTATGGAAATGCCAAACTTCTAATGTCAAACTTCTAAACACCACAATTTGTTTACTTGTTTGTTAATAGAAAACAACTCTTTTAAAACTTTGTAGCAGGGATATAACCATTTTTTGTTCATCAGATATAAATGTAAAGAAAATAGTTAGCGTAAAGTGCAAAACTAATTGTCAGACAACCGTTTGGAGCAGGACACGCAACAGAAAGAAGTTATGCAAGTGTTCTTAATTACTAGGAAAGAAAGTAGGAAAGAAAGAGCTCTAAAATATTGCAATATTCTATCAATACCCTCCTACAAAACCTGTATTTTACTGAGAGCTATTTTTTCCCTTACACAATTGGATAAAAAATATAAGGAAGTTACCTTTGATGTAAGTGAAGCCAAATGATGAAAGAGTTCTCAGTACCCGATACATGTGATTGTAAAAGGCTGTCACTATCACACGAATTGACTTCGTCTGAGATGAAATATAATACCGTACATTATTGTCTCCTCCATGTTTTTCTTTTCATTTTGTAGTTTTTCTACTCCAGCACCGTAGTAATTTTGTATTTAACGTTGTACAATTACAATGGTCCAAGCGTCTCAGAGTCATGTGGGTACCCCGGGAGTCGAAGCTGTGACCTCATGCATCGAAATCTAAGACTCTACATGTTAGGCTGGATTTTAAAGTAATCGAGTGTTTTATGATATTTTACAATTAAAGTTTTATTAGCAACACGCCTATGTAGAATTAAAAATACAAGACATTAAGCCTTCAATAAGCTTATGTATAGACCAGACGTTTAAGGTGTATCCTTACTGAAGTATTGGATACAGTTTTTAAGTGGATGTTTAGTTTAAAAACATAGTCATACATACCAGGCAATATTGGAATTTATTTGGGGCATGGTAATTCGATTGCAACGTGATGACGTCCATGGTGCATGTATCTATAAGGACTTGTACACGAAATGAATCTTTTTAAATAAGTAGGGGGCATTGGATGGTTCAGAACCAGCAAAGGCGCGGTGAGGAGCAAGTGAGGAGCCCCCCCCCCCCCCGGTGCCCCCCCCCCCGGTGCCCCCCCCCCCCGGTGCCCCCCCCCCCCCGGTGCCCCCCCCCGGTGCCCCCCCCCCCCCCCCGGCCGCCAGCAGCACTTTTCGTGATGACCTTGACCATGAGGAAAAACTTTCGAAAATTAATAACTAGCCTATTTATCCACCGATTCCCACGGGACTTTTTCCAGAGTGTAGGCCTATCCCCAGGGAAGCGAATGACGTAAGAACCCCATAGATCCACCATTAAACAAGGCCGCTATTAATTTATAACCGCGTTTTCCTTATGGGATCTCAGCTGTTTACCGACTGATTTTGACGAAACCTCACCACATGTCAGGCCGTGACCTAAGAAAACCATCGCTTAAAGAAAATTGAAAATCCACTGTTAAACGGGCCCGCTATTAATTTTTAAACGTGTTTTCCTTATAGGATCTCGGCTGTTTACCGACCGATGTTGATGAAACTTCACCACATGTTGGGCACCGGCTTAAGTAAACCATCGCTTAAAGAATATTGAAAATCCACTGTTAAACGGGCCCGCTATTAATTTTCAAACGCGTTTTCCTTATGGGATCTCAGCTGCTTGCCGACCGAATTTGATGTGACTTCGTTACACGTTGTATGCCGGCTTGAATAAACCAAACTGCGAGCGGCTCCGCGGAGTCACGTGTCGAGGCGCGTGCTAGGGCCTACGTGACTGTCCCAGCCTGTTTACTCATTAGCGACCTTCAAGACCCCTCCGTTCTAGAAGGTTCCGGCAAGTGCGTCGCATGAGGCCTCCTCCTGACTGGAGTGCTATGTATGAGCATGTCACGTGTCGAGGCGCGTGCTAGGGCCTACGTGACTCTCCCAGCCTGTTTACTCATCAGCGGTTCCGGGAACTGTTTACCGCTTACATTCCACTGCGAAGCTCCTCCAGAGTGTGATGGAAAGTTCCACGGCGTCATCAACCGGTCTATTTAAGCGCGTTACTTTCCCAAGCTACTTCAGTATCTAGTGGCAACTCGTCCTGTGAGGAGCTAGGTGTTTTCGCTGCGAGTAATTGTGTGACTGTGCAGAGCCTTGTCTTTGAATATCTTAAAATGTAAGTAACATGTAATTTACTTTTTTATCAACTAGTTTTCGATGCTCTAAAACCTAATTAGTTAACATTAATATTTCATCTTTTACATATCCCAGTACACGGGGTCTTGTCGTTTCCATTCAGATGGAGATGAGTGGAATTGTAATGACCTTGAAACAGTCGTGTTTTATAACGATTAAAATTAATAAGCCGAACCTAAAAAGCAAAATAGATTCACTACCACTCTTTTTTTATTTTTAAAAAGTTTGAGCAAAATAAAAGTAGTTTCTTTTGTTTTGTTTTTACTTTCCAATCGAAATGTTGAGGGCAACTGCGCCTTTGTGACGGATGGAGAGTACAGATACCCGATGTTGCAGATGGCTGTTCATCTGTGTGAGGTTTGCGGGCGCAGTTTCGGGGTTGCAAGAAACCTGACCCGCCACGTAGCATCTGCCCACAACGATCGCCATTACGATTGTCACGTCTGCGGCAGACGCTTCGGGCGAAGCGACAACTTGCGACGCCACCTCGCTGCAGTTCATCCTCCCACTCCTCACGACCAAGCGCCAGGTACAGTTTTAGTTTAAATAAGAAGCCGCCAGTAGATTTATTAAGTATGCTATTTCCTGGTGTCCTCACCCATGATGTCACGACAAGCCCGTGGACTTTGATAACTAATGACTTGTTTTTATGAGAGAGTAAACGGCCCTGACTGGGTAAACTGACAATTAAGACGAGAAAACAGACTCGAGAGGTAAACAAGAGGTTGCCAGCCCTCTGCATGTTCCTCACCGCCATCTCCTCATCATTGTATTTAACAGGCTTGGGTAACTGGCGATTGAGATGAGGGAACAGACTCTAGGGGAAAACAAGAGGTCGCCAGTCCACTGTATAGTTCCTCATCCTTGTGTTTATAGGGTAACTAATAGGACTTGTTTTCCTGTTCGCAGGCCATCCGTGCCCGTTGTGCTCCGTCGCCCTGGCGGGTCCCGAGGATCTTCGCCACCATATGGAAGCGGTCCACGGTGCGAGCCCGTCTGCTTCAACTTCCTCCTCCTCCTCCGCAACGCCACCCTTCAGAGACCCACGGCCCGAGTGCGACGTGTGCGGGCGGCGATTCTCCCGTGAGGACCTGCTCCGGCGTCACGTGCAGCTGGTGCACGCCAACGAGGTCCGCTGTCCCGATTGCGGCCGCCTTTTCCGCAGGGCAGCGTACCTCCAGCGGCACATGGAGAGCGTCCACCGCGGCATGAGGTTCACGTGCGCCTACTGCGACCGAGGCTTCACCCGGCGCTACAACCGGGACCAGCACGAGGCCTACAACTGCCCCGTCGTGAGGAACCTCGTTGTGGACGAGATGCCACGCCTGCCCGTTCTGTCACCCGAGCCCCGGCCCAGCCGCGAGCCCCAGCCCGGACCCAGCCGCGAGCCTCAGCCCGGACCCAGCCGCGAGCCCCAGCCCGGACCTAGCCGCGAGCCCCAGCCCGGACCAAGCACGGCACCCGACGGGATGGTGGGTGGTGGCGGACTACCCACGTTCCGCACCATTCAACGAGGGTTCCGCGGACGCCTCCTGACCTTCGGCCTGTCCCGGCCCATGGAGGACTTCTTGACCGTGGAGGACGCGCTGGTGCTGCTGTTCGACAGCGTCCTGGAACTGTTGGCTGACGTCAGGACCCGACACCCAAACACCAAGGTCAACATGTTCCTGGAGTGTGAATTCGCCAACGTTCACGGAGCCACCTGTCTGCGGGCCTTCAAGACGAAGAACGTGCCTCTCACCGCCGCGTCCAACTTGGAGGACTTCCTATCGGCTTCCTTCCACAAGCTGGAGGAAGAGAAGGAGCAGTGCCTGCTAGTGGGCAGCGGGTGGAGCTATCTCCGGATACGGGACCTGGAGATCCGCGTCAACCTCTACACCCCGTTGGGAGAACGCGGAGCCCGGTTCGTCCTGCTTCCCAGGACCATCTGCGACACGCATGCCGTCATCAACGTGCGCAACCTCGATGACATGTGCTTCGCGTACGCCATCCTGGCCAAGTTCGTCGCGCAACACCCGGAGAGGCCCGCATCGTACACACCGGACGTTATGGCACGCTACGACTGGGTCGGCCTACGCTTCCCCGTAGCCGTGAAGGACATTAAGGTCTTCGAGAGGAGGAACGCCATCAGCGTCAATGTGTACGGGATCGAGCGCGCCATGGTGGGGAGACGCCCCGACGGATCGCCAAAGTTCCAGGACCGCGTGTTCCCGCTGAAGATCTGCAAGCGGGAGTTGGAGGATCACCGGGACTTGCTGTACGTGACCACCGGCGGGGACAGTCACTACGCCTACATCACAAACATGAGTAGGCTTGTGCGACACCAGCTGACGTCCCACGTCAACGCCATCCACGTGTGTAAGCGATGCTTCGCTTACTTCGACAACCGGCCCAACAAGCTGCAACTGTCCGGTGCCGAGCGTCTGGAGGAGCACATGCGATACTGCACCGCCAAGGCTCCCCTCCGCTTGGACTTGCCGAAGAAGCAGCAGATCCGCTTCACCCACCCCGAGTACACTCGGCGCGAGCGCTTTTGCGTTTATGCCGACTTTGAGTGTGCTCTGCAGCCCGTCGCCGCTGACCCAGCGGAAGCACCGCCCGGCACGAGGCCCCTGCAACTGCACGTCCCGTACGCCTTCGCCTACCAGATCGTGGACTCGCTCGGCCTGGAGGAGTTCGAGCCCCGCGTCTACTTCGGGGCTGACGCGTCCAAGGTCTTCATGGAGAGGCTGAAGACGGACGTGCTGGCGCTGTGGGAGTTCCTATTCAGCATGAGAGCTCTGCACCCTTCTCTGACCCGGCAGGAGATGGACGAGTACCTGGCAGCGACTCACTGCTACCTCTGCGGGAAGGAGTTCACGGACCAGGACGTCAAGGTGCGGGACCACAATCACGCCCCGCCCTACGAGTTCCGAGGAGCCGCCCACCGCTCGTGCAACCTCAGGTACCGGGAGCAGCGACACATCAACTGCTACTTCCACAACCTGTCCAACTACGACGCCCACTTCGTAGTGCGCGAGCTGGCCATCGACCCCGGCGACGTGGACGTGTTGGCCCACACGGAGGAGCGGTACATCGCTTTTACCAAGCGATTCCACTTTGGTCAGCCCGGGGACAACCAACGTCAGAGCAGTTTCGCGGTGCGCTTCCTGGACACCTACAGGTTCCTGTCCATGAGCCTGGCCAACCTGGCGGCGGGACTCCCCACGGACAGGATGCGCGAGACGAGGAAGCGCTTCCCCGACGACCGGCTGTTCGACCTGGTGCGCAGGAAGGGCGTGTTCCCCTACGACTTCGTGACGTCCTACGACACGCTGTACAGGACCAGGGAGTTGCCTCCCAAGGAGGCGTTCAGGAACTCCATGACCCTGGAGGACATCAAGGACGAGGAGTACGAGCACGCCCTCAACGTGTGGCGAGCCTTCGAGTGTCACAACCTCAAGGACTACGCGGACAAGTACCTGCGATGCGACATCGCCCTACTCACCGATGTCTTTGAGCAGTTCCGCGACACCTCGCTGGCAGAGTACGGGCTGGACCCCGCCCACTACTACACCCTGCCGTCCTACGCCTGGGACGTGATGCTCAAGACCTGCGGTGTGGAGCTGGACACGCTGCAGGACTTTGACATGTACCTGTTCGTGGAGCAGGGGATCCGGGGAGGGATCTCACAGGCCATCACCCGCTACGCCAAGGCCAACCACGACAGGTGCCCGGACTACCGCCCGGACGAGCCCACGCGCTTCCTCCTGTACCTGGACGCAAACAACCTGTACGGCTGGGCCATGTCCCAGTGTCTGCCGACCGGAGACTTCGAGTGGCTCAGCCGTGAAGAAATCCAGGCGTTGGACATTGCGGCGCTGGACGCAGAGGCCGATCGAGGCTACATCTTGGAGGTGGACCTCCACTACCCCGCGCGCCTACACGACCTGCACAAGGACCTTCCCTACTGCTGCGAGACGAAGCGTCCGCCAACAGGGAAGTTCCCCAAACTGTTGACGACCCTGGACGACAAGACGCACTACATCTGTCACTACAGGGTCTTGCAGCAGGCGCTGCAAAACGGATTGGAGCTGGTCGCGGTGCATCGGGCGATCTCGTTTCGCCAGTCGCGGTGGTTGGAACCGTACATCCTGATGAACACGGAGCTGCGGAAGAGGGCCAAGACCAAGTTCGAACAGGACTTCTTCAAGCTCATGAACAACGCGGTCTTCGGCAAGACCATCGAGAATGTACGGAAGCGCCTCAACGTGAAGCTGGTGTGCACCCCGGAGAAGTTTTCCAAGTACGTCGCCAGATCCAACTTCCTGGACCGGACGTACTACACGGAGGACGTGGCCCTGGTGCATCTGTCCAAGGTCAACATCGTGTTGGACAAGCCCGTCTACGTAGGCATGACAGTCCTGGAGCTGAGCAAGTGGCTCATGTACGAGTTCCTGCGCAAGATGAAGGAGCGCTACGGTGACCGCCTCACCGTGGACTACATGGACACGGACAGCTTCGTCTTTGACATCGTGTCCCAGGACGTCTACGCAGAGATGAAGGAGCACCTGGACGATTTCGACACCAGCGGATATCCGAGGTCCCACCCCTGCTACAGCCCCGTCAACGCCAAGGTCATTGGAAAGTTTAAGGACGAGTGCAACGGCCTGTCCTTATTCGAGTACCTCGGCCTGCGGTCCAAATTATACTTTATGGACATCGAGGACGCGGCGACAGGCGGCAGCAAGGCTCTCAAGCGGGCCAAGGGGGTGGCGAAGGGCGTTGTCAAGAACGTCCTCACCCCCGACGACTACAGAGAGTGCCTGTTTGACGGGGTCCAAAAGCGCACCACCAACGTCCGCTTCCAGTCTCACTTGCACCGGGTCTACACCGTGGAAGTGGACAAGCTGAGCCTCAGCCCGACTGACGACAAGCGGTGCGTCCTCCCCGACGGCATCCACACTCTGCCGTGGGGACACAAGGACGTCCCGCCACTACCGCCAGCCAGGAGAGGAGGAGATCGACCTCAGCGGATGGAGGTGGACGGTGAGGAGGAGGAGGAGGGGCAGCGCCAGGATGAAGACGAGGAAGAAGAATTCCCGGTTTAGTTTTAAATATTAATTTTAAGAAAAATTGTAAATAGTATTTGTAAGAAAATATAATAGCTTTATGTACAGCATTAACCCGAGTTGTTTATTTCCTCCCTTTGCTCACTCAAAAGCCGGTAGGCTCAGAAAACTAAAGTGAAAGGCGTTATGGGCCGTTTGGTCCGAGCCGTGCAGCTTAAAAAGCCCCCGCCAACCGGGAGCGGTTGGCGGTGCGTGTCGGGGGACGGCCCTGAAGGAGTTGCCCAGGAAGGAATTACTCAGCGGTCTGCTGACGCTCGAGGTTGCACCCTTGAATTGCTCAGCGGCTTGCTGACGCTCGAGGTTGCACCCTTGAGTTGCTAAGTGGTTTGTTGATGCCCGAGGGGTCTTGTGGCGCGCCCTCTTTGGCGGCCTTCACTGCCGCTTGGCGGGGGCTCAGCCAGTGACACGCGCCGCTGGTATATAAACCTGAGGTCCAGCCCCGCTGCCTCAGTTTTGCTAATTTATTTTTAAAATTTAGTAAGGAGAAAGGAGAAATGAAAACACAAGCTTTATCATTATGAGGCATGTATTGTACAGTAATAAGGTTACATACTACAAAAACCTTACAAACTAGTTTTAAGCGAATATGGAGTGGAAGAGCCTGCGGACCAGAGCGTCGTTGACAGCGGGAGCGGTGAAGTCGAAGAGCTGGACGTAGTCGCTGAGTGACGTGCGGAGAACAGCCCGGCAGTACAGGTAAGTGAGGCAGTAGTAGCCGCAAACAGAAGTATCGTAGCCCTGGAGACGATACCTGTTGTAGACGTAGTGGCGGTGATGAGGATTGCGCCTCAAGAACCTTTGAAAGTCGGCCTGGTATGGCGGCCTCCCGTAGCTGTCCAGGTACTCGAGTCTGTCCTCTTCCGAGCAGTAAAACGCCACCCAGTGTTCGCCGCTCTCGGTGTGCGCCACTGTGTTGGATACGATGGCGGTCAGAGGCTTGACTGGCGCGTCCGGTAGTTGGTCAGAGGCGTAGACCGCGACGTTCCTCAGTCCGGGGATCTTCGCCAGGCATTCTCTGATCTGGACGGTATTCATCGTGGACGGAAGCAGCACAGGCAGCTCGAGGTGGACGGGTCTGGACTGTCGTTAGCCACGAGCCAGTCCCGCAATACTATGCAGTTATGAAGGGCGCAACGGTTGTGGGAGCTCTTATGGTGGCGACAGCGCAGGGTCCGGTAGGTGGGCGCACCGTTGAGCGACCCGCAGCCCAGATCCTCCATGTCCTGAGCGGTGGTGGCGGCGGGCTCGGTTATGAGGTGGCGTTGTACAAAGTCCCTCTTCTGCGATCCTTTGACGTAGACCAGGGGGCGGTGGATGAGGCAGGAGCGCAACTTGTCCAGCAGGGCGACGTACGCGATGTCCCCCTGGTCCCACTCCAAGCCGTGGCAGTGGCGAGTGACCCAGACGCTCTCGCGCTGTTTCTCGGAAGTCAGGAGGTCCTTGCTGAAGGGCGGGCGGGCGATGTGATGTAGGAGCAGCGTGCCGGTAGTCACGTCCACCACGCAAACCTCTTTCAGTAGAAAGTCATTATCACTGTCTTTAAAACACTGCATATCCATCACCACGCTTCCGTGATGACAGCGCGCTGGCGGCGGCTCGATGTAGATCGGTGGCGGCACGTCCATCCCGTACGGCTGACTGAACTCGACTGAGCGCTGGCGGGAGCGCGCCTAGCGGGAAAACCTTGGGTGCGCGCGCCGCCATCACCTAACGGTCCGCGGTGACCTTGAGCGCGCGGCAACTCGTTTACCCGCCAAAACCTAACGGTGCGCGGTGACCTTGAGCGCGCGGCAACTCGTTTACCCGCCAAAGTCGACTGTGACGTTGCGATGACGGTCCACCTCCACGACGTTGTCCAACTCGGCGTACACTATGCAGTTGAACGCCTCCGCCAAGGCTTCGGAGAACCCAATCTCTATGCGCAGGTTACCGTTGCGCACCAGGTTCCAGTGGCTGGATTGAGAGGCCGCCATATCGGGCGTCAGATCAAACGCCATCAGGCAGTATCCGTAGGGGTACTCGTTGCGACTGACTTCGTTACCGCAGTCTGAGAAATTGATGCCGGTGCCGGTGTACAGCGTGTGGTAGGCGAGCACGCACAACTCCTTACCGAACGTGTAATCCGGTTGAAGCGGCTTACATGGCACTTGCTCACCGTCTATGTACAGCGCGAAGAAGTTCACGTGGCTGTGGGTGAAGTTGAACGGGTTCTTCTTGTAGTCCCCGTTGAACGCCTGATTGCTGACCAGGCCAACTATAACGCGTTTCGGCAGTTGTCCCAGAAACACACTGTCCAGAGTCTTGCTGCTGATACCGGAGGGTAGCGTGAAGGATTTGACTTCCACGCGCGTAATGGGATATTTGGCTGTACCCGACTCCAGCGTCCTGCTGTGAGCCAACAGCACGCTCGGGTTGATCTTACAGCGGCGCATGAACAGGTTGACTTCGGCGATGTCCACTTTGTAGTCTGTCACGGTTTTGGACATGATGGAGAATGAGTTCTTTGACCTGATCAGGCGAAAGCGCATCTCCACGCCGTTTAACATGAACTTCTCCTGGTTGCACAGGTCGACGTGCAGATGTCCGACCATGTCCGCGTACCGGCTGGCCTTGACAAACTCCCTCCGGTTCTTGAGCCCGGCATTATCCTCCTCAGTATTGTCCATGTACCCGGCATAGTCCTCGTAGAACAACTCCGCGGTGAGGTGCGATGTCTTGGCATCACCGCCATAGGACAACAGGTTCTCCAGGTAGGCGCGATAGGCGTACGTGTTGTTCTGAGGAGACACCAGTTTGTTGTTCAGGTACAGGTCCACTTGACTGAACAGCGAGTGCAGCCAGTTGTTAATCGGACCCACCTCTTTTATCGCTTGATCACCCGTTACAGCGCCTCCGCTAGCCGTTCTAATGGTAGCCTTCACATGCAGTAGCGTCTGTGACAGATCCGTGTACTCGTCCCCGTGACCCGGAACTATGAACTCCACGGGCGAGTCGTCTGTCAGGGAGGAGATGGGCTTGTACTGCACCCATTTACCGCTCTCTATACTGGTCTGCGTGGGCGGTAGCGAGAACAGGTCCAACTCGGTCTTGACACACTCGCACGACTTCTGATGTAGAAACGCCATTATCCAAAAATGTCCTTCACGGTACTCTCGCTCTTCTTGCTTCTCCTCTTCTTAGCGACACGTTTTGCGGGCTTCCTCTTGGGCGCAGCGCTCTTCTTCCTCGCTCCGAGGAGTTTCGCCAGAGACTGAGGAGTAACCTGCTGTACACGCCTCCTCTTATAGGCGCCACCACCGCTCAGCACGCGATCCAGTTTTTCATCGGCCTTACGTTTCAGCGACCCGGTAAACTGTCTGAGTCGGGCGTTGGCTGCGACTCGAGGGTTGGCTGTGCCCGCCGCCACGTCGCCCAAGAAGCCCACACCGGACCTCAGCGCCTCCTTGCCCAGCGCCGATGCGCCGGATCTGATCAACGGGACCACTGTCCGCATCAGCCCGCCTAGGAAACTGCCGATGCCGTGTCCGCGTTGGAAAGCGGCTCCTCTGAATACGGAGGATACGCCATGGCCCGCCTGCTGGTGGCGGTAATACGCCAGATAGGGATCGCTCGGATTCATTGCCGCTGCCTCTCTTTCCTGAAATGAAGCTTCATGCACGTAGTCCCGAAGTGGAATGGCAAGTGTCGCCCTTGGTTGTCCCTTAAATCGATTTCCACGCTCTCGAATGAGGTTTTAATCACCGGCACGTAGTGCGGGTCTATTATATACACTGTCGTGTTGGCACCGTACGTGTAATTCCTGATGTCGATGTTGAGGATCTTCAGTAGTGGCGCTACCGTCATAGTCGTCCAGGTCCGGCAAGCCGGCTACGTAGCGCACGGCAGAGTCCGCACGGCTCTTGCCGCCACCGCTGCCATAGTGCCAAGTGATGCGGGCGAACCGCGTATCGCACATGCGGTCGGCGTGCTCTATGAAGCGAGCCACGAAGTGCGACTTGCCGCTGCCCGAAGGCCCGGCCACGATGGCGGTGAACGGGTGTTTCCACCTCAAGTCCATGGCGTCTACTGACCGCCGTGCACCGCCACCTCGGCTCTTGTAACTAAAGGTTCTTTTCTTGCTCTTTTTTTATTTGATATTATTTTTCAATTTTGGAAGGAAATAAGGGAATAGGAAATACCGTTTATTTTATACAAATTCCAAGAAAGGAGATTTGCTGCCAGGAGGGCCGCTCCTCTTTACAAGGCTCGTCCTCGGCCCCACGCCAACGTTGTACTGGGAGATGGCGTTGTCGTCCAGGACCGTGAGGAACCGTCGAGGCATGTAGATCCGGATCGGGTCGTCGCCGACGAGACCCTCCAAGGTGGCCATCACCGCCTCGCCGTACGGTGTATCTACCCGCTCGAATGAGCGAATCGGGTACACCGCGTTGTCCCGCAGATCCGCGATGCGAGTGTAACCCGCGGCCTTGCAGCTGTTGAGGGCTGTCCTGAGGTCCATCTTCTGGTCCGTGTTGAGCATGGCGCAGCGGCTGGATGCAGAATGACCGGCTCTCGCCACCGAGTCGCCTTTTATTGGCGGTGTCTACGTGCCGACTCACGCGTATCAACAACATGATGGCATAGTTAATCGCTCAATTCCAGGAAGGGTGATGTAATGGAAAGCTTTACTGCGTAAACAAGTGGATTGTTCTAGAAGCGTCTCGGTTATCAACTGCTTAGTGGAAGTTTCCACGCTCAATTCCAGGAAGGCTGACGTAATGGAAAGCTTTACTGCGTAAACAAGTGGATTGTTCTAGAAGCATCTCGGTTATTAACTGCTTAGTGGAATTTTCCACGCTCTCTCGTTTACTGGGTAGCGCGCTTGGAGTGTGCGCTCCTCTTGGTTTTCCCTGAGATGATGCAATCGGTCTTTCGCCAAGTGGGTAGAGGAGTAGCGGTCCTAGTGATCCCGTCGTATCTTGACTCTCCCGTCTCGCTATTTGCCAGCCATAGGTTTTGCAATCTGGATAGCAGGTCCTCTAGACATATGCAGATTTCATCGTTTCGCTCCTCGTCCAAGTACAAGCCGCAGCTGAACGTGGGGCGACCTCCTTTGAACACATTCATCTTCAACAGTACGTTACCGCTGTTAGTAGGGTTCTTCACAGTGTACTGATATCCGCCAGCGGACCAGCACAGTGCCGGGGAATCGATAGGCACTTCCTTCCTCTTTACAGTCCACCCATCGAGCTTTTTCTTCTTTGACGCACATCCCTGCTGAACTGGCGGTGCGTTGGCGTTCTCATCGTTCATTGCGTTCAGCTCCTCTAGGAAGGAGCGGATCGTTTGGTCCACTTCGGCTGCGCTGACTCCGCTTCCGTTCATGGTGACGTCTCGAACAACACTGAGGTCGCGTGCGCGGCTCTGCCTCGGTTTTATACCCAGGTTGCACGCTTCAGCGAACCTTCTAGAAGCTTCCAGAAACGTGAGAGATGGTCCTTCGCTAACGGGGAGCACTCCAGTCAGGAGGCCTCATGCAACACACTTGTCGGAACCTTCTAGAACGGAGGAATGTGGGAGTGATGAGGAGTCTGGAAGGCCGCTGATGAGTAAACAACCCCGGGCAGTCACGTAGGCCCTAGCACGCGCCTCGACACGTGACATGCTCATACATAGCACTCCAGTCAGGAGGAGGCCTCATGCGACGCACTTGCCGGAACCTTCTAGAACGGAGGGGTCTTGAAGGCCGCTAATGAGTAAACAGGCTGGGACAGTCACGTAGGCCCTAGCACGCGCCTCGACACGTGACTCCACGGAGCCACTCGCAGTTTGGTTTAGTCAAGCCGGCATACAACGTGTAACGAAGTCACATCAAATTCGGTCGGCAAGCAGCTGAGATCCCATAAGGAAAACGCGTTTGAAAATTAATAGCGGGCCCGTTTAACAGTGGATTTTCAATATTCTTTAAGCGATGGTTTACTTAAGCCGGTGCCCAACATGTGGTGAAGTTTCATCAACATCGGTCGGTAAACAGCCGAGATCCTATAAGGAAAACACGTTTAAAAATTAATAGCGGGCCCGTTTAACAGTGGATTTTCAATTTTCTTTAAGCGATGGTTTTCTTAGGTCACGGCCTGACATGTGGTGAGGTTTCGTCAAAATCAGTCGGTAAACAGCTGAGATCCTATAAGGAAAACGCGGTTATAAATTAATAGCGGCCTTGTTTAATGGTGGATCTATGGGGTTCTTACGTCATTCGCTTCCCTGGGGATAGGCCTACACTCTGGAAAAAGTCCCGTGGGAATCGGTGGATAAATAGGCTAGTTATTAATTTTCGAAAGTTTTTTCCTCATGGTCAAGGTCATCACGAAAAGTGCTGCTGGCGGCCGGGGGGGGGGGGGGCACCGGGGGGGGGGGGCACCGGGGGGGGGGGGGCACCGGGGGGGGGGGGGGGGGGCTCCTCACTTGCTCCTCACCGCGCCTTTGCTGGTTCTGAACCATCCAATGCCCCCTACTTAAATATATTTGGGGATCTTTCAGTAATGTAAAGCTTAAATTTGTCATTGAAGATTTATGTTGTTATTATTGTTCATAACTTGTACACTTCGTTTTTACAATCAATCTTTCATAAATAAACATACAATTTTCATATAAATGGTAAAATATAGTAATATGAAGTAAGTTAAAACATATTTTATGATATAGTTAATAAATTTAACAATATCAAACTATCTTCATGCAATTTTGTTTTGTATATCAATATTTTTCCAAGTAAACCACAATGCTATAAATTCTAATTTCCTCCTGATCAATCTGGTCATGAAAGGTAGCAAGCGGTTATGGAGATACCGTACCTTTCATCTTTCACTTTTAAACATTGGTTGGAATTTATTCATAACTGAAATTGCACATATTTACAAATTGGTATTCATATACTATCTAAATACTATACACACATATTTTTGTATTGAAATAACGTGCAAAGCTTGTTTTCAGTAAATAATAAAACTTTGTGTTTTTTTTTATTTGTCGACAATTAAATAGGTCTACTTTTACAGCAAGTTTAAGATTCAAACTTCTCCCAAGTCTTTAGATTTATTAACAAGATATTGTCACTCATTACCGTAAAACAGTAAAATGGAATAGTTATATAATCTTTGAAATTATTTTACGTATTCTTTTAGTACATATAACGTAAAAGGTTATCCAGCTTGTTTATTGTCTATATTGAAGAATTTAGCAGGCGAAAGAAATTTTGCGATGCGCATTTGCAAATATGTATGACATGATTTGACAAACGATAAAATGGCTGCTCAAATTCCACTGCGGTCTGCACCATTTGTGTATGAACACATTCGCTATGTTGAGCTTAGTTATTAAGGCGAATATAAGTTATTTAAGGCCAAATTGTATTGGACATTTAGTTTATACAGATCATTACAACGATTCTTGAAGTCTCCTGTAGTGAAGTGTATCAACAGTTTTGTATTATACCTCAACACCTTAAAGTTCCTTGTCCTAGTTTATGTAATGTCAAAATAAGTATAATTTCCGGATTTGTCACATTCTAAATAAAGTGTTTATTGTATTTACAAAAGGGAGGAAATAATAATGTAACAGACAATTAAACGCCAACTAAATAGAGAAATACTTTTCTGATTTGATGCTCGGTTTTAACACTTATACTGACATTACACTTTTAAAATATCCGGTTGACGGTTAAGATTACAATCTAAAAAGATTGTTTATGCCATAAAATATTCACATGATGGTGGTCATTTCAGTTTAACTTTACAACTAATATACAAAAGAAAGTTCTATAAAGTTTATACCATGAAAGACCAAATGAGGGTTTAATTTGCAAACTAGCAACTCATTTTGTTTAGAGTTGGAACATTTAGAAGCATAGAACATTTAGAAACATTTAGAACATTTTGTTCATAGTGCCACCTGAAAGCTTTTGAATATTAACGAATATATTCAAAATACCTTTACAACATCAATTCGTTCTTATGTTTAAAATTAGTTTTTGTCCTTTATACTACAACTGAAAAACGTTTTCGCACGCAGCACGCTGACGTGAGGGAATAGAATTTCCACATAACAACTTTTAAAACTCAAAATCAGTGTTAGAACATACATTTGACCAATTTTTATTGAAATCAGAAAACATTGATTGTTTGGCTGTTCTGATACTCTTGATTTCATTTACTTTCAGAGCTGGGAAAACAATTTTGCGCATAATGAGGTTAGGAGAAGGTCCAGACGTGCTTTAAAGTAGGCGTGAGGTTTCTGGGGATGATAAAAGTACTCTAACAAAGGAATAAAAGGCTTTTCTAGTGTAAAACCCCCATAAAAAACGTAATGTGTTTAGTCGATACACATTTTCTTTAATAACTCGGTAAATATTTATGCTAGAATGACGAGAGAGGGTTTACAATTTTTGCCTCTCTACTTCCCATCTTTTTACTTGCATTGATTTTACATCTACATTGCATTGATTTATGAACCTTTCCGGGCCCAAAAACTCGAGATTCGAAAGAGTAATCCCTAAAAAAAGGGGTTTAGGGTTTTCCGATTGTTTTGCCCAACGAATTTGTCCAACTGATAACAGAAAGGAACGTCTCTACTAAATTTGAAGTAAATCGGACAAAAAATACGACCACTAGAGTACACACGAACACACACACACACACACACACACACACACACACACACACACACACACACACACACACACACACACACACACATATATATATATATAAACCATTTTGAACGACCCCCCAAAACGTGTTCAAGGGGTCACGTTAGGATCTTCTATGGTGGTCCCGGGCTTAAGTTTCACCGTGCGGGTCATGCTAATAGTTCACTTTCCAAAGGAAATTCACTAACAAGTATTTGTATTCTATGGTTGAGTACATTTTTAGATAAAAATTTAGGTTAAAATTATGTATTATGTTAAGCGTTGTACTTTGTTTAATGAAAGTAATTGTGATACCTTGATGTGCCATAAGATCAATAAAGTTTTATAAAATTACAACTTAACAATAACCCTCGTTTATGAGGTTTCTAAGTATATAGGTACATTTATTTATAACTCATATTATGATATAAGGAGTAAACAGTGATTGTCACTCTTCAACATAATAACTGTCACAGTAGAAATGCAGGGGAAATAACAAGAAGTTTACTCGTCTCGCGTTGTTATTTATTCCGTCTTTTATGTTATCATAACTGCACGAGTACTGTAATATTTAAAATAATCGTTGACTAAGTTTATTGAAGCTGTGAGTTTTGGTACACTGGTGAAAATGTGACTACTGTAAAATGTATGTACTTATTCTTAATGCCAAATAAGACGTATATTTTAGAATTTTCAGAAAGTATAATGTAAACTATTTAATTTTTAAGCTCAATGTTTTGTTGGAAATCGTCGTACATTCTCTACGTCAAACATTTTGGTCTTATTAGCAATTTATAATTGTATTTTTATAATTATTTTAGTTTTCTCTTAGGTGATATTTTTAAAGGTTCTATAACTCGTAAGACATAGATCAAACTCTGACACAAATATTCTACAGTCTGATTTCCATTAAATTGTTATTTTTATATATTATATAGAGATTATTAACAAACATGTAATACGCATTAACAAATATGGCAAATAGGTACTGGAGGCTGGAAGCCTTTACACCCTTTAATCATGCAGGATGTGGATAAGTTGAAGGAAGACTTTTGAAGTCATTTCATAACCAACGATCGATGATAAACTACAAAAAAAAATGATCTAAGATATTACTTGTTTGCCATACCGGGCGGTTCCAGTCAGCTGAGTGCCTATAGAACCTAAAAGTGCTGGGCCCAAATGGTTCCCAAATACCGTATAACACATTACAATTTCCCTAAATCTAAATTAACCTTTCGCCACTTATGCATGTTTTTAACTAATACAAAGGCAACATACCGATCTAAAACTGTGAAAGCAATCATTATGAATGTCCCCCACTGTCAGGACCAATCAAATTAGTTTACGCATTCGCTTATTTAACTTAATTTTCTGCCATCGCTTTCTTATATATCGGAGATAAAATTAATAAAAAAACACTTGGAAAATAAATAATCGGTTATAATAGTTTTTTATTTAAACCTAACAATTCATGGCCAATAATCGACATGTAGTTGTGCATTTGGTTTAATCAAAATTGTAATTGAAGATTTAAAATTTCAGTTACTTTAAAACGAAATACAGCATAGATATGCTTATGCGATCAGAAATAGCAGGCATGTGGTATCTCAGATTAGGCTCAATTAATTGTGCAAATATTAGTTATATTGAGAACATGTTATGTAATCAGATGGTTTCTTAAAAATATATTCATTCACTAAAATACAAACATATTAAACTAATTTTAATAAAATTACCATACTTACTTGAGATTTATAACTTTTTCATGATTGACATTTTATTACATTTGTGATTTAAATCTATGGTTATTACCGTGGAAATGCAATAAATAACAATTAAATTATTTTATTGAACCATTTGCACGTCTTTAGTATACATTATACGTTTTAATTTAAAATTCATGTTATCAAACTAATATCTATGTTTTACAATGCCACGATACGGTGTCCTGGAAGATTGTGAAGAATCGCCCCTGAATTACCGGTGTTCTGAATTATCAAATAGCAAAACAAATAACGAGATACAAAAAGGGGAAATGTATCAGCACACTACACAGGCAAGACAGGGTCATAAAAGTCTCTCTGAGCAGAGGAAGGAATTCACCCGATTCCTAGAAGCTCGCAGAAATGACCAAATAGTAGGAGAATCTGGAGACCAAGAGATGACCAGCTATGAACGTAGCGTGTCATTGGAGGGACAACTTCCATCTGAAAGGCACCGCATAGGTGATGCCAAAAGTAGTAATTTACTTGAAGGTAAAAGCGGTGGTGACCTAGGGTGTAAAACTGCCGGCTCTTTGTTAAAAAATGTAATGGAGCTGCAACTAGAAATGAACGAAACTATGAAAAATATTAACATCTTGAAAAACGAGCTTCACGAGTTTAACAGCCTTATAAAAGTAGACCCCTTTAGGAACGCTGCTTCAAAACGGCCCAGAAGACCTTCAAGTCCTTCAAGTTGCAAACAGCCACCCAATTTCTAAGTCATAAAATAAACCCAGTGAACATTAAAATATGCATGCTATTAAACCGTGATTACTTTTGTTTTTATTATCAACAATAACATTATTTATGTAAATAAGACACATACTTAAAATTGCATCCCAAAAACTAATTTTTTCAACGGCCATACGAACTCTATTTCTCAGTTGTATGATTTAAAAAAACTCAAATTCGTATCATTTGTTTAATATTACGTATGGACTTGAATGTTATAATTATTGTATTATTAAAGAGTTTTATAAATATAGTTGTATTCTCAATTAAGTGACATTATGAATATCTATAATGCTAAATACCCATTTTAAAGCTTAAAAACAAAATAAATTTGATTACTTTGTGGTCTACGTCATATTTTTTCAAAGTTTAAATGTTACTCAGATCTATATTGTTTGTATATTAGTTATTATAGTAATATGTATCATTTTCAAAACATCTGAGCCTTTTGTGTCCAAAAGATTCCATTGGTGAACCTAAATTTCACCAACGTTGTGACAAACAAGCTAACTATATTTAATAACAGTGTAATTTTAAACATAATTATATCCTTCTGTTCTGTATGACGTATTTATTTAGATATACTACCAACTGGCATATGTTGAGATGTGGTACTACGGAATATTTGACATACTTTGGATACTAGTTGCCATAGTGATCTGATGAAATGTCACACCGCACATTTCCTTTGTTACAAAGGATACAACAAAAATGATAAAGATGTTTACAATTAGAACATAGCATGACTACTTTTTATATAAAACAAACATTTGTTCAACGAATCTCTTGCCTCGTGTATGGAACGTAACTGAATCCATTCTGTTGATGATACTCTGTCGATAAACAGCTAACAAGAGATAAGCGCTTCGTGTTTCCAGCGAAATAGCTCCGCTCTCATGCGCCACTCTCCGCCTAATCATCTGTACACACCTCAGTAACATCAGGAGAGTTTAGACACAATACAATCGTTACAAACAACTGAAAATCACCACTTGCTGTTTTTAATTCCAAACGTGTTAACTCAAATAAATTTTTAGGTTTAAAATTTACTAATGAGTTAAAAATTAAATATACATATCTAAAGTTCGTCTGATAATTAATTTTGCTAATATCTTAGTGTTTAGGTTTAACAAAAGAATTTAGATCTAGTACCATCCTCAAACTCCATTCAAAGTCTTATATTGTATCACAGGAGGAGTGGTATATTTTTACTTTAAATAAAGGGAATAGTCTTAAACTTTATGTCTACTTTTATTTTGGTCAGTAATATTTACATTATGGGATAAAGGCCTACATTATATCAAATTTTGTAACACTCATATATGCTTTGTCACTTTAATACATTGTTTTTATGCGGTGGACTAAGTTTAGTAATGGTATCGAGTTGAGTCAATGAAAACTAAGACTCAATAGAACTACTTCACTCGACCAAAAAGAGCATCTTTTATAGCCCTTAAATAAGTTAGACGGGAGACGAGAAATGAGGGCGAAGTGTTTAAAGAAGATAAGCGGGGTTGTCAGGGTGATTTGCGAAATGACAAGGGCAAGGGACTCTGTTATTGGCTTGGGGGAAGTGACCTTCTTAATCCCGGAATTAAAAATATCAGCCAATCAAGAAGGCGAGTTGAATAGTTTTTAGGGGACGATTTATAACGTCAAGGTGCATAAAGTAAAGTAGCTATTTTTTACAGTTTTGTTATGTAGCGATTTCAAATCGTAAAGTTTCAAAACGTCCAGTTCATAATTATAAAGTGTTAAATATATAGTGTTTCACAAAGTAAAGTTCCATAACGTAAAGTTATCAATTAATATAGTTTAATTTAAAATGCGTTTCAAAACGTAAAGTTTCATAAGGTAAAGTAGCTATTATAATTTAAATAAAATATGTGAGTGTTTCACAAAGTAAAGTACCATAACGTCCAGTATTTAAATTTTAGTTCTATTCGGAGATAGAGTTTCATAAGGTAAAGTTGCAAAACATAAAGTTTGTATTTTTAAAAACCACCTGTTTCAAAACGTAAAGTTTCATAACGTCCAGTTAACAAACTCACTCCAGTTCGATCCAATTTCAGTACACGGGAATGTTCCAAAAAGTCGAGTTTTAAAACATTGAATTTAATTTAGTAGACTATTTCATAACGTAAAGTGACACAAGGTAAAGTACAGTCCGCTCCAGACATTGTACTGCGTGTTGCCTTCCACAAGTTGCAGGCGGTCCTGAGCACGTGTAATTTGTTGCGTGTTGCCTTCCACAAGTTGCAGGCGGTCCCGAGCACGTGGAGATCTGTCGACAGCGCTCAGCGCCAGCGCGGCGACCGCGGCGTTTGTAGCCCAGTCACAATAAATGTTTTGTGTCTGAACTCTTTTTGGTAAAGCTGATCTTTTCTGATAGACCATATTGAAAGACGTGTTTTATTAAAAGTCCCCTAAAATCCGCATTGTGCTTCTCCTCCTATTCCCCCCTCAAAGCTCGAAATCGTAGACTTTAATGTTATCGAGTATAACTTTTTAACAAAACGTTGTTTAGGATTAACTCTTTTTAGTTCTTTTTGTCGATAAATGTGCTATCATTTTTATACAGATACTGTTTACGATAAATTAACTAAATAAATAAAAAAAAGTTATTTTTGTTGTTTCAAATTTAGCTTTTTGATGTTTATTTTGGTTATATGTATAATAAATGAAAAACACTTCCTCTAAAACCGTTTGCACACACATTTCTGAACACATTTATATATGAATATTAATGTTTTTAAGAAGTGAGGAACATGCGTAACTGTTAACTACGGTATGTTTGGAGCGCGAGGGCGGCATAGCCTGGGCTAGCGCGAAAGATACATTATCTACTTATCTGCTTGTTTTAAATCCCTTATGTTTAATCATTTCTACACTTACAAAATGTAGTGGTGTTTTATAGTTTATTATTGTTATACCGGCCTATAATAATATGATAAAGTAGATTTACTTTATTATTTATGTGTAATGTAATAAAACTCCAAATACGATATGTTCAATGATTTGAATGCGATATTATTTAATCGATCCACTTCAATTTTAAACATTGTATAGTTAATATAAAATTTTTTAATACCAGTTTTACTTGGTGGTATAAATCAGCCCTTGGGCCTTTTCATTATCCACCAACTATTGACCCACCGTGTCCCGGACTGGCTGAACCGGCAGCTGTCGTAAATTATAAGTTTCATATTTGTTTTCTGCAACTCTTATTTAAAAAAGCTTCAAGGAACTCCCATCCACCACTGACATTATGCACATTGATGACATAATATGTGAATATATATATATATATATATATATATATGTGTATTATATTATTATAATAATATTATAATATTATAAATGTATTATATTATGTACATAATATTATATATGTGAAAAATGCCAGTGTTTAATCGAAGTAAGCATAATACAGTTCGGGTAATAATGCTCGGCATCTGGTTACCGTCTGCTCTGGAATGACTTTTCGCCTCTATTTGGCTTGGTACCGTTAGTGTTTCAGTCTACTTTTCTCAACAGAAAGCAAAAATAACTTATTTCATTTTAAAACATTTTTTTGTTTTTTTTTATGTATACTTTTATTAACGAGAAATTTCAGTAGTTTATCGCCTTTCCCAGGTGCCAAGCACCGTGAACAGAGCTTTACTTGACATTCAACGATTGCCAAGTTAAACCCTCTTTCCCTGTAGACTGTAATCGCTAACATTAGTTGCTGGTACTCTTTTGCTTAGTTTCGGCGGAAAACTGTGTTAGATTTCGACTATATTTGCTGAAGTGTCAAAATTAACGCGGGCCAGCGCCCGAACAGTTTTACCCTAACCCTATCCATTAGTATATTCTGGGATAAGGTTGCATGAGCTAGACGTTTCCTAAGCTCCAGATACATAACGCCAGTTCCAGTATTGTTTAGGCTACCGGTATAATGTTTGTAATAAAGTTTGATCAAGTCTATGTAGTTTATAATACCTAAGAATAAAGTCGGCAGGTGTCAAACACCATCCTTTTTTATAAAATGTCATCACGTCAATGAAGGATGAAATACGTAAGAAAGAATTAAGCCGACAAGTGTCAAGACGTAAAGCTTAATAAAATCCATAATGTCCCAGGTCAATAACTTCCTTTGTTCCTGCCCAAACTCAAACTCATTTATTTGTCTAAAAACTGATACAGTACTGAACACGTCAAACTAGTTATATTTACAAATTAATGTTAAATACTATAATTTTGGTGTTTATTCTAGTCCAACCATTGCAGAGATATTCAAAGGGCTAAACTATGGAGAATAAATAAAATGTTATATACAGTATCACTTATTTATGAATTGTTTGTATGAAACTTAGTAAGTGGCTTTATCTATTAGTGATACACATATATGTATATGCATTGGCAATTCGCTGAGTACATAGGTTTACTGCGAAGGGAATATTTTAATTTTGTTTTCGACAATCTCAGTTGTAATATCAATGTATCATAGTGTAATTGTGGCAGTGGCGCGCGCTTGGAACCCGCCTAAAGTTATGTCGTGGCGCCTGAAGAGGTGGGGGAGCTGCGTGCGCATCCTCCACGCCTGAGCCCCAGTGTTGCCTGAAACCGGGTAATTACCCGGTTGTCGGGTATTTTGCGGGGATTAATAAAAAGAACGGGTAAAATCGGGGATTTTGGACTCGAGTTGCGGGGATTTACCTGACAAATCAGGTATTTAAGATTCTCGTATTAATTTGATATAAACGACAGCGGTAAACAATCAAGCAATTTAACACAAATTGGAACATAATACATATATACTCAACAGTATCTTTGACATAAATGTTGTGTTACATTTTTTGTTTTCAAAGGATATATGTATTTTTTAGTATATTACTTTTTCATCGGTAAATAAACAATTGTAATGTTATTATTATTGCACTTAAGTTAGATTATGATGTTATGTTACAAATATTGACCTTAGGCGTTCGCCTATGTAGCCTCTGCTTATATCCGGTCATTCAATGTGATACAGTGTATTGCTTGTGAATAGTCGGAAAAAGGCGGCCCCCTTAGCCTATAGGCTTAACTATTACTTGGTAAATTGAAATGTGTTGCGTACGCTCTATATTACGATCATTGTTCATAGAGCATTAAAGGCTCGTTCTAACGGGAACATTGCTGGACTATAGAGAGGTTAGGGAATGTAGTCTATGGTTATGGGGACATCTCAGATGACCCTAACGAGGTTAATATATCTAAGGAGTCTCGTCTCGTGTAAAAAAGTGTAGCCTACGTGGTGTAGCCATAAGTGATATATAACATTTCATTTATTCTCCATAACAATAACATTATAAATGAGTACTGAAAAATTATTTCGCTCTTCGCAGAAGGTAAATAAACTTCGAGCTGACTGGTCTACCAATTATATACTCGCTTAGCCTGAGAGAGAGAGACTCTAGGATTGAATATTGAGCAAACACAGATAAAAGATATATACACTGTTTAATTGCACACTTTAAAATCTGAATACATGCTTATAATATAATGGATGCACAGAAAAGCTAAATAAAGTTCATATACATTACATACAATAGACAAAATATATCATTCCTCCAGCACGTAATTAACTAATAAAGTGGACCCTCATAAAACAAATCTTCAAGTCTAAAATATAAATCTAATTTATTATGTCCCCACAAAATCTACTCTACTATAATATGACACACAAAAGACAACCCTTCTACTATGGAATATCCTATAACAAGGACTTGGGTCCACACTCTTTCCCAAAATAGAGTTCTTACACAAATGTTAATTATTTAAACATTCCCAAAATCAAAATTAAATACAACACTTATTTATCAAAATTCCTTAATTATATTTACATAGGGCCCTGAACCTATTATTCTTAGATTACTTCACGTTTTTAACGCTTATTTTCACTTACTGTCTATTAAGACTCTTTACTTAACGTTTTTCTTCATTTCAGGCAAACCTTAATTGATTACCACAATAAATTTGATTATGTTTTATTACTCAAAAGGAGCTTGTACCGTTATTTTAGCTTTTATTAACTTTGATTAAATTTTCGGGAAATGGAGCCTAACTTTCTGTGCACAAGTCTGACGATGTTCCACATACCGTAAGTTCCAAAGTGGTCCTGCCCCAAGAGGTTCTCTGCCCTGGCTGCGGTGTTGCTCTCTGGGGTTGTCCAGGGGCCGCTGTCTGCCGGGCTCGCTGTTGGGGGTGGCCCTCGCCTCTTCGCACGGGTCCGCGGTGTCCTGGTCCGGGGTAGTGCCGGGGCCCTCGCTCGACCGAAGTTCGGGGTCGCTCGTCCCGCAGGGGTGGCTGCGCTCGAATGTCTCGGGAGGTCTGTGTCGGTGGTCTTCCGTCAACTTCCCGTCCTGGACTCTCTCGGCTGGGATGGTGACTAGTGATGAGGAATCTGTGCACGTCTGAAGTGTGAAACTTGGTGACAGTCGTTGTGGAACTCTAAGGGCGGCTTAATACTCGTCCCCCAGATGTCCCTGCTCCTTTCCTCACTCTCCCAAGAATGACTTTCTTCCCTCGTCTTCCTTCCTCCCTCCTTTTTAGTTCCCTCTCTCTGTCCATGTTTTTCCCCCAGATTATGTCCATCCCATAATCTATTAACCAATCGGGGTGACGATTAGCCACGCCTCTACTATTTGATTAGCTGATCAACTGTCAGCGAAAATACTCCATTTTTGAATGCTGATACTGCCAGTTGGTAAGTTCTTTGATTTCTAGGCATGCAACTTTCCCACGAAGTGTTTATCCTTCTATTCGATACGTTGTGTTATTGTTTCCCATTGTATATTTGAAACGTTTGCTAGTGCAAGCTCCGTTCTCAGGCTCCCTCGTGTTTCCCACGTGTGTTCAGCCACGTGCGGTTCTGTATAAATTACTAGTCCCGCAAATCAATTTTTAATTATATACATATTTTTTTATATAAAGTTTACAGTACACAGGTTTGCTGCAACAAGGAAGATAAGATATGTATTTTTTTTTGCAATTAACTCAACCAGGTGAAGCTACATACCAAGTTTTATTAATTTAGGTTCATAACTAAGGGATATATACAACTTTACTTATTCTCCCTATGAATAACATGGGGGCCGAGTATGCAGGTTTGCTGCTACCGGGAAAAATCAACAAAATGTTTTTTGCTATTATCAATATACCACAACTAGTTGAAGCCACATACCAAGTTTCATCAATATACGTACATAAATAATCAAAATATAACATTTTATTTATTCTCCATAAGGATAACATTGGACAACGTACTGTGTTTAGCACTTTGAATGTCACTGCAACGGTTGAACGTAAAACAAAAATTAAATCACCAAAATGATTGTTTTGTAGAGCTAATAGTAGAAAGAAATGTGGAGTTTTTGGTGAAATTATCTGTGGAAAATCTAAAACCCGTATTCCCATAAGATTAACATGGGGAATTTTATGGACACATTTTTTTACTTTTCTCCACGACCACTAAACCTAGCTTAATGATTCAAAATACTAAATTGTTTTTTTAAGCTCTACAAAACGGCTATAACCAAAATCTAGTGTTTTAAAAATTTTAGGGTAAAAAGTTCAAAAAACTGATTTTTGGAAAATTTTAAACCCCCATAAAACCCCCTTCCCATAGTGCGATCGACCTGGTTTCCGAACTTATAGTCATAAATGCTACTCTCCACATTTGTGCCAAATTTCATCAAAATCGGGTGTTTCTTTCAAAAGTTATCGCGGTAACGGACACACACATATATATATTATATATTTGTATATATATATATATATATATATATATATATATACATATATATAAATTTGAACGAATAGTGTTTTTGGCATCTGGGGACCTCAAAACAAAAAGTTATCATGGTCTCGGGCTTAAGTCTTACCATGCCACCTACGGTAATAGCTTCTTCCCTATAGAGGAAATTCGCTAAAATACGTAAATTTGTAAGCCTCCTAGAATTGTTTATGTGATGTTACAAAAAAATAAATTTAGAAAAGATAGCACGTTGTCTTAGGGGAATGTTTCTTTGTAAAACACATTTTCTAATTTAGAGTTGTTTCATTAGTAATGCCATGGTCTAATTATAATTGTTACAATTCCTACTATAAAACATTACTTCCGTATGATTGGCTAGTAAATATATATGGGACTATCTGAATAGCTACAATGTTAAATGTACTACAACTTGAAAATGCATTACCCACACTTCAGTGTGCTTCAAAAATTAAACTAACTGTCGTTACAAAGTAGTATATTCGCTCCGACCAAAAAATTATATTTACATCTTGAGTCCAATAATAAGGAAAGTAGTTAGTATAGTTTTTATTATTCGAATATATTTATTTCAGATATTATATAGTAATTAAATTATAAATTTAAGCAACCGTTATGTGCACAACGGGAAGGAAGAAATGCTATATTTACTTAGAAAGCATTTTAATTTTGGTTTGCTTATACATTTGTATATATTACTTAATAATTAAAGCTATTATTAATAGAATGTTATTTATTAATCGTATCAGTAACTATAGAAACTATAAACTGTAACTGTGATCAAGACAATACTGGTACAGTATCCATGTAACTACTTTGTAGAGCTGAAGTTAGCCGCACCTTTTATGCCTTCATAATGTGAGAAACAGCAAGCGTTACATCAATGTATTGTTTGCTGCAGCCAGCCCTACGAAATTCTGAGTTCGACTGTACTTGACTTTTTGAAACTTTACGTTATGAAACAGTATATTTTTAAAATGTTTCCAAATATTTTATTATTGAATTCGATTCAACAACGGACTGGAGTGAACTATCTTTGGCGTTTACGGTTATAGCTTTACAATATGAAACTTTACTTTGTGAAACAACCATTTATTAAATTTGTTTTAAATCAAAGCTTTACGTTTTGAAACTTTACGTTATTACAACTGCTTTAGATTAAATTCAACAAAATAACACCTTTACTTTATGCCACTTTACTTTGTGCAACACTACATATTTACTAAATTATAATTCTTTCACTTTACGTTATGACACTTTACGTTTTGAAACACTTATAAATTTAATCTGTATTAAATCAGTCACTTTACCTTTTGAAACTTTACGTTTTGACAACAGCTTTTATTTCATTGTATTAAATGACAACTTTACTTTATGAAACTTTACGTTGTGAACTGCTGCTTTAAAAAAATAGAACTTTACGTTATAAACCTTGACGTTGTGCAACGGACCCGTGATGGGGCAGTAACAAAATTACATTATGAATTTGAGGAATTTTTTGTAATAATCAGCCAAACTGTGCGTATGTCCCACAAATCACCTCTAAAAAAAAAAGCTAACCTGCAAGTCCCAAACGTATAATCACACGAACTATTATAATAGAAGGATGGATAGAAAATGCAAACTCCATAAAAGCTTAGCTACGAAACTAAAAATTTGGGTCGCAACAATTGCTGCCCAAGAGTGCTGAAAGGTTAATAACCACTCAGCTTTTTCTGTACACAAGTTATGAGAGAAACCTTAAAATTACTTTGGCAATTTTATTGCGGCCTCAGGGCGGCAAACTCTTTGCATATTTAACTTGGTTTTAGTTGATGGTAATTTAAATTGTAAATCTTGTTGTAGTTAATAAATTATAGGAAGGAAAACCTTATGTTTATTAGTATTATGTTCACGGCAGTTTATTTTAGAGTGAAAAGTGTTAAGGTTGTTTCATCAATTGCTTATACAATGTTAATGCATTTTGTATACAGTTAAAAATAACCTTCCTACATGATAAAACGTAAAACATAACGTTAGAGATGAAATATTATCTTTAGTAACGTGTATTTCTTATTCCTAATTGTTATGAAATAAATAATGTCTTCTTTTATATGTTTATTGCAAATCAACTGAAGTGCCTGATTATTAGTGAATTTCATTTGGAAAGTGAACTATTAGCATGACCCGCACGGTGAAACTTAAGCCCGGAACCACCATAGAAGTTCCTAACGTGATCCCCTGAACACGTTTTGGGGGGTCCTCCAAAATTGTATATACATATATTATATATACATATATATATAATATATGTTGATAACATATGTATAACATATGTATATATATATATATATATATATATATATATATGTGTGTATGCACTCTAGCGGTCGCATTTTTTGTCCGATTTACTTCAAATTTGGTAGGGACTTTCCTTTCTGTAATCAGTTGGACAAGTTCGTTGGGCAAAACAATCGAAAAACTCTAAACCCCTTTTTTGGGGATTAATCTTTCGAATTTCGGGTTTTTGGGCCCAAAAAGGGTCAGAAAAGCCCCAGATGTAAAGTTAATACACGTAAAAAGATAGGAATTAGTGAGGCAAAAGTTGGAAGCCCTCTCTCGTCATTCTAGCATAAATATTTACCAAGTTATTAAAGAAAATGTCTTTAGAATAAACACAGAACGTTGTCTTATAGGGGTTTTACACTAGAAAAACCTGTTATTCCTTTGTTAGAGTACTTTTATCATTCCCAGCAACTCACGCCTACTTTCAAGCCTGCCTGGACTTTCTCCTAATGCGCAAAATTGTATTCCCAGCTTTGCAGGTAAATGAAACCAGGAGCATCAGAACAGCCACAAAATCAATGTTTTCATATTTCATTAAGAATTGGAATACATTTATGTTTTTAACAGATTTTGATTTTTAAGAGTTTTTTGTAGAAATTCACTTCCCTCATGTCAGCGTGCTGCGTGCGAACTCGTTAAAAATTATGGCTATTTAAATATATAAAAGGTAATACCTAACATGAAAACCACAATATAGGCATGCATATGTTACGTAACATGTTTCACAATAATACGTTTTTAATTATAAATTAAATTGTATATGCCTAGTTTGGCTGCATTAAAACTGAGATGTATAAGAGATATTGTTGTTTACACTTATCCCTTTCGATAAATTAAGTAAATATTAAAATCTCTCTTACGTCTTGAAAAACTTAAGGGTGCCAGATAGTATAATATAAATTAACTTTAGGCTGGTTTAGGTTAGATTCCAACTGGGTTCATATTCTACCATCATTCTCTTTTCCAAAGTTATCAGTTATTGAGTATCTCTTTTAAATTGGATTAAATTTATATTAATTATTATTATGAGGTAAAAGTTTTCGATGTTAAAATTGAAAGTCAAAGACGAGTAAGGTAGAATCTCGCAATATCCGGATCCGTCAGCAGGATATTACGGTACACTTTGGACCGATTTGTACATGAAAATCAATGGCAACACATTTAAACTTGTTATCTTCTTAGTTAATTGAAGATCGTTAGTTTTAACATATAATAGGTTTAATAAACTGCATAGCGTATTGTTTAATAATGATTAATTTAACAGACTATTCAATAGTCTGATTAATTATCAGACTATTCACTAGTCTGATAATTAATTTAAATTAGTGAAAATGTGAACAAATTGTCCAAAAAATAAAATGATAGTTAAAGGCAGTGAACCTTGTTATGCATATATATATATATATATATATATATATATATATATATATATATATATATATACATTATTTCTCAAAAGGATTCTGTATTCATCAAAAAAAATTACTTGCATAACAAGCATTAGCTCCAATTATGATTACATATTTTGGTATAATTTCTTCAGACCGAAATCCCAATCAATAAAAATAAATTATGGTTCTAAGAAATAGTCTTTTAAATTAATCTTTAATGTAAAAGGCGTTACACATACAACTAGAGCGATTATAGTTCATATTGAATAAATAAATAATTCATGATGTGGTCTAAGATTTACTATGAATAATTTACTATATATATTGAGTTATTAAAAACCTTATAATATAAGACGAACCGAATTCGGATTTTAAAATGGTAGCAACACACCCTGTTTATAAACACGATTATAGAGAAACTGAATTATTACACTTTTCGTCAACCGAATTAAATTGAATGTAGTGAAATTTAATTTACAATTTTACAAACTTAAAATAAACATAAAATATTAAGTATTTTTGGCCAACCGACAAGCTTATAATCCTTGTATTACACTGCGAAAACTTTTAACACAAAGATAATAAATTAAAGTGTAAAAATAAAAAGTTGGCATACAAATTTCTGAATTCTGGAGGGCGCTCCCTCTACCGGATGGGCCGGACAAGCCCTCCGCATGCTGGGTCGGAGTTAAGCCAGTTGGATTCCAACACAGTCCGTGATATACAATGATGTGAAATGATGAATGTGAAATTCCACTCCGTCGCATTTCATTTACCGGATTCTGTGAAGATGCCGTTTTTCCTATTGTAGGTTTTTGATATGTCATAGTTCGATAAATACTTAATTTTTGTCGTATCTATTTTATTTATAGTTCTACTGAAACCCCCAAAGAAGAGATAAAGGGTAGCTAGGAGCGTGTTAACCCACGTGATCACGTCCTTGTACAAAGGCAAACTTGACAGAGCTTCACGCTTCAACTGTCGCTAAACTAAGTCACCCGTGATATAACGATATAGAGCACTTTGAACACCTTTCCGTCCTCGCTTCCTTGTTGTAGTAACGCTCGTGTGCATAGGATCAAAGGTGAAATAAGAAAGACAGTTAAAAAAGGTATATAAAATACATTAATTTGATATTTCTTGTATATGTTGCATATGTTGACAATGGTAAACATTTTAAGACTGTGTTGTCAGGGATTATATGGTAAAATATTGAAAATAAATCGAATATTAACTAAAAAGTGATTAAATGCTTTTTTTTAGTTTATATTGTTCCAAACATTTTAAAAATTTGTTTGCTTGCACGATTTTTCAGTCAGTGAATAAAGTAAAATGTTTAGGTCGTGTACTTTTTTAAACAAAATATGCTGTAAAAAAAAATTAAAGCCAACTAACAAAGTTAGGCATTATAAGTTAATTAGGGTACGCATAAAGTATGTAGTTAATATAACAAAAGGTAATATCGCAAACATATATAAAAACTATTCAACTCGCCTTCTTGATTGGCTGATATTTTTAATTCCGGGATTAAGAAGGTCACTTCCCCCAAGCCAATAACAGAGTCCCTTGCCCTTGTCATTTCGCAAATCACCCTGACAACCCCGCTTATCTTCTTTAAACACTTCGCCCTCATTTCTCGTCTCCCGTCTAACTTATTTAAGGGCTATAAAAGATGCTCTTTTTGGTCGAGTGAAGTAGTTCTATTGAGTCTTAGTTTTCATTGACTCAACTCGATACCATTACTAAACTTAGTCCACCGCATAAAAACAATGTATTAAAGTGACAAAGCATATATGAGTGTTACAAAATTTGATATAATGTAGGCCTTTATCCCATAATGTAAATATTACTGACCAAAATAAAAGTAGACATAAAGTTTAAGACTATTCCCTTTATTTAAAGTAAAAATATACCACTCCTCCTGTGATACAATATAAGACTTTGAATGGAGTTTGAGGATGGTACTAGATCTAAATTCTTTTGTTAAACCTAAACACTAAGATATTAGCAAAATTAATTATCAGACGAACTTTAGATATGTATATTTAATTTTTAACTCATTAGTAAATTTTAAACCTAAAAATTTATTTGAGTTAACACGTTTGGAATTAAAAACAGCAAGTGGTGATTTTCAGTTGTTTGTAACGATTGTATTGTGTCTAAACTCTCCTGATGTTACTGAGGTGTGTACAGATGATTAGGCGGAGAGTGGCGCGTGAGAGCGGAGCTATTTCGCTGGAAACACGAAGCGCTTATCTCTTGTTAGCTGTTTATCGACAGAGTATCATCAACAGAATGGATTCAGTTACGTTCCATACACGAGGCAAGAGATTCGTTGAACAAATGTTTGTTTTATATAAAAAGTAGTCATGCTATGTTCTAATTGTAAACATCTTTATCATTTTTGTTGTATCCTTTGTAACAAAGGAAATGTGCGGTGTGACATTTCATCAGATCACTATGGCAACTAGTATCCAAAGTATGTCAAATATTCCGTAGTACCACATCTCAACATATGCCAGTTGGTAGTATATCTAAATAAATACGTCATACAGAACAGAAGGATATAATTATGTTTAAAATTACACTGTTATTAAATATAGTTAGCTTGTTTGTCACAACGTTGGTGAAATTTAGGTTCACCAATGGAATCTTTTGGACACAAAAGGCTCAGATGTTTTGAAAATGATACATATTACTATAATAACTAATATACAAACAATATAGATCTGAGTAACATTTAAACTTTGAAAAAATATGACGTAGACCACAAAGTAATCAAATTTATTTTGTTTTTAAGCTTTAAAATGGGTATTTAGCATTATAGATATTCATAATGTCACTTAATTGAGAATACAACTATATTTATAAAACTCTTTAATAATACAATAATTATAACATTCAAGTCCATACGTAATATTAAACAAATGATACGAATTTGAGTTTTTTTAAATCATACAACTGAGAAATAGAGTTCGTATGGCCGTTGAAAAAATTAGTTTTTGGGATGTAATTTTAAGTATGTGTCTTATTTACATAAATAATGTTATTGTTGATAATAAAAACAAAAGTAATCACGGTTTAATAGCATGGATATTTTAATGTTCACTGGGTTTATTTTATGACTTAGAAATTGGGTGGCTGTTTGCAACTTGAAGGACTTGAAGGTCTTCTGGGCCGTTTTGAAGCAGCGTTCCTAAAGGGGTCTACTTTTATAAGGCTGTTAAACTCGTGAAGCTCGTTTTTCAAGATGTTAATATTTTTCATAGTTTCGTTCATTTCTAGTTGCAGCTCCATTACATTTTTTAACAAAGAGCCGGCAGTTTTACACCCTAGGTCACCACCGCTTTTACCTTCAAGTAAATTACTACTTTTGGCATCACCTATGCGGTGCCTTTCAGATGGAAGTTGTCCCTCCAATGACACGCTACGTTCATAGCTGGTCATCTCTTGGTCTCCAGATTCTCCTACTATTTGGTCATTTCTGCGAGCTTCTAGGAATCGGGTGAATTCCTTCCTCTGCTCAGAGAGACTTTTATGACCCTGTCTTGCCTGTGTAGTGTGCTGATACATTTCCCCTTTTTGTATCTCGTTATTTGTTTTGCTATTTGATAATTCAGAACACCGGTAATTCAGGGGCGATTCTTCACAATCTTCCAGGACACCGTATCGTGGCATTGTAAAAAATAGATATTAGTTTGATAACATGAATTTTAAATTAAAACGTATAATGTATACTAAAGACGTGCAAATGGTTCAATAAAATAATTTAATTGTTATTTATTGCATTTCCACGGTAATAACCATAGATTTAAATCACAAATGTAATAAAATGTCAATCATGAAAAAGTTATAAATCTCAAGTAAGTATGGTAATTTTATTAAAATTAGTTTAATATGTTTGTATTTTAGTGAATGAATATATTTTTAAGAAACCATCTGATTACATAACATGTTCTCAATATAACTAATATTTGCACAATTAATTGAGCCTAATCTGAGATACCACATGCCTGCTATTTCTGATCGCATAAGCATATCTATGCTGTATTTCGTTTTAAAGTAACTGAAATTTTAAATCTTCAATTACAATTTTGATTAAACCAAATGCACAACTACATGTCGATTATTGGCCATGAATTGTTAGGTTTAAATAAAAAACTATTATAACCGATTATTTATTTTCCAAGTGTTTTTTTATTAATTTTATCTCCGATATATAAGAAAGCGATGGCAGAAAATTAAGTTAAATAAGCGAATGCGTAAACTAATTTGATTGGTCCTGACAGTGGGGGACATTCATAATGATTGCTTTCACAGTTTTAGATCGGTATGTTGCCATCATCATATTATATGGTTTCTATGAGCTTAAGGCTTTGAATTCCATAGATGGGCTGATATGAAATATATTTTAAAATTTCTACTAATCAAGTTTTAATTCCACTTGCGATGGAAGGAAAGTAAATACTATGTACAGTCGCATCCACATTATAAGAAAAATTAAACAGTACAAATAAACATTTTGTTTTATAATAGAATTAGAATGTTCAAAAGAAATGTATCTGGATTCGTGTCACTCACCTCGATTTTGTGATATTGACATCGTTTTTCAATCACGATGACAGCATTCCGTCCGTATATGTTATGTGGTTTGTATCGTATGTCTTATCACATTTCTTAGGTTTTGTCCAACTTATTACTTGGAATGTAGTTGAGCTATCAACGTATATGCAGAGGGTTTGATTATATTACACTTTTATATTCTTTTATTTTACTTTAATTATATATTAGTTATATACCTTATTATTGGGACACAAATAAATTGTTTGTTAAATGTTTGTAGGTGATCGGAGCCCCACTGACATGTCTTATATTTATAATTGAAATTATTAAAAATAGTTTTTCGTAAATTTTATTCTTGTTACATTGTTATCACTTTCTCCTAATTGCAATAATTATTCATATGAATGTTTATTGTACTTTATACTGATTGAAAGAAAAGTTAATTTAAACAAATTCAAATAGGGCGAAAGAAAAGTCTTAAAACCTACTATATTTAAATACGTCAAGTAATAGAATTTGTTAGTAATGTATAGTTATTATCTATTTGTCAATCTGTATCAAGTTATTCTGTGTCAGTTTTGACCATTTCGTATACATTTCAGTGGAGCCCTAAGGTAAGATCAGATAATCCTTTCTTAGTACTCATCTACATATAAAAAAAGTCTTTCGACAAACTTCATGCTTATATTATTGACCCACTGGTTTATGATTAAGTTATCTGTCAGTCAGTGTTTATAAATTTATTAAGTATATTATAACAAATTGACAAGTATATAACAAAAGAGATGAACAATAACAAACATTTTAAACTATTATTTGTATATATAAAGAAAGAGTTTTTGTGTTTAACTATCATGACGAAGAGTAATTGTTGTTTTAATATAGTAGTTCGTAACCATCTACAAAATAATTAAAATGTTCTTAAACATTGTTGGAATATAATTTTGTAAAATTTTGGTTAATCAATTAGTAGTATCTATGTTTATTTTATTCCAGTATTAATATGCAGTCCTTTATCGTAAGTTAATAACTTTGTTACCACTTTCCTCCTGTATTTCCAGGACCAACGCCTCAGTAACACGGTTGGTTGGTTTTTTGTTTCAGAGTTTGATCAAACGATTGGCGCAGGTAGTAATATGTCACGTATGACTTAATTTATAGTCAGTTGAAGAGAGAGCCTTTATAAAGTTTCCTTTTGAACCTTATATCACAAAAGGCACATACGTTGGTGTCCCTGTAAAATTGTTAGTCGTTTTCCAAATACAAGTTTCAATTTGGTTGTGTTTTATTAAAAATTAAAAATGAACATGGACCACATTTATGAAAAATACCTTTCTTGAGTTAAATATAAAGATTATGTAATATGATCCAAACAATGAGTTCAGCTCAATGAGTTGAATTCAATGGTTAAAAATTACCTGACATGAATTAATTTAAAAGACAAATTTAAAACAGGTATCTTTAAATGTTTCGCAAGTATAGTTTAAATTATTAAATACACTTAGAAAGTATTACTAACGTATATGGGTAATTTATCTAAGTTATTAAATGAATTATTTGTATACACATCTTGAGTTTTTCTAAACAGTTCACTTCCCTAATAGCATGCTCGTTAAAAAAAATCACGCACACATCCACATAACATAAAAAATAACACATAATTTTGATCTATAGTTCAAAGGTAGTTGGCTAAATTTGAAAATAAATATTAATACATTTAGTTTTAATAAAATATAAAGGGAAGCCTTCTTAGAGATTTGTTGTGGCTGAAGTGATCATCATAGCAAAACCCAAGCTGTGAAATATACTAGGCAATGAATTGCCCGTATAGTAAAGATGGCCCAAGCAGAGTGGTTGGGGTCACAGGTGTCATACTGTTTACGTACATAAATAAAATGGTACACGAAATAACAAATTGGTAATCGATTTATCTATCGAAATTGCAAATGCCAAGGTGAGGAGTCCATAGGACCGTAAATTTGCTGTGAAATTGTGGCAAACCCTACTTGAATAGAAAGTTTGGCATCAAACTGATGCTTTGAAGTAGAACTCACGAATGTCTAGCTCCGTTCACGCACCTGTAGATCAATTAAAGAAACTGTTTTTATATACTGAAACAGAAACTTTAGTCTGAACCTCACAAGCTACATGTAAGATAGGACAAAACTAAAATCTACGAGAAATCAAAAAAATTACCAAAGTTCAAAAACTATTGTCATTAAGAAGTACTGTTATTTTTAAATGTAGAAAAGTTTTAGTGGTATAATCTATTGGAAATTATTTAACGTAAACCTAGTGTAAACTTATATATCTTTGAACCCTTAAAAATAATTAATTGTTCTTGATTAGGAACCTTGGAACGAGTTCGTAAAGTATTTGCAAAACGTGTTAGGTTTACGTACATGATTTATTTTGTTTAGGTAATGTTTTAAATACCATTTTTTTAAGTAATATTGCAAATAATATCATTATGAACTAGATTTAATGGTATCGATTTAAACTAAAATCACTTTTATTACGTTATTGGGTATACCAGACCGTTCGTTACATTAAGAAAATTATAGAAAACTTATCTGTAAAATTCTGTGAAGTTTAAGTATGATTAGCCACCCCTCTACTTTAAATTGCTTCATTTACAATTTATATGTTTGATATGCGGGTTTTAGTCAGTTTCTCTCTTCTGTACTGATAAAATTAGAAGGAAGGGAAGCAGGCCAAGAAGTCTGTCATTCACTGTCACTTACCTAACCCACTACAAGCTACTGCCATTACCCACCCTATTGTGTCGTGCTACATACGTAAACACTTTGATATTTTGAGGTTTAGTGATAGTGTTTCAATCTTTAGTCAAAACAGAAACAACTCCGAACAATTATCTTGATGCAAAATATAGATTATGGATAAAAGTGACTTTAAAAAAACCTTCCATATCGTTAATATGTTTTTAGTTTTGATCTAAACTACGGTAATTATTTACTTTTTTTAAAGAAATATTGTTAATTTAATATACAAAATAAATAAACGATTTATTCCATACTGAAAATTCCTTCAGCTGGACAAGGTAATGAGTGTGAATCATCAAAGTTAATTGCTGCATACAATATTTTTTGTGAATTGACTGTTTTGTGATTGGTATAATAAGTGCAAATATTGTAGTGAGGTAAGATGTATTTAAACCTGCGTGTTTTTTTTTATTATAACAACTCGAATCCTGCTGTCACAAAATAATTATAATAGAAACCTTTACCCTCAACAGCTGCTAAATTTGCAAAATAATCAACGCCAAAATATTTTAAATACGTTTACAAAGAGTTCTTGTTATATTTTTGCGCCTGAATATATATTCAATTGAACAAATTTATATCGAGTATTGTATTCCCCCGTACAAAGATAAAGCATTCATTAAGTGGAGGTCACAAAGTACAGAAATGCTATATACGCTTCTGTTTGAGCAGCTCCTGTAGTGCCAGACCTGGACACTACACAAAAATACGCAATCTGAAATAATCAAGCGCAGTCCTTTGTTGTTTACGATGTTTATAACTTAGAGGAAATCGGTTAATGCACGAACCAAAAGGAACAGGATATTCTCCTTTCCTATAAACCAGTGGTAAACGCTACCCACTAAAACCCCACATGGACCAAGCGACACTGCTAGTAAAATAATTGTTTCACCCGGTGGTTCTAGCAAATACCTCGTGGTATACTGCTGGTCTTTCAGATGTCAACCTTACCTGTTTTAAAAGGCTGCCTTTGCATACACCATGGATCGCAACTTCTAACCCGATTGGAGTACCACTACCATAGATGCTTCCAAGAGCAAAGTCCACAATTGTGTTCTGGTGGTTCTAAAATTAGCTTCAGACCAAATTATTTTTAAAGCTTGCAACTGTGCGAGAACTCGTTTGAGGAGAGTATAAAATTATTGCTTTCGTTTGGTTTAAAAATGCAGTAAACTACATTATTGCATAGAAACATCATGTTTTTTAATGAAAAGTTTGTTTTTTTCTTAAATTTTCCTACAAGAATGACAATAGGCAAAGGGTCGACATGCATTTTACAATAGGTTAATATAAATATATTAACAACAAAGACATATTTTTTGCTCGTCAACATTACGGTCCTGCTTCAATAATTGTTCTCCTCTAAATATTTAAAATTAAAATTATGAAATATCTTAAAAATGCTGTATTTCGTTTTAGATGAAAACAGAAAACAACCGAGCTAAGAGGATTACACAAAATTGTAATATTTTAATCTCTATAAATTTTCATTAAGAAATTACTCGTTAATTGTATCTAAATAATTTAAGATAATTACTTGAAAACACACTTTCATTAAATTGTATTATAATGATGTATTACATTAAATACAATTAAAATACCCCCGTAGCAGCAAACCTGCATACTCAGCGAATTTCCAATGCACATTAATTTACCTTAATACCACATAAAGCCACATACCAAGTTTCATCAATATACATTCATAAATAATGGATTTATGACATTTTAATTATTCTCCATAAGAATAAAATGGCGGCTGAGTATGCAGGTTTGCTGAAATAAGGAACACTAAAAATGGGCTTTTATACAAATATCAATATAACTCAACTAGGTAAAGCCACATACCAAGTTCTATTAATTTATGTTCATAATTAAAGGAGATAACACGTTAATTATTCTCCATAAGAATAACATGGGGCTGAGTATGCAGGTTTGCTGCTACGGGAACTATCGGGGAAAAAATGGGTTTTTGTGCAAATATCAATAGACCACAGTGAAATGAAGCAATATACCAAGTTTCGTCAGGATAAGTTGATAAATTAGCGAGATACACAATTTTTCTTATCCTCCATAAGAATAACATTGGACAACGTACTATGTTTAGCACTTTCAATATCTCAGTAACCGATTGACGTAGAGCAATGATTAAAACATCAAATTGTGTGTCTTTTTAAGTTGATTCCAATGGGAAAGAATAAAATTTTACTTTTTCAAAAATTGTATGTAAAAAACTCAAAAACCCATTTTTGGGGTACAAAACCCCCCCAAAATACCCCTTCGGATAGGTCGATCCATCTGGTTTTCGAACTTAAAGTCATAAATGCTGCTTTACACGTTTGTACCAAATTTCATCAAAATCGGACCTTTTTTCCGAGAGTTATCACACCCACGGACACACACAAACATATATATTTATATATATATATATATATATATACATATATATATTTATATATATACAGTTTCGAACGAATGGTGTTTTTGGGGTCTGGGGACCTCAAAACCAAAAGTTATCATGGTCCCGGGCCTAGGTCTTACCATGCCGACTACGGTAATAGCTTCTTCCCTATAGGGGAAATTCGCTAAAATGTGTAATACTTAAATACCCCCGTCGCAGCAAACCTGCATACTCAGCGAATTTCCAATGAATATATAACATATAACATCAAAAAACTTAATAGGATTTATAAGAAATGTATTCACAAACAAGTGATATTTAAAATATTAATTATTCTCCATAAGAATAACATTGGGGATGAGTACGCAGGTTTGCTGCAACAAGGCACATCAAATAATGGGTTTTTATGCAAATATCAAAAGAACTCATCTTAGTGAAGTCACATACCAAGTTTCATCCATATACATTTATAAATAAGCGATACATAACATTTTAAGTATTTTCCATAAGAATAACATGGGGACCAAGTACCTAGGTTTGCTGCTACAGGAACCATAGGCAAAACATTGTTTTTTTGTGCAAACAACAATAAACCACAACTAGATCAAGCCATATACCAAATTTTGCCAGTTTATGTTCATAAATAAGCGAGATATACAATTTTTCTTTTTCTCCATAAGAATAACATTAGACAACGTACTGTGTTTAGCACTTTCAATATCTCGGTAACCAATTAACGTAGAGCAATGATCAAAACACCAAATTGTTTGTTTGTTTAATACATATATACAAATTTGAACGAATGGTGTTTTTGGCATCTGGGGACCTCAAAATGAAAAGTTATCATGGTCTCGGCCTTAAGTCTTACCATGAGACCTACGGTAATAGCTTCTTCCCTATAGGGAAATTCGCTAATATGTTATAATATTTGTAATAAAACCGTCACTGATTGATTAAATATGTTTATTAAATTACATGACTTAAAACATTTTACAACTTATATTACACCTTGAAATTAAACAAATATGAACACGATTTTAAATTTTTTTAAAGAAGACTGCACATAAAAAAGCCTTGATACCTATTTCCTATCATTTAGGGAAGTTAAAGAAGTAATTTTAAAGTTTGTGCACGATACTAGTTAAACAAGCAACAGAATAATATTAAGTTCTACAGATCTGTTTTATACTACTATTCTTACGCATAACACACGAATTCAAATATTTTTACAATTACAAATTTGCAAAAACACTTATACATTATAGATATTTGCATTTTTGTATATTTAAATTAAACACATATTGGACATATTGATCGTTAGAAAATATTAAATTGATAATCAATTGATATAAACAGTAGTACCATCATTGTTTAACATACCTGAAAAAAATTCAAACTTATACGTTATACCAATATTACAACATCAAGTAAAATAAAAGTTTAAATAAAATCTCTAACTAGCGATTGTCAAGCAAAAAAGTTTGTTTAAATAAAAGTGATGAACACTAATGTAGTCCTGAGAACCAGCAGATGTGATAAACAGAACATTCTTGTCTCTTAAGACAGCCACTTCAACTCTCACAAATGTTTTTTTATTTGACGGTCTTAAAATAAGATCAGTAAAGCTTATATTGTAAAAATAATAAGAAAACATCAAATCTATTAAAAGCTCACCAAAAGCTTATCAGTGGTTGGCAATGGTTAGTACCATTTATAGTACAGCCAATAGCCTACCTACATGGCACCAAAGCTTATCCGATCATTCTGGCATTCGGTTGGATGAGAAAAGATGGTTAGTCTATAGGTGGTTTAGAAATTAAAAATCTAGGATTTATTGCATTAAATCGTATGCATAGAAGAATATGCTAAGAGAAGAGGTGATAAAAGAAGATCTAATTGCAGGATTCTTAAGCGTCTCTCCCGACAATAATTTAAATTGTAAATTTCAATTAGACCAAGTTTTCTCTAAATTAACCACCAACATTTGGCCATTAGAAGTCTACTAAATCTGCTGAATATCAAGTTTATGAAAATGGCCTATCACAGTCTTTTTGAAAAGCCATATCAGATATTCCATAATGCTGTAAGGTTCGTCCAGCAAGATTAATCTAGATAGGATTTTTTATTACAAAATAGGGCGACAGTTCAATAGCCAAACGGCCATCATGCACCCCATGCACTCCCTACTGTAAAGAATATATAATGTTTACTGTACCGTCACTTTATTTTTTCGAAACGATTTTTTTCGTCAAAAGTCAAAAATTGCTCCCAAACCCCAGCACATAATTAAAATACTCAAAAAATAAATGCATTTGCAGCTTCACATAGACTATCAAGTATACCATCAACGTGGTCATTAACGTGGTCTCACCAAAACCAAGCCTGATTATATGGGACGAAGTTTTATGAAACCTTGCCTAAAGATCTGAAGAGCATCACTAGTATAAATAAACTCAAATTAAAGGTCAAGGAGTATTTAGTGGACAAATGCTGTTACTATAACCTAGTTTTAAGTCTCAAAATATCTCAATGAAGAGAGGTGACTCTCCACGTGCTCCAAGTTGGGGTTAACGTGGTCCAAGAGAATAAATAAGTAAGTAAGCAAATATGTAAGGCTTACTGTCTAAGATAAAATTTGGTGTTTAATAATTTCTCTAAATCAATTGGTTACTGTGGTATTGAAAGTGGTAAACACAGTACGTTGCCTAATGTTATTCTTATGGAGAAAAATAAACAAATTATATATCGCTTACTTATAATCATGAACTGACGAAACTTGTTATATGGCTCCATCAAGTTGTGGTTTATTTTTGTTTGCACAAAAACAAATTTCGCCTTTTTTCCCGAAGCAGCAAACCTAGGTACTCTGTCCCCATGTTAGTCTTATGGAGGGTAATTAAAAGGTTTTATATCCCTTATTTATGAATGAAACTTGGTATGTGACTTCATTTAGATGAATTCTATTGATATTTTCATAAAAACCCATTACTTTGTACTCCTAGTGGCAGCAAAGCTGTGTACTCATCCCCAATGTTATTCTTATGGAGATTAATTCATATTTTAAATATCGCTTATTTGTGAACATATTTCTTATGAATCTTGGTAAGTGTGTTAATGTGTTATTAAGACATATATATATTCATTGGAAATTCGCTGAGTATGCAGGTTTGCTGCAACGGAGGTATTATATTAACCAGGGAAATTACTTTTAAATTTGACTAAATCACAGCCTGAGGGGTTTGACCTTTTCCGATTGCCATTAAAATAGGAAATCCCAGATTTGCTTTATCGGTACCTGCGTTACCGGGGCGTATTTTAATGCGAATATGAATGAATGATGAGTGTAGAATGAGTGAGATGCCTTGTGTAGCCTTTGTGTAGTCTTTGTTACTGACTAAGACCGACTGATTCTTCAGCCAGGACCATTAATTAATAGCCCAATGACCAATGGCAAATGGTCCCAGCATCGAACCTGCACAAAATTTTCCCAGGATTTTGCTCTGGATCAAACCGACTCCATTTTTAGTTGAAGACTACATTTATATTACAAGAAAAACAGCTTATTGACTTATCCACGCAAATTCACCACGAAACAAATAAACCACGGTTGTACATAAAACCACAATTAACGGAATTAGGCGTGATTTTAAAGTACAATATATTTGGTGTATTCAGGTTAAACAACATCACTTTTCACTCAATTTAAACTCACATTACTTTATTTACGATTTTGAATACGGGACTACAATACTAAAATATTCTCCCTCTGTAAAATTCAATTTCTCCTTAACAACACATGTTCGTATTTCCATCACGAACGCCGTGATTGTATTGATGGCGGTGCTGTGATCACGTGGACATTATGGGTGAACCCAAACATTAAAAGCAACTGCATCCTGATATAATCAGTCAGGTAACGGACATAACGTGCAGATGTCACCACTTATTGTAAACGGCTTCATCCAGAGTAAGCCCCGAACCATTGTGGAATCGCTGACTCTATCAGACTATCGTTGCTTAAATTATTTAATAATATGATTAAAAAATTATTTATTTATAATTTTAGATACATAAACTTAATTTAACAGAGTACTTGGTTTTTACTTATTATTATGGTTGTTATATTTGGAAGGTTACATAAGGATACCTGAAGGATAAAGATAGCTGGGTTGTATTTATACGTAGTAAAATACAACTTTGTAGTATTAAAGAGTAAATACTTAATAGCCAGAAATGTTTTATGTTGTACTTCAAACTTATCCTACAGGTTTATTCAAAACTGTGTAGTATTTTTACATATTCACACGTGTAAAATAAGAAAATTAGGATGTTTAAGATACTTTAATTTATACTTAATTTAGTAGTACCGAGATATTCAGTATAATGCAGTATGAAACCAGAACGTAATACTGGGTACTGGGTATACTGTGTATAATACTGGTGTTCGTTTAACATGAGTAGAAATATCAAAGGAAATCATGTTTATTAAATGCTATCCTTGTGAAATATTAAACAAATGTTTAGCATGATAGACCATTCATTACAGTTACAATTGAACATTTTAGTTACAATCAGTGAGTTTTGATACTAAAAAAAACAACATATTTGAGATTCAATCATGTAGCTTGCTAGTAAAGTTCTGTATAGTTAAACTCTGTAACATTTGCCATTTAAATTACGTCAGCACAGATAATAAAGGAAGTAGGTTTATCAGGATCGCATAAATATGAATGATTCATGAGAAAACTTCGTGTTTAACTCAGAACATTGTGGATTATGACAATATTGCTTCACATAAAATAAAGTTAGTTGAGTAATAAAATAAGGTAACTAAGGTAGGTTTCTTGGTTGCAATATTAAACGTTTTATAAGATTACCACTGAAAATATTACTTAGCTTAAAATACTCTTTCATACACAAATATAATATTTTAGTGCATACAAAATATTGCGTCCGATCATTAGATTTTTTCATTGAGTCATTAAGTATTCAAATTTCACAAACAGACCGGCAGAACAATTTCTATCAATTTTAACCATAACGTTACTGTTTTATGTTTTTCTTCACCCAAGCAAAAAGTAAAAAAGAATGAAAAAATATATTCCTTATACATTGATTTATGAAAAAATTTTAGAATTTAATAATTCTATAAATGTTTTGAAGGAGTATTGCATCAGTAAAGAAACGTAGAATATTAGATAAAATCAGGTTAAAATAAAATACAACTAATTTCTCAACAAATACATTATAATACAACATAATTCATGCTAGTTAATTACATTTAGTGTGATAACTTGAGGGATGGTTATAAAAAAGTGTAAGATTACATGTAGACAGTTTAGAATGTGAGATATAAATCTTAATATTTTTCTTTGTCAGAATGGGAAGACTTTGCATTACATGGGACCTCGTCTCGGCGTCCGTCCGGTTGCCTTGGCAACCACTCCATTATAACAAGCCTCATCCTAGTTTGTTATTACGAATTTCTGAGATTATTAGAAAATAGCATTCTACATTCTAATGTAAATTTTATTAAGAGATTGGTACCGGTGGAGAGAGGCCTTATGGAATATTGCTGCATAAGAGAAATGCCAATTAAAATTGAACATATTTTAATTTTAATTTATATTCCATTTTAATTGGTTGATTTTAAATTATCATTTGTTTAATATTTGTTTAAACAATTTGGACAACCTTTGAAATATAAATCACGTACATTTCAAACGTTGACGTATGATATTAAAACAAAAAAAAATTATTTTAACTTTTTTTCACTCACATTTTAACATATTTATTGCATTTAAATTAATCATCTATAATACATTTTTCACAAAATACCTTTCCTTGGGGACATTGATAATAATTTTATTCATAGCTGACAATGTGATATCATGCTTTAAGTGCAGTTAACTTTGTAAATCCACGAAATTACAGCTTTAATTATAACTCGTAAGCGAACTCTTAATCGTTTTTATTTCCACGCTAAGATATATCGTACTGATTAAATTTTCACAATTTTAAGTAAGCCAATTTATTTCCTGAAAGGTTATATAAGGTGAATAAGCGATGAAATTTCTCCCTTTATGCAAAAGAGTTCGTAAAGTTGTTAAAAATTAAGTAAAAATTACTTTAATTTAACTATGTTTCTTTCAGATTCCTGGCTTAGTAATTATTATTAATGTTTGGAATGTTAGTAATTATTATTAGTTAGCAATAGTATTTAGTTTTAAATGCAATTCAGTAAATAAATCTATCATTATACACAAAAACATTTACTACGTGTGCTAAACCTGTGGTACTCTAAACCCTGATTGGCTTTCTATGTCAGGCTTTACCAATAATTGACACTGATGAAACTCCAATCTCTGAAAGCATTGCTGGCGTAGTAGCTACGTCACAGGGCATAATGTAATGTAGGGGATATCGTAGTCCTTTGTCACACTGTTCGTCAGTAGCCTCTGTTAGTTAATACTATTATAAAAGGGTAAAATAATGATTCAATTATATTTGATATTTTATAATTCATTTCTTCTTCTTCTTAAATAAAAATACAATCAGACTCTAGCTGATACTGATAAGATTACATGAATAAACCCTTTTTAAATTAATTACATCTTTAAGCCTTGTCAGTACGATGGTATATCATACAAATGTAAGTTCAGCGTAAACCTTTCTAAATTTAAATATAAATACAAGGGTTTTCTGTTTTATGATCCAGTAATATTTTTTGAAATTTTACTCTACATACATATTTATTTATTTCCAGTTTATAACGAAAATAGACATACTGTAAAACAAATTGTTGTTAAAAAGACATCGTTTTTGGAAAATTGACAGTAAAATGTATGCTGATTTGTAAAAGGTATTCTAAGGCTTATACCTGAGTTTGACAAACGGTATTTACATGAGTTATGATTTTCAAACCCTCAAGGATAATATTTCTAAAACGGTATTCGGAAAAGTTGTTGAAAACGTTTCTAAAATACACAAAACATATACAAGCGATCATACACCGAAACAGACATGACGTTTTTCGACATTATCCTAGGCTTTTGACTATGATTTAATAACTATCGTCACAACTAGTTAGGAATGATCAGTGGTTTTGTTTTAGGTAGTTACACATATTAATTTGATATTCATACGGATTGTTTTACAATGTTTTTACAAAGACAGGGAAAGGTTTCCATATTGAAGGCTCCGCAGTTAGCCGTCACTAGGTTGCCCTGGAGACCATCCTTATATAACAATCCCTAGCCGCGTTTGTTATAAGGTATTACTGGAAATATTTTAACACTAATATACTTTCTATCTAATTAAGAATTATTTTGTAAAAGTAGTAAAATACATAAATATGTTCTTTATTAAAGTTTTCTGATTTATAAATTAATTCTCTATACAAATTCTTTCGTAATTGTTTTAATTTGTATTTTGTAAATTACTTAGATAATACAATATTAAATTACTAATTGCAAGTGAAGGTTATCTAATCAATTGTTACTTAGTGATTAAACCCACTCTAAGCCGGATGTTTCTGATGGTTTGATTCTATCGAAATATACTTCATCTCTCGATGATAATTTTGTCATTACTAACATGATAGTCTTAAGCATTAATACGAATAGATTAATCTGATTAATGTAATAAATATGATGAGTTTTGTAATGTAATCTGCTATAAATGAACCTTAATTTAAGAAAACTATAGAAAACATTTTGATACTTAAATTTGTACATAGGGAGAAGAATAATGGACTAAAATTTAAAAAGCCACTATAGAAAATATGATCGTAATGAAAATACCTTCCTAAATAGGGATAGAAGAGGAATATTGTTAATGTTTTCATATATAATTTACTAATTTAGAAAAAACTCAAAGCTTTACACACTACTTCAGTTATAAGAAACTGCAATAACAATAAATAAACAACTACAGGTATTAATATTTTTTATGGCATTTGGAAGGGGCATACAAACTGCCTGTTTAGAGGTTAATAGTCTTGTTTAGAAGCTCTCAGTGTTTTGAGCCGACTTACGTTTTAAACGATTTTTGAAAGATGTAAATATATACTTTTTTAATCGAAATTATTAAAATAAAACTCTTTAACAAGACTGCCACATGAAATTTGCATATTAAATTGAAAAGAAAAGAAATAAAATAATAAGCAATCAAATTAATCTTTATGTATAAATATCTGGATATAAATATCGTGGATTAGTACCTACATACCAAATTTCATCCCATACGGCCCGGCCCATTGGTTAGGGCTCTAGCTCTGTACACATCCACACACACACACACACACACACACACACACACACACACACACACACACACACACACACACACACACACACACACACACACACACACACACACACACACACACACACACGGACACACAAACACACACACACACACACGGACACACACACACACACGGACACATACACACACACACACGGACACACACACACACACACACACACACACACACACACACACACACACACAGAGCTACAACACACCAGAGCACAGAGCACACAGAGAAACCATATGTAAGCAGTATATTAAGTCAAAATTGTAGGAGTTTTACAAATCACAGAATAAAGGGAGAGGGCTCAAATTCATCTCAGGAACTCGGGGGAAATAGAAGTATTTCTAAAAAAATACCTGCAAACAAGAAATAACATGGACCAACCTCCGTAAGAAAACCATGAGAATTAAAAAAACTTCTGCTTTGTTTACAATAAAACATGTGGTTAAGTGTGTTTTCTGTTTACGAACTGGCATATGTTCCTCACCCGGAGCAATATTAGAGGCTATCACCCTTTCAAGCCATTAGTATTGCATACACCTGGTGTAGTTTACCCATTATGAAACGAATTAAATAGAAGGTCCATAAGTTAACAAATAATTTAGTAAGTAAATACAGCTGTATAACAATTTTACATCCTCGAATATATTAATTATATCTTTAAGTTTATATTTAGCTTATAATTTATTTATTTCGTATGTATGTTTAGAACTAGAAAATGTAGAATGTAGACATGCGCGATGGGAATATCACCTTCAGCAATAATGTCTTACCAGTCACTGTCTTAACAATAATTTTACAAATATTGCAGCACCTTTTTACAACGTATTGGAAAAGGATTAACAATGGAATCTGTCACACTAATACAAAATAAAATAACTCAGCGGTGGGAAAGAACACCTGTAAAGAATTGTTGAGGGCTCAATATCACTTTTCTTCAGCGGGACACGCCGCCGTTTCATTTGTCACGTTCTCAGTTGTAGGGGAAAACTCTTGTTTTTTTACAGTGGTCTTCAACGGTTTTCCTTTTAAATGAAAAGGACTGTCATTGACAAATGTTCTTTATTCATAATGCTACGTATTCATGAACTGTAATATTCATAACGAACTGTAGCTTGTCAGTGAACTGACGACGACTGCATGCTTAGAAAGTTTGCTTCCGTGCTTTTCTTAAATAACAAAATTTTAAAATAGCATACATATTTTGTCAAGTTTATGCCAAGTTAACTTTACCATTTTTACCAATGATAGTAGAGCTTTTATGCTTGATGGGTTACACGTAGTTGCGTCAGCATTTGTGAGTAAAAATCATTCAATGGTTTTATTTATTCCCTTTCAATTAGCAGTGATCTTATTTGTGTTTGTACATAATGACACCAGGGACTCTTTCTTGCTCACATACACATAATATTGTGATGAATACATTTACATTTATTTATTGTGCATTTCAAATTTATAGTTAAAATGAATTTAAAACTAGTTTATTAAATAGGTTCTCTTTTCAATTAAAGTTTTTAAAAATTTAAACTATTAATTTTAGAAAACACTACCCTTATATTATCCACGCTTTATTAAGAATGCCTTATTTTGAAAATAAACTCTCCGTGAGAGACCAAACTTTGGATCAGGTTGTTATTGGACAGTTTTTGGAATCAGTCGGTTCCTTTCATATATATATATATTTTTTCAATCCGACTAGTCCTTGGTTTTAGGGCGATCATAGATGGATAATCTACTCTGCCAAATTCGGTCTTTAATTTCGTGAAAACATCTCACGAAATGGACTGGAGACGAAATTGGGTTTGTAATTTCCAGTACTTTGCCTAGTGTTTCCAAAAGTCCATGTTTCATAAGACGTATTTAACAAAAACAACAACAAAATAATAATATTATAATAATCATAATAATAAAACAGTTCTTTTGACATTCGAAATTTTAACACTAACTTGATAAATTCACAATGTTGAAACAGACAATAATTATGGAAATAAACAATTTTCCTATAAAGGTTAATTAATCGCAAAATGTTTTAACGCCACAAAATGAATTGAGTAAATTATATGCTATCTGATGGGTTAGTTACAGAGTACTGGAGTTAACAGTATAAAATGTAAGATAATTTTAGGAATTTGAGCATGATTTTGTACGTAGTATTTAAATATTTCTTACTAAAAGTCAAAAGTAGATGCCCAAGGTGTATATATAGTTTTTATCCTATGGTTGAACACCAACATTATGATCTACCTCAAGTTCAACAATATCAAGCAGGTGACGGTCATAACTTGCAGATGTCTCTCTCATTTCATACGTCAGCTGCGACCATTGTAAACATGCCGTATCCGAATTAAATGGCCACTAAACCCCTCACAGGTTACTATTATAAAATAGAGGGAAGCGAGAACGTGAGTCAGCAAATATTTTAAAATTTGAATTCACGGACTTCCCTTTAATCATACTATTATTAATATATCTGTTGAACTTACACGGGTAAGATGAGGTATAAAACATTAGCCCTCTTTATACATTTTATTTACTTTACACGACGTATGTTTCTAACTAGCAGCTAAAAAAAGGCATGAGCCATAGGTAGTGGTGACTTTGCCACCCCAAGAAGCCAAACTCGTCCGATGACGAACGAACTATACGCAACAGATGATTTAATATGAGAAAACAATGTGTGTCTTACAATACCAGTGAAATGTAGTATTTTCAAATGTAAACAGAAGAAACCTCCTTATATTCTACAAAATTACAAACAGCTGTTGTCACTTCCATTTGACAGCTTAAATAGCATAAACAACAACAGCTGTTTCAAGTTAACTTACCTTTTAAACCCGTGCGAAGACCGGATACATTCTACTAGTACACTGTATAAAGGGCTCTTAGGTTTTAATTGAATACTATTAAAATATTCAATACCATTTATTTTACCTAAAGTTTACACTCTGAATCCGACAAATTCATTTCAATTTCATAACTTTAATAAAAAATAGGAGTTAGACTATGGCAAAGACTATATAATTATATTATTTACAAATACAAAAAGTCATGGAAACCCAGAACTATATATTTGAATGCTGGACTTTTTTTAAATAAAACCATTTAGAAAAAAGTTTTACAGTTGGATAAATTTTCATTATCCAAATAATCCGGTCTTACATCACAATTACGAATTGAATAAAGAAAATAAACAACTAAAAAATTAGGAAATCATAATTGTTTTACTTACGAACAAGTAAAATTCGGTAATCATAAGAAATGAGATATGCGTTGTTATGTATCTTTGGCGATCTTCAGACATTATTTAGACAAATTCGGTATTCACACAAATTTAGTATTTTTCCTTGCAAATAAAAGTGTATAAAACGATACTGTACCATGAAAAAAACCTAGTGTTTTTATAAATAATTATAAATGTAACATTTATCTTTCTCACGGTACTTACTTATACAGCGAGAATGTTTACAACACGTACCTGAAACAGAAACACACTTTTATGGTCGATGTAGTCAGGTTAACGACACAAAAAACTCTCTCTGTACGAGTGCCGCAACGTACCATGACATAACGTAAAAGAAAAATTGTTTGACATACCCTTTTGCGCCTGAACACATTTATAATTGTTAAATTGTTGTTTTGTTGAACATTATATACTGAAAGTTGGTTGAAGGGGTGTCATTTGTTTGTTCCGCTTTGAACATTTTATACATGACGCGTGTAGGGATTGTTAAACAACCACGAGGACATAAAGTGCAGATGAGCATAAACATTGTTTCCACGGTAACGATAACGTGGACATCACCGTGCATCTGATGCCTATTGAATGTTCCCTATTTGGCTAACAATCCAGTCAAATAATCGGGGTTGTTTTAATATTCCCAAAATGAGTCCCATGTAATTTGAGCGAATTTCCTCTATAGGGAAGACGCTATTACCGTAGGTCTCATGGTAAGATTTAAGCCCGAGACGATGATCATTTTTAGTGAATTTCCCCTATAGGGAAGAAGCTATTACCGTAGGTCTCATGGTAAGACTTAAGCCCGAGACCATGATAACTTTTCGTTTTGAGGTCCCCAGATGCCAAAAACATCATTCGTTCAAATTTATATATATATATATATATATATGTGTGTCCGTAAGAACGATAACTCTCGTAAAAAAGGTCCGATCTTAATGAAATTTGGTACAAATATGTAAAGTACCATTTATTTGAACGAGTTCGAAAACCAGACAAATCGCACCATCCGAAGGGGGGTTTTGGGGGGGTTTTGTACCCCAAAAATGAGTTTTTTTGAGTTTTCACATGTAATGGTTATTTAAATCAAATTTTAATTTATACCATTGAATTCAGATTAAAAAAACAAACAGTGTGGTATTTAGATCATTGCTCTACGACAATTGGTTACTGAGATATTGAAAGTGCTAAACACAGTACGTTGTCCAATGTTATTCTTATGGAGAAAAAGACAAATTTTATATCTCGGTTATTTATGAACATAAACTGACTAAATTTGGTATATAGCTTCATCTGATTGTGGTTTGTTGTTGTTTGAACAAAAAAAAGTTTTTCGCTTATGGTTCCCGTAGCAGCAAACCTAGGTACTCGGTCCCCATGTTATTCTTATGGAGAATAATGAAAATGTTATATCGCTTATTTATGAATGAATATGGATGAAACTTGGTATATGGCTTCACTTAGATGAGTTCTTTTGATATTTGCATAAAAACCCATTATTTTGTGTTCCTTGTTGTAGCAAACCTGCGTACTCATCCCTAATGTTATTCTTATGGATAATAATGAATATTTTAAATATCGCTATTTATGAATATATTTCTTATGAATTCTGGTAAGAGGTTTAATGTGTTATTAAGACATATATATTCATTGGAAATTCGCTGAGTACGCAGGTTTGCTGCGACCGGGGTATTTGTTTTGAGGTACCCAGATGCCAAAAACACTATTCGTTCAAATTTATATATGTATATATATAGATACAACAATATATATATATATATATATATATGGTGGTATATATATATATACATATATATATGTCCGTGAATGCAAGAACTTGAGTAAAATACTTCCGATTTCGATTAAATTTGGCTCAAATGTGTAAAGTGACATTCATGACTTTAGTTCGAAAACCAGAAAAATCGGACCATGGGAAGGGGAATTTATGGGGGTTTTAAATTTTCCAAAATAGGTTTTTTGCATTTTTCACCCTAAAATTTTAAAAAAACGTAATTTTGGTTTCGACCATATTATAGAGCTAAAAAAACAAATAATTTAGTATTATGAATTATTAACCTAGGTTAAGTGGTTGCGGAGAAAATCCAAAAAACGTACTCATAAAATCCCCCATGTTAATCTTATGGGAAAAAGGTTTTTGGCTGTTCCTCAGTTCATTTTAATGTAAACTTCACATTTGCTTTGACCAATCAGTTCAGCTCCAGAAAAAAACATTTTGGTGTTTAATTTGTTATTCTACAACCAACCATTGCAGAGATATTCAAAGTGCTAAACACAGTACGTTGTCCAACGTTATCCTTATGGAGAATAAATAAAATTTGATATCTCGATTATTTATGAATGTATATTGATGAAACTTGGTATGTGGATTCACGTAATACTGGTATATTGATATTTGCACAAACAATTGATTTTTTTGTTGATTATCCCCGTAGCAGCAAACCTGCGTACTCAGCCCACATGTTATTCTTATGGAGAATAAATAAAATGTAATTACTCCCTTAATTATGAACATAAATTAATAAAACTTGGTATGTGACTTCACCATGTTGAGTTATATTGATATTTGCTTAAAATCCCATTTTTTGGTACCTTGTTGCAGCAAACCTGCCTACTCAGCCCCCATGTTATTCTTCTGGAGAATAATTAAAAAGTTGTATAGCGCTTATTTATGATTGAATATTGATGAAACTTGGTATGTGGTTTCTAGTTAAATTATATTTATATTTGCATAAAAACCAACTGTTTGTGTTCCTTGTTTCAGCAAACCTACGTACTCATCACCAATGTTATTCTTATGGAGAATAATTAAAATTGTATATATGGCTTATTTGTGAATATATTTTTATGAAACTTGGTATGCGGCTTTATGGTGTATTAAGACATATATTATCCATTGGAAATTCGCTGAGTACGCAGGTTTGCTGCGACGGGGGTATTCATATTTTAGGTTAAGTCAAAATTGAAAAACAAAATTTTGTAACATTCACTTGATTAAGTTCCGATAACGTTATTGGTACATAAACAATAAGTCACATAATTTCAACAATTTTATTATAATGAGAAATAAATGTAAGTCAGAGTGCCATACTAGGTCAAATGTAAGTTTAAGATAAATCCGATTGTTTGTTTTAAACAATCTAAGGTCATGCAAGTCTTCCTGCCAGTATATCGCATTACTCAGTATATTCGAGCTTAATTGCCAAACATTTTATTATCATGTATGAATGACTTTTCTTCTAATCGGTAAACATCTGACATAGGGGTTTCTGATGACACATGACAGACAAAAGAAATTGTGTTTAAATTAGGTTTAATACTAATGTTAATACTTTAAAATGTTAACCAATACTTTGTTTGATATTAGCCGGAAATTAATGTTGCTGATTTGACTCAGAAAATTATTAACTAAAAGAAATTACGAAAAAGTAAGAATAATAACAAATATGTCTTCCAACAAACATAATTTGCATGACAGACAGTTTATTTAAAAAGATAAGGAGGATATAGCGTTTGCGAATAGAGAGATTTATTAAAAATTCTTAACTTAATATTAAAAGCCTTTACAAGCTTTTGTTATACTGTAACGATTCTTACAAATAATTGTACAGCAAATCATTATATTATGTTGGATAAATTAATAATATTTATTAGACTTATTGAAATAACGAGTTCAAAAGAAATATTATGATTGATGTCAGCAAGAAGCTGTTCAAAGTCAGATAAGAGCCAGGTTTATTGGATGGTGAGCAATTTTTCAAATGATGACGCTTGACGACAGGTAATTTGTCAGTTTGTTGTAATATTTCATTCAAACGCCGTTTATAAATTAGTAATGGAAAATAGTTTTTAATTGTACACATGTATATAATAATGCAAGTTGTATTTATGGCTTTTTCAAAAACGTAAATGTATCTATATGATAACAATAAATATATTATATAGATATAATGAGAATGGTAAATAAATCTACCCAAATTAAATTTTGTCAAGCGGGTTTAGTAAAGAACATAAAATTAGTTACATATTTTCCCAAAAGCCCACATAAAACTGAATCTTTTTCATTAGCAGTGGAATTTAATTTGGACCAAGGAACTAGGTTATTGTCCTGAATACAAAAAATATTTTGGCCTGTTAATAGTTTACATTTATTTAATTTTAATACTATTCAATATAAAAACGGAAAATAAAGAATTAAACAAATTACATAAAACATTACTCCAAACACACACACTACACCACTACCCATTACAAACCACCCCATTATTTTGAGTAAACTCTTTTTCTTAAAATATAATTCAAGATTAATTACAGATAGTTATACTTTAAATTTAAATATGATCTTTTTTAATAATAATCATTACTAAATTATGTTGTCTGCATACAAGCATTCAATGATCGATGGTTGTTACGTTTACGGTATTACGTAATAGTATTTTCTGACTAAACACAATGTCCTCCAAACTTTCAAGATAACATAAACAATTAAATGTGTAATTGTAGTTTGCTGTAGTTAAGGTTACATCATTTAAACCATATACAAATTATTCTTAAAAAGTGTCAAAGAAGGAAATTAAATCACTTCAAGCGGATGCTTGAGGACATACAACCAATCACATCTAATCCCACCACGTGTGTGCGGTGGAATTTAATTAGACTTCTACTACGCTCTACACATCATAATCAACTTGTACATTATAAATAAATTGTGTGTTGTAGAAACTGTATTATATATCATTATAAAAAAAAGAAAACATAAAGCAAATTAGTAAGAGAAACTAACAGCAAATAGTCTTTCTTTTGTCTTTAAAATGTATTAAATATAGTTTTAATTAAAGAGCAAGACAAAAAAAGTAATGTCCATAATTTGTAAAAAATATCTAATTACAAATTTAGTTTTCAATTAAGAATGATTGCTTTAAAATTTGTGTTGTCGTAAAGGTGTGTTGTAAGAGCACTGTAACTATGTGTTGACAAAATTTCAGTTTGTTTAGGTTTGAAAAAATCCTAAGCTTTAAAACGGTTATATAGGTTTGTATATTTCCTGATGAAACAAATCGTTTTAACTAGTTATTTCAGTAACACTAATAAATATCATTTTATGAACATGTTTTTGATCTTAGACATAGTGCTCCGAGTTTTTCTGGCTCCCAATGCCACCGAGTACGGCCTAGTTCACACATAGCTGGTAATTATAGTAACTCTTCCTTGTAAAACCACTTTTTCGTATTTACTAGCTTTTAATTACATTTAAAGTTATTGCCAATGTTTTTATATGGTTTTTGTCGCATATGTGGTGGTTTTTGTTAAATATTAATTTTCTTAAGTAAACTTTTAAGATTTAAGTTTTCAACAAATGTTTTAACATTTTAAATGATTTCCGATGGCAATACTTTTGCTACCAACGACATTAAAATATAGTTTAAGTTAAAGTGTTGATTACAAATTTCAAAGATAGTTTGAGAAATACCTCTATCTGTAAATGAATAAATCCATCATTATTTTACCAACATTTTAGTTTACCTATTCGTATTTCATTTTGTTGTAGTTTGGTTGAGCATTTTGCGTGTTTTAGCGAATTTCCCCTATAGGGAAGAAGCTATTACCGTAGTCAGCGTGGTAAGACCTAGGCCCGGGACCATGATAACTTTTCGTTTTGAGGTCCCCAGACCCCAAAAACACCATTCGTTCGAAACTGTATATATATATATATATACGGACACACACACACATATATATATATATATATTTATATATATAAATATATAAATATATATATATATATATATATATATATATATATATATATATATATATATATATATATATATGTGTGTGTCCGTGAGCACGATAACTCTCGTAAAAATTATCCGATTTTAATGAAATTTGGTATAAACATGTAAAGCCACATTTATGACTTCAAGTTCGAAAACCAGCCAGATCGCTTTATCCGAAGGGGTACTTTGGGGGGGTTTTGTACCCAGAAAATGGGTTTTTTGAATTTTTTACATAATTTTTGGAAATAGTCAAATTTTAGTTTTTTTCATTGGATTCAGCTTAAAAAAACACACAATTTGGTATTTTGATCATTTCTCTGCGTCAATTGGTTACCGAGATATTGAAAGTGCTAAACACAGTATGTTGTCTAATGTTATTCTTATGGAGGAAAAGAACAATTTTATATCTTGCTTATTTATGAACGTATACTGACGAAACTTGGTATACGGCTTTATCTGGTTGTGGACCATTGATATTTGCTCAAAAAAACAATTTTTTTGCCAAAGGATCCCGTAGCAGCAAACCTGCGTACTCAGCCCCATGTTATTGTTATGGAGAATAAGTAACGTGTTATCTCCCTTAATTATGAAAATAAATTAATGAAATTTGGTATGTGGCTTTACCTACATGAGTTATATTAATATTTCTATAAACCCCCTTTTTTGGGTTCCTTGCTTCAGCAAACTTGCATACTCAGCTGTCATATTATTCTTATGGAGAATAATTAAAATGTCATATATCGTTTATTTATGAATGTATAATGATGAAACTTGGTATGTGGCTTTATGTGGTATTAAGATACATATATATGCATTGGAAATTCGCTGAGTACACAGGTTTGCTGCTACGGGGGTATAAATATTATACACCATCAAAATCGCGTTCAAAATGTTGTCGTTAAACAAACGACTGGTTGTAAAGTTCAGATGGAGTGTAAACATTGCGTCATCTAGGAAACGACCGACACCGCACACGGACATCAGCGTGTATGATGGGATGTGCATGTTCACAGATGTGCGCTTACAGCACGGCTTTTAAAATTAGCAAAACACAAAACAAACAAAAAATAGAACAGGTATTTCTAAACTAAACTGCAAGATAGACACAAATATTAGAATTTGTTTCTTACAGATACTGTATATAGTTTTTATTTATATATACTTTATACATACTTATTTATCAATGTCAAGATTTCTTTATTTCCCTTTTGTAGTATCGTTTTTTTTGTATGAGTTACCTTGGAAACAGGATCACAAAGACTATAGCACCAAAATTTAAACAATTCCAAATAACTTTAATTAATCATACTGCAAATTAATTCCTACTACTTACAAAATTGTCACCATGGACATGTGTAGTGACCGATCCATCATATCTTTCGCTGAATACGTATTACATAAGCACAGTTGTTTATGCGAGGATGTGCTAAAGTCAAGACGACATTCAGAACTTGAACCGAATGAGACGGGTATGTACAAAGAGACGAGCATGTACAAAGAAGAATCAGGTGATAAAGTTGATGACAGAAATAAACTATTCTACGTTCCCCAAGGGAGAACATCCGACGTGTATCACAATGGCAAAACTCGTGGGGAGATTCCGGCATGGACACAGATAATTTTCTTAGTTGAAGACGTCAAAGAGTTTGAAGAAGAAATTCACGATTTCCATAGAGGAAAAGTTATGAGCCTGCACTCTTTCATGGAGGACAAAATAATAAATATACAAGAAATACGAAAAGAACTTAAGAAATACAAAAAATTCTCACAAAGGCACTTGAAACCCCTAGTTTAATCAGAACTAAAAATCACGATTTAAGGTGGTCGGAAATCCCATGGTATTTTTGTGAGTTTTTACTTTACCTTAATCATTCAAATAGATGATCATGTTATTATTTTACCATGTGAATTCCATTTAAAGTTTTACATTTCTTTTGACGTTGCATACTCTACGTGTACAACAAGTGTATTTTTGAGTACCAACCAAAACATACACCAGAATGAACATGTCGTTATCAATACGTTAAAAATGTTGAAACAAAAAAAGATAAATGAATATTTACATAAATAAATAGTCTCTTGAGCTTAATATATAAGTGAAATAACACGGATTACTTCCATATAAACACATATTTCAAAAATGTTTAAAATAAACAATATAGTTAGAATATAGTTAGACAAAGTAACTTAGAGATTAATTGCACATTTGTTGTATTAATTAATTAAAAATTGACAAGTAAGAAAAACTGCAGGTGATGAATTGCCCAAATCTCTTGAAATAAATGCTATCTTTAATTAGGAGGTACAATTACTTAAACCTTTGGACCCTTATATTTAATCAAAACGTATCACATTTTAATTTAGCAGTAATCGTAACCTCCTTCGTTGTTTGATGACTGGAATGATTCCATGGTCCTAATATCCTTCTACTAATATTATAAATGTGAAAGTTTGTAAGTTTGTATGTATGATTGTTTGCTTAGATATTTGTGGTTCAATCACGCTCTAACCACTGGACCGATTGAGCTGAAATTTGACAGACAGGTACTTGATAGTCTCGAGTAACATATAGTCATATTAAAGTTGCGAAAATCCTATAGGGCTTTGCCCCACGGGGGTTCAAAGTTCCCATATATTCCATAGGGACATTTATTTTTGTTAGAGCTTGTACAAATAAAAACAGCTGATCTTGATTCGTTCAACGGGCTAACCACAGAATGCAGCACACACATATGTCATTTTATAAATCATTCGCAGGGCGAAGCCTGCGGGTAACATCTATAAATATGTAGCGTTCCCTTAAAAGTATATACATATAAAATTACTCGTAAGTTATTTATGTTTTACAACGTATAACTTGTGATATTTTCAATGGGAAACTGGTATTCAAAGATTAGTTTGAAATAATCGTGTTATTTCTTTAAAAGTTTTGGTCTGTAGATACCCGTCATCTTATCAAAATATGTGCATGTTGCTGTTTTCCATGACATAACTCGAAAACGAACCCAGCTCTTGCAGGACACTCGAGGTCATACGACCAATCGGATCCAATTCGGCCTCTCATGTGTTAGGGAACTCAATTAGACTTCCAATACCTTCCTCACATCCAATCACTCTGTGGGATTGAGAAGAGGAAATATTGCTTGGAATGGTAAAAATCATTGTTCTTGTTGAAAACAGCACCAATAATTTAGATAATGCCCCCAAATTTTCTGGAACTGAATATTGATTTAGGTTATTAAGTATTTCCAAATAAATCAAATATATATTTATGTTTTCATAAAATAAAAGTAAGAAAACACATGGTCGTAATTAAAATATCTCACTCGAGTCCTACCGAAAACTAGCGGTGAAAAAACTTTCAAATTATATTCCACAACCATTTTCTGGAATTTTTTAAAATTAAGTGTTTTAGTATATGAAAATATTTGAATCGATCTCTAGATTTAGCTTTTACCTGCAATCGGTCCGACTCTAAAAATACAGGACGGGATTTTCAGTGCACCATCATTTTGTAACCATTTACCTATTACCAAAAGTTCAAATGAAATAATCATAGTTGTATTTGTTCTATACTATACTGTTGAAAACACTGTCTGAGCTTATACCATTATAATATTTCGGATGTATAAAAATACAATTCTACTACTATTATACTATTGGATATTTTGGAACTATTCAAAATGTAAACTGCACCAAGTCTTAGGGATGCAACCGTATGTTAAATGTATAGATACACATTAACAATGTCCTTGGTAAATTTATACACTTCATACTAAACTAAATGATACAGAAAATGTCTGAAATATTAGAGTAAACGTAATGCCTGGCCTCCGGATTAGTTGTCATAGCATAGTCAACATACTGGGAGGAATATCAGGGAGTAATGACAAGTATGCGTGGCGGAATTGCTGTGAGTACGTTCCATGTGGCTATCAGCATAATACCTTCTGGAATTCATGTTCCTAAATACTATAATTATATCAGGGGATGAACCTTTAAACCTGTAATCTCGCCGTAATCGTGGTTTGCATTGTGTGATTATTTATAAGATATTGAAAATGTTACGGATTATAAATACCAAAAATAATCTGTCCAATCTAATTAAATCTTGAATATGAAATGTAAAATAATATTAACCTGTACACCAAAATACCCACAAACCGGGAAAGATAGAAACACGTCGATTTATTGTAATCATAACAACTGGTGAACGTACAGATTACAATACACGATACGGTAAGACACGTCGTTTTCAACCAAATTGTTCGTATTCACCAGGTGAAATGAAAATTGCACAGCTTGAAGGCAGATGCGCTTTATTGTCATGAAGTGAAAAGAGCCGGTTAATTCCGTCGTTTTGTCCCATAAATTGCCACAGTATTTAGGTTCGCCTGATCTTTGTGTGAGCCTTAGCAGAATGGTGCACGAATTTTGAAAACTATACTACAGTTAGTTTGTCTCATATCAACGTTAAAAAACCCATATATAAACAGTATATAAGTACGTAAAATACTCTATGATGTCCGGCCTTTGCATAAGTTAAAAACATGTATAAGTGGCGAAAGGTTAATTTAGATTTAGGGAAATTGTAATGTGTTATACGGTTTTTGGGAACCATTTGAGCCCAGCACTTTTAGGTTCTATAGGCGCTCAGCTGATTAGAACCGACCGGTATTGCAAACAAGTAATATCTTAGATCCATTTTTTTATTGTTGTTTATCGTCGATCGTTGGTTATGAAACAACTTCACAAGTCTTCCTTCATCTTATCCACATCCTGCATGATTAAAGGGTGTAAAGGCTTCCAGCCTCCAGTACCTATTTGCCATATCTGTTAATGCGTATGACATGTTTCTTAATAATTTCTATATAATATATAAATATAACAGATTATTGGAAATCAGACTGTTGAGTATTTGAGTCAGATTTTGATCGTATGTCTTACGAGTTATAGAACCTCTAAAAATCTCACATAAGAGAAAAATAAAATAATTAAAGAAAATACAATTATAAATTGCTAATAAGACCAAGAGAATGTATGACGATTTTCAACAAACCATTGAGCTTATAAATGATATAGTTTGCATTATACTTTCTGAAAATTCTGAAATATAAGTCTTATTTGGCATTAAGAATAAGTACAATCAGTAGTCACATTTTCACCAGTGTACCAAAACTCACAATAACAAAAACTTAGTCAACAATTATATTCAATTTTACAGTCCTTTTGCAATTATGATAACATAAAGGACGAAGAAATAACAACGCGAGACGAGTAAACTCATTGTTATTTCCCCTGCATTTTTACTGTGACAGTTATTATGTTCAAGAGTGACAATCACTGTTTACTCCTTATATCATAAGATGAGTTTATAAATAAATGTATTTTTATAATTAAAAACCTCATAAACAAGGTGTATTGTTATACTGTAATTTTATAAAACTTCAAGGTATCACAATTACATTCATTAAACAATGTCTAACGCTTAAAATACTACATTTATTATAATTAAAATTTTTAAATCTAAATTTGTATCTAAAAATTTACTCAACCATAGTATACTAATACTTGTTTTTCAGATGTAATATAAAGGACAAAAACTATTTTTAAACATAAGAACTGATTAATGTTGTAAATGTATTTTGAATATATTCGTTAGTATAAAAATGCTTTTAGGTGAACACTATGAACAAAATGTTCCAAATTTTTCTAAATGTTATATGCTTCTAAATGTTCCAACTCTAAACGAAATGAGTTACTTAGTTTGCAAATTAAACCCTCATTTGGTCTTTGGTGGTATAAACTTTATAGAAGTTTATTTATATATATCAGTTGTAAAGTTAAACTGAAATGACCACCATCATGTGAATATTTGATGGCATAAATAATCTTTTTAGATTGTAATCTTAACCGTCGACCGGATATTTTAAATGTGTAATGGCAGTATAAGTGATAAAACCGAGCATCAAATCAGAAAAGTATTTCTCTATTAAGTTGGAGTTTAATTGTCTGTTACATTATTATTTCCTCCCTGTTGTAAATACAATAAACACTTTATTTAGAATGTGAAAAATCCGAAAATTATACTTATTTTGACATTACATAAACTAGGACAAGGAACTTTAAGGTGTTCAGGTATAATACAAAACTATTGATACACTTTACTACAGAAGACTTCAAGAATCGTTGTAATGATCTGTATAAACTAAATGTCCAATACAATTTGCCCTTAAATAACTTATATTCGCCTTGATAACTAAGCTCAACATAGCGAAATTGGTTCATACATAAATGATGCAGACCGCAGTGGAATTTGTGCAGCCATTTTATCGTTTGTCGAATGATGCCATACATATTTATATAGGCGTGTTGCTAATAAAACTTTTAAGTGTGGAAAAAGCATAAAACATTCGATTACTTTAAAAACCAGCCGAACGGGTAAAATCTTAGATTTCGATGCAAGAGGTCACAGGTTCGACTCCCGGGGTACCCACATGACTCTTGAGACGCTTGGACCATTGTACAACAACGTTTAATACAAAATTACTACGGTGCTGGAGTAGAACAACTACAAAATGAAAAGAAAAACATGGAGGACACGGCAATGTACGGTATTATATTTCATCTCAGACGAAGTCAATTCGTGTGATAGTGACAGCCTTTTACAATCACATGTATCGGGTACTGAGAACTCTTTCATCATTTGGCTTCAATTACATCAAAGGTAACTTCCTTATATTTTTTATCCAATTGTGTAAGAGGAAAAAATAGCTCTCAGTAAAATACAGATTTTGTAGGAGGGTATTGATAGAATATTGCAATATTTTAGAGCTCTTTCTTTCCTAGTATTTAAGAACACTTGCATAACTTCTTTCTGTTGCGTGTCCTGCTCCAAACGGTTGTCTGACAATTAGTTTTGCACTTTATGCTAACTATTTTCTTTACATTTATATCTGATGAGCAAAAAAATGGTTATATCCCTGCTACAAAGTTTTAACAGAGTTGTTTCCTATTATCAAACAAGTAAACAAATTATTGTGTTTAGAAGTTTAGCATTAGAAGTTTGGCATTTCCATAAATGGCGTTCTAAAGAAGGTTTGTGGGCATGTTAAAAGCTCCACCTAAAGTAAAAATTGGTAGTTTTTTATATTGTTATAAATAACATATATCATTAATTAAAGTATGTTGAAGTTAGTGTAAAATCAACCAAGATATATTCTTTTTTAAGTTCAGTAGGAATGGTAATGTAAATTAATGTATAATTTCAATGTTAACGTAGCATAAGATTTTCCACAAGTACGGTAGATGGTAAACCTATGTAAGGACTACCGCATTTTAAAGAAACCTTATAACTTAAATGATATGGTTTTACGGCATGACCTAAATAATCAATGTGCATTATGATTGTTTCTTTAAATCCTGTATTATCATAGGGTAGTTAGTAACATTATTTCGATCAAAGTTATGAAACATATTTAAAAGTTTTTAAAAGAAGATTGAACTAAGTATGAAAAACATGCGTATCAATATGGCATAAAATACATTTGAAATAATATATACTTTTTGTTACTGAATAAATTTTGTTTTTATTTTAATTCCTTAAAAACTCAATTTATGAATGATTATTTATGCTACATATCGGAGATTTCATAAAGGTAAGTAATCGAATTCATTAGCCTCTTAAACATAAATTAGTGTGAATTAATAACTAGTTGTAAATATTAGTAGTGAGTATTCTGAAAATATATTCATAAATAAGGCTAGGTAGAAAATAGCAAATGGAATTACCAGAAAAAGCAATATTCCAAATTACTACAATAGTTTATCTTAAATCAAATATATTGTACATTAAATATATGTATTTTATATTAATATAGTTTTATTTGTAAATCTGTTAGATTGATCCACTATTAGTTTAATGAATCACAAATATATCCGCTTTGATATCACAGTTCTCAACTGTTGTAGCTCAATTACAGCTTTGCTCCCCATCTCTAGTTCGTAATGCACGCAGAAAAAGCAATGAATATTTTATAATCTGAATAACTGGAAAAATGGTGACTATTTTAGTTTTCCGCTTTATTCTTATTCTGTTTCCCTAGGAAAAGATTTAATAATCAGTATCTTATTTATCATTCACAATAATTAGGTATTACATTACACTTTTTATTCAATACTTGTTTTCTTTGTGAATATCTCTCTATAAAAATATAATGTAAAGCTTTTATTAAATTATTTGAATCAACAGTTTAGTAATTTATGAGAACAATAGGCTTCACGGATAAATACAACATTTGTAGTCTATTATTAATACATGATTAAGTAATATGTTTTGTCTTGTATCAATGATGCAAGGTGTAATGTATTGTAGAATGCAATCGTCTTTGTTGGTTACCACAAAAAAGATCAATAAAAACTTTGTTAGTTTATTGATCAATAAATAATAAATAAATTATATTATTATATATTAAATAGATGTAATATATTATATTTTACCATCATTTATGAAATTGAATTAAAAATACTTAATAAATATTTTTAAAACTCTTCCGATGAAGTCAAAGTTTCTACAGACGACTTGGTATGGTATTATATGTAAACGTCTAGTTATCAAGCAGCGACGACGAATCCGATTATATTTTGTTAGATTTTCTAAGCATATTTTCAGGTGGCTGGAATGCTGTTTAAATGCAACTGAAAAGCTTTATATTTTAAAGGATTTAAATTTGTTTTACAAATTCGTCAAGGCAGTCCATATAATTGTACTCGATTCAGGGAATTGTCTATACTTTCTATCGTAATCAGAATGAATATTGAGGACAAAGAATATTGGGTTGTTACTCTGAGACAGATTAATGCCAGGACCTCTATCCAGCAAAAGCAATCATTCGGCAATTCAGAATTACAAACTTTCGACATGTGTTTGTAAGCAAAGTTATAAAACAAAATACACAAACAATGTCACCGTAGAAGTTCTATACAGACTCGAAATGTATTGTAAGCTTTGCATACATAAATAAATACCTGCTGCTCTTTGGGGAAACTAGATATAGAAAGGCCAGTTGGTAATAGTAATCCTGAGCAAAACCATGCATTAATGCAGTAATGCTTATAGCTTAGACAATGTATGCAAAGCATTGTACAAATAATTCATATGCAATATTGCCTTTGAGGATTCAAACTATTTTACTTGTCACTATATCAAATTAATGTTGAATGTAATAAAGTTAAGAATGTATGTATATATTAAAGTTTATAATTCATTACATATTTTGGAAAAATCATATTAACGTGACAATTAAAATAATAATTTAGTGCACAATTATAAATCATTGTTGATAGCTAATTACTGGACAATTTAATTAGTGATTAATTTGTATTAACATTTAAGGGTAAAAACAAGCTTGCTCAGAGATGAAAGGTTAATTATTGCATTAAGAAATGCGTTTGTGTTTATTTTGTCTGATACCTTAGTAGTGGTGAAACCAGAAAGAGGCATCACTTCCGGCGCTTTTTTCCCATGTTATTCTTATGGGGAGCCGTTTTTGCGCCGACGCCAGCTCCCGCCTATAGAGCTCCCGCGCGTTGGCCTGTACTAATGTCCAACCCTTGCCTATATTAAATATATTGTCCCCATCCCCATCCCTCCTCTATATTTTTTAAAATTAATTTTCAAATTCAGGCTAAAAAACTATCTTTGGTGTTTACTGTCCGATTTGTCTGCAATTTGGATATGTTATTGTCCTAGGCAAGTGTTTTAATAAATTTCACTTACATTTCCCAAATTCACTATTACGGTCAAAAATATTTTTGAAAAATACTGCCAATTGCCAACTTCTTTATTTACTGTCCGATTTGTCTTCAATTTGGATATGTTATTTTCCTAGGCAAGTGTTTTAATAAATTCCACGTACATATCCCAAATTCACTATTACGGTCAAATTAAAAAATATTTTTTGAAAAATACTGCCAACTGCCACCTTCTTTATTAACTGTCTGATTTGTCTGCAATTTGGATATGTTATTGTCCTAGGAAAGTGTTTTAATAAATTTCACTTACATTTCCCAAATTCACTATAACGGTCAAATTAAAAAATATTTTTTGAAAAATACTGCCAATTGCCACCTTCTTTATTAACTGTCTGATTTGTCTTCAATTTGGATATGTTATTGTCCTAGGCAAGTTGTTTAATAAATTCCACTTACATATCCCAAATTCACTATTACGGTCAAAAATATTTTTTGAAAAATACTGCCAATTGCCAACTTCTTTATTAAATGTCCGATTTGTCTGCAATTTGGATGTGTTATTGTCCTAGGCAAGTGTTTTAATAAATTTCACTTACATATCCCAAATTCACTATTACGGTCAAATTAAAAAATATTTTTGAAAAATACTGCCAATTGCCAACTTCTTTATTTACTGTCTGATTTATTTAAAATTTGGATATGCTATTGACCTAGGCAAGTGTTTTAATAAATTTCACTTACATATCCCAAATTCACTATTACGGTCAAATTAAAAAATATTTTTGAAAAATACTGCCAATTGCCAACTTCTTTATTTACTGTCTGATTTATTTAAAATTTGGATATGCTATTGACCTAGGCAAGTGTTTTAATAAATTCCACTTACATATCCCAAATTCACTATTACGGTCAAATTAAAAAATATTTTTGAAAAATACTGCCAATTGCCAACTTCTTTATTTACTGTCCCATTTGTTTAAAACTTGGATATGTTATTGTCGTAGGCAATTGTTTTAATAAATTACACTTACATTTCCCAAATTCACTATTACAGCCAAATTAAAAATTATTTTTGAAAAATACTGCCAATTGCCAACTTCTTTATTTACTGTCCGATTTGTTTAAAATTTGGATATGTTATTGTTGTAGGCTAGTGTATATGCACCATCCACATTTTACAAATATTGCGGTTAAATGTTAAAAAATTTTGGAAAAATACCCCCAATCGGCAACTTCTTTATGGTCTGATTTGTTTAAAATTTATGTCATTATTCTAGGCTAGTGTATATGTACCATCCACATTTGACAAATTAACTATAATGGTCAAATTTAAAAAATATACTAACAATTTCAAACTTCTTTATTTATGGATATGTTATAGCTCTTATATAGGTAACAAGACCACACTACCACACGCTCCACTACCCCCATACAATACAGTATTTTGCTGTAATCCCAAAACTGACTGTTTATTGTCCGATTTGCCTACACTTTGGATATTGTCCTAAGCATTTATTGTCTGATTTATTTTTTGGATATGTTATAGCCCCCCAACTATTATATCTAAAATTACAATATTATTTCCACCTATAATACTGTTGTTTGTTTTGCTGCAACCTAAAAACTAACATTGGTATTTGTGTTTTTACAAAACTATATTTTGTAAATTACTACCAACAACTCCTTTATTTACATTTCGACTTGTTATATCACCCTATATCTAAATTTACCATATATTTTTTTCCCTTTTAGCGCTGTTTTGTCGTAACCAAACTTTGAATATGACTGCAATATATTACTGGCCACTGCATAAGTAAATACCCCATTTCCAAATTCAATATTACGGTTCGATTAAAAAAATAAATGCAAGCTTATTATATTTGCCACAAGCTTATTATATACATCCACCTGTTATATTTGCCACATTTCCAATATTGTTGTGACCCTCTCAACTACCTCTCATTGTAATATAATAAGTAATCCACAAAATATTTATGGAACTGCCTAAACTTTGGATATGTTTTAAGCCAATGCAAAAATAAATTTTTAAAACCCAAAACAACTAATCTTTCTTTGTGCTTGTTTGGAGTAGTCTTTATTTTATCCAACTTAATTTTGTAGTTAAAATCAAACTTCCCACATTCTAGCTCCCTTTCCAGCCAGTGACATAAAGGTTACGAATATTTTCAAACAATATATCTTTTTCTTCCCCTATGTTGGACTTGTTTAATAGCGCACCATATTCCAAATCCTCCAGTCTACTACATTCTTTAAATTTAACATTGCCTTTAATATCTCTATGTCTTCTTGTCCATTGTTACGGAAACTTAGGTTTTCTATTTTTGGAATCGCCACAAAATGTTGCGGTTCCGTTAGTGTTAAAGCTTGCAAGTGGCTCGCAGGTAGATAAATAATGTCCATAAGACTGTAATAAATATCACTGCATTAACACGGAGGTGACGATTTCAGAAATGAAATATGAAACATATTGATCAGTCCAGCGACGATTCATTTTCCAAATAATCCGCAGATTAAAATCCACTCACTCAAACTATGTCTATCTGTAAATTAATGCATTTCAACGTAAATATTTGGGGTTATAAAATTGATAGCCACCTCTTTATGAAGACATTGCAGATATTTATTAATGAGATGACCGAGCTGCTTTCATTACAGTTTAAAATGAGCCTTTGCGGTACCGATAAAACAATGTGTTGGCTTATTCATGATGAGTTGTTGGCTTATTCATGATTGTTGGATTTTTATAAATCTATTTTGTGAGGGAAGACCTGTTCGAAGGAAAGCCATTAAAATTGAACTTAAAATCAAATGCAGACTTTGACAGGATAGAAGTTGAATTTTTGAGCGGTAAGGCTATGCTAAATAGCGGATTCTCTAAAGAAATGGTTATAAAAAAGTAGCTAAATTCTCCACGATGAATTAGAATATAACATTTATTTTGACGATACTTTTAGCGCTCTTTATTCTTAAACGTTAACTTCACTCTACCTCGGTCACTTTTGAGGTAAGACCTTACGTTGCTCTGATCTGTTCTATTGCACGATACTTGATATAAAATGTCTAACTTAACCTCTTATATATTTAATGATCAATCTGTTACTGTACTGTTTGACAGTGAAAATAATCCTTGGTTCAAAGGAAAGGATGTTGTTAAAATCCTAGGCTATCAACATTCAAAACAGGCATTGCGGATAAATGTTGATGAAGAAGACAAGTGTAAGGCTATAAATATACTCTCTAAAGGGGGGTGTATCGATACACCCCCCCCTTTAACTTCCAATATCAGTCTAACTTCATCAATGAATCTGGTTTGTATTCTCTTATTTTGCGCTCATTGAAACCAGAAGCTAAAGCATTCAAAAGATGGGTTACAAGTGAAGTCTTGCCTTCCATTAGAAAGTATGGAGTGTATAAAATCAAACATGAAAATAATCAGTTAAAAAATCAAAACTCTCAACTCTTGGCTGAAATTACAAGGTCTCTGGAAGACAACCAAAAGCTCACTCAAATTAACTCAGAATTTAAAACTAAAAACGACATATTGTGTAAAGAGAACCGGTCACTGAATGAGTTGTTGAGTTAAAGTTTTCTGTAAGATATTGGCACATTTCCTCTTTATTAAATATTCCAGCCAAATCTAGTGTTATATCGAAATCCATAAGATCTTGCAGTATCTTTGGAAGGTCTTCCAACAAATCCTTAATTTTAACATTTGCAAGCTCTATTTTATAGGGAATTGCTATAGGATCATCATACTTTTGTTTAATTTGGTCAATATCTTTCTTTATTATTTGTAACACACCCTCGCTTTGGGAGAATGGTAGTTTGGCCACAACACCATGTCGAGCTAAAGAGAACTTTTTAAATATTCCTCATAAGTAGCTATTAAACGAGCCACATATTTCCTTCTTAACTTTAAATTTATTCCGAACGCCCCCATCACAATCTGTAACATTGGTTATCTAACATTATGTTATCATAAAACGCATCCGTTATAGATGTTATTTAATTTTGGTTCACCCTCGCAATAGTTTATATTACCTATGTCTGTAAGAAGGTTATTATTACGTAGATTTTCTAATAAAACCATATACCGAATCTTTCGTTAGTAGGTTTAATACAATTCCCCAACAAATGGCTAACAGAGTACATTTCTTTTATACAAAAAGTAGCGGAAACATGTAAACAGGACAGATTACACCATAGGCATATAGAGGTTGTAAATATATGGATATTGTATATAAACATAGGCGAGCGGTAAGTGTAACATGTAAGCGGACACCCACATGCAAATATGGAATACCCACAAATTCGACTAAATAAGTTTATAGTCTCAATATAATTAACATATTAACATTAGTACCCAAACTGTCGAAATTCTATAATTCTATTCTTAGTCCTTGTATTAGGTTTTGTACTATTAAACCCAACACCCCGCGCAGTAGAGTAATATATGTATTTAATATGCACATTCTACAAGACCTGTACATCTGTTGTATAAGCAGCAGGATAGACGTCTCATTGTGTTGTTGTAAAGTAAAACATAAATGTAAATTGTGCTGGATACAACCGGCCAGATATTAGACAGGAAATGTGTTGGAAGTGTATTGCCAAATAGTAAGACAAACACCACATAGTGCAGCATGTAATCAATCCACTACTATTTAGACAGTATGGTACAACATCCGATATATTAGCCAAACCCACAATCAAACTTGGAAAACAAACAGTAAAAGATAAATATTATAGTAACAGAAATAGTAAGAGTATAAGGACATAGTAATATTTAAAGTTTATAAAACAACACAAATGCAGAGACACAATAAATAACACACTCCAACACATTTGGACACAGGCACAGATGCTGGTTTACATCCATTTAACACAACTTTACACGTTCTGTCAACCGACACAAAAATAGTTTGTAAATTGTGTAAGAAATATATGTAATATAAACAAATTTAACACAATCATAACATTGTGGACAATGTTATGATTGTGTTAAATTTGTTTATATTACATATATTTCTTACACAATTTACAAACTATTTTTGTGTCGGTTGACAGAACGTGTAAAGTTGTGTTAAATGGATGTAAACCAGTATCTGTGCCTGTGTCCAAATGTGTTGGAGTGTGTTATTTATTGTGTCTCTGCATTTGTGTTGTTTTATAAACTTTAAATATTACTATGTCCTTATACTCTTACTATTTCTGTTACTATAATATTTATCTTTTACTGTTTGTTTTCCAAGTTTGATTGTGGGTTTGGCTAATATATCGGATGTTGTACCATACTGTCTAAATAGTAGTGGATTGATTACATGCTGCACTATGTGGTGTTTGTCTTACTATTTGGCAATACACTTCCAACACATTTCCTGTCTAATATCTGGCCGGTTGTATCCAGCACAATTTACATTTATGTTTTACTTTACAACAACACAATGAGACGTCTATCCTGCTGCTTATACAACAGATGTACAGGTCTTGTAGAATGTGCATATTAAATACATATATTACTCTACTGCGCGGGGTGTTGGGTTTAATAGTACAAAACCTAATACAAGGACTAAGAATAGAATTATAGAATTTCGACAGTTTGGGTACTAATGTTAATATGTTAATTATATTGAGACTATAAACTTATTTAGTCGAATTTGTGGGTATTCCATATTTGCATGTGGGTGTCCGCTTACATGTTACACTTACCGCTCGCCTATGTTTATATACAATATCCATATATTTACAACCTCTATATGCCTATGGTGTAATCTGTCCTGTTTACATGTTTCCGCTACTTTTTGTATAAAAGAAATGTACTCTGTTAGCCATTTGTTGGGGAATTGTATTAAACCTACTAACGAAAGATTCGGTATATGGTTTTATTAGAAAATCTACGTAATAATAACCTTCTTACAGACATAGGTAATATAAACTATTGCGAGGGTGAACCAAAATTAAATAACATCTATAACGGATGCGTTTTATGATAACATAATGTTAGATAACCAATGTTACAGATTGTGATGGGGGCGTTCGGAATAAATTTAAAGTTAAGAAGGAAATATGTGGCTCGTTTAATAGCTACTTATGAGGAATATTTAAAAAGTTCTCTTTAGCTCGACATGGTGTTGTGGCCAAACTACCATTCTCCCAAAGCGAGGGTGTGTTACAAATAATAAAGAAAGATATTGACCAAATTAAACAAAAGTATGATGATCCTATAGCAATTCCCTATAAAATAGAGCTTGCAAATGTTAAAATTAAGGATTTGTTGGAAGACCTTCCAAAGATACTGCAAGATCTTATGGATTTCGATATAACACTAGATTTGGCTGGAATATTTAATAAAGAGGAAATGTGCCAATATCTTACAGAAAACTTTAACTCAACAACTCATTCAGTGACCGGTTCTCTTTACACAATATGTCGTTTTTAGTTTTAAATTCTGAGTTAATTTGAGTGAGCTTTTGGTTGTCTTCCAGAGACCTTGTAATTTCAGCCAAGAGTTGAGAGTTTTGATTTTTTAACTGATTATTTTCATGTTTGATTTTATACACTCCATACTTTCTAATGGAAGGCAAGACTTCACTTGTAACCCATCTTTTGAATGCTTTAGCTTCTGGTTTCAATGAGCGCAAAATAAGAGAATACAAACCAGATTCATTGATGAAGTTAGACTGATATTGGAAGTTAAAGGGGGGGGTGTATCGATACACCCCCCTTTAGAGAGTATATTTATAGCCTTACACTTGTCTTCTTCATCAACATTTATCCGCAATGCCTGTTTTGAATGTTGATAGCCTAGGATTTTAACAACATCCTTTCCTTTGAACCAAGGATTATTTTCACTGTCAAACAGTACAGTAACAGATTGATCATTAAATATATAAGAGGTTAAGTTAGACATTTTATATCAAGTATCGTGCAATAGAACAGATCAGAGCAACGTAAGGTCTTACCTCAAAAGTGACCGAGGTAGAGTGAAGTTAACGTTTAAGAATAAAGAGCGCTAAAAGTATCGTCAAAATAAATGTTATATTCTAATTCATCGTGGAGAATTTAGCTACTTTTTTATAACCATTTCTTTAGAGAATCCGCTATTTAGCATAGCCTTACCGCTCAAAAATTCAACTTCTATCCTGTCAAAGTCTGCATTTGATTTTAAGTTCAATTTTAATGGCTTTCCTTCGAACAGGTCTTCCCTCACAAAATAGATTTATAAAAATCCAACAATCATGAATAAGCCAACAACTCATCATGAATAAGCCAACACATTGTTTTATCGGTACCGCAAAGGCTCATTTTAAACTGTAATGAAAGCAGCTCGGTCATCTCATTAATAAATATCTGCAATGTCTTCATAAAGAGGTGGCTATCAATTTTATAACCCCAAATATTTACGTTGAAATGCATTAATTTACAGATAGACATAGTTTGAGTGAGTGGATTTTAATCTGCGGATTATTTGGAAAATGAATCGTCGCTGGACTGATCAATATGTTTCATATTTCATTTCTGAAATCGTCACCTCCGTGTTAATGCAGTGATATTTATTACAGTCTTATGGACATTATTTATCTACCTGCGAGCCACTTGCAAGCTTTAACACTAACGGAACCGCAACATTTTGTGGCGATTCCAAAAATAGAAAACCTAAGTTTCCGTAACAATGGACAAGAAGACATAGAGATATTAAAGGCAATGTTAAATTTAAAGAATGTAGTAGACTGGAGGATTTGGAATATGGTGCGCTATTAAACAAGTCCAACATAGGGGAAGAAAAAGATATATTGTTTGAAAATATTCGTAACCTTTATGTCACTGGCTGGAAAGGGAGCTAGAATGTGGGAAGTTTGATTTTAACTACAAAATTAAGTTGGATAAAATAAAGACTACTCCAAACAAGCACAAAGAAAGATTAGTTGTTTTGGGTTTTAAAAATTTATTTTTGCATTGGCTTAAAACATATCCAAAGTTTAGGCAGTTCCATAAATATTTTGTGGATTACTTATTATATTACAATGAGAGGTAGTTGAGAGGGTCACAACAATATTGGAAATGTGGCAAATATAACAGGTGGATGTATATAATAAGCTTGTGGCAAATATAATAAGCTTGCATTTATTTTTTTAATCGAACCGTAATATTGAATTTGGAAATGGGGTATTTACTTATGCAGTGGCCAGTAATATATTGCAGTCATATTCAAAGTTTGGTTACGACAAAACAGCGCTAAAAGGGGAAAAAATATATGGTAAATTTAGATATAGGGTGATATAACAAGTCGAAATGTAAATAAAGGAGTTGTTGGTAGTAATTTACAAAATATAGTTTTGTAAAAACACAAATACCAATGTTAGTTTTTAGGTTGCAGCAAAACAAACAACAGTATTATAGGTGGAAATAATATTGTAATTTTAGATATAATAGTTGGGGGGCTATAACATATCCAAAAAATAAATCAGACAATAAATGCTTAGGACAATATCCAAAGTGTAGGCAAATCGGACAATAAACAGTCAGTTTTGGGATTACAGCAAAATACTGTATTGTATGGGGGTAGTGGAGCGTGTGGTAGTGTGGTCTTGTTACCTATATAAGAGCTATAACATATCCATAAATAAAGAAGTTTGAAATTGTTAGTATATTTTTTAAATTTGACCATTATAGTTAATTTGTCAAATGTGGATGGTACATATACACTAGCCTAGAATAATGACATAAATTTTAAACAAATCAGACCATAAAGAAGTTGCCGATTGGGGGTATTTTTCCAAAATTTTTTAACATTTAACCGCAATATTTGTAAAATGTGGATGGTGCATATACACTAGCCTACAACAATAACATATCCAAATTTTAAACAAATCGGACAGTAAATAAAGAAGTTGGCAATTGGCAGTATTTTTCAAAAATAATTTTTAATTTGGCTGTAATAGTGAATTTGGGAAATGTAAGTGTAATTTATTAAAACAATTGCCTACGACAATAACATATCCAAGTTTTAAACAAATGGGACAGTAAATAAAGAAGTTGGCAATTGGCAGTATTTTTCAAAAATATTTTTTAATTTGACCGTAATAGTGAATTTGGGATATGTAAGTGGAATTTATTAAAACACTTGCCTAGGTCAATAGCATATCCAAATTTTAAATAAATCAGACAGTAAATAAAGAAGTTGGCAATTGGCAGTATTTTTCAAAAATATTTTTTAATTTGACCGTAATAGTGAATTTGGGATATGTAAGTGAAATTTATTAAAACACTTGCCTAGGTCAATAGCATATCCAAATTTTAAATAAATCAGACAGTAAATAAAGAAGTTGGCAATTGGCAGTATTTTTCAAAAATATTTTTTAATTTGACCGTAATAGTGAATTTGGGATATGTAAGTGAAATTTATTAAAACACTTGCCTAGGACAATAACACATCCAAATTGCAGACAAATCGGACATTTAATAAAGAAGTTGGCAATTGGCAGTATTTTTCAAAAAATATTTTTGACCGTAATAGTGAATTTGGGATATGTAAGTGGAATTTATTAAACAACTTGCCTAGGACAATAACATATCCAAATTGAAGACAAATCAGACAGTTAATAAAGAAGGTGGCAATTGGCAGTATTTTTCAAAAAATATTTTTTAATTTGACCGTTATAGTGAATTTGGGAAATGTAAGTGAAATTTATTAAAACACTTTCCTAGGACAATAACATATCCAAATTGCAGACAAATCAGACAGTTAATAAAGAAGGTGGCAGTTGGCAGTATTTTTCAAAAAATATTTTTTAATTTGACCGTAATAGTGAATTTGGGATATGTACGTGGAATTTATTAAAACACTTGCCTAGGAAAATAACATATCCAAATTGAAGACAAATCGGACAGTAAATAAAGAAGTTGGCAATTGGCAGTATTTTTCAAAAATATTTTTGACCGTAATAGTGAATTTGGGAAATGTAAGTGAAATTTATTAAAACACTTGCCTAGGACAATAACATATCCAAATTGCAGACAAATCGGACAGTAAACACCAAAGATAGTTTTTTAGCCTGAATTTGAAAATTAATTTTAAAAAATATAGAGGAGGGATGGGGATGGGGACAATATATTTAATATAGGCAAGGGTTGGACATTAGTACAGGCCAACGCGCGGGAGCTCTATAGGCGGGAGCTGGCGTCGGCGCAAAAACGGCTCCCCATAAGAATAACATGGGAAAAAAGCGCCGGAAGTGATGCCTCTTTCTGGTTTCACCACTACTTACCTTAGTGCTAAAAATATAAAAGTAGTTTTGCCGGGTTGGTTAATTAATATTTGTTCTTATTTTATTTTAACTGAATAACCAAAAACCCATAGTGCAGGTTTTTGTTATTATTCTATAATTGCTTCAAAATATGTATTCTTTTCTTAAGCTTATTAGGAAAGGCTAGCCTTGAAACTCGTCCGTCTGGTATGTTTGTTGCCAGCATTGATTCACCTTGCAGTACTTTAAACTCGCTACGATGATTTCGCTTATGCTGATTGTGAAATTCAAAGAACTAGTATCACTTAGTGAATGCATTTTATTTTAATCCGCATTCCAAAATCAATAATTACACTTTTTCTCATTGCTGAAATAAAATATGAGCCATGCGGTTTGAATATGAGAGACTATATTTTAAATGATGCATGTATTCCTTAAATACTGCATAATACCCATTATACGAGTATAACATAGTTTTGTCCTACAACGAATGGAATAACAATCCATAGATATAGTTTTGAAACAAATAAATAGATCTTATTGCTGGTTTAAGGAGCTTTGAAGCTGATGAAATTAAGATATAATTGATGCCTATATTAAGTCTTGCATTTAAATAAAATATGAGCCATGCGGTTTGAATATGAGAGACTATATTTTAAATGATGCATGTATTCCTTAAATACTGCATAATACCCATTATACGAGTATAACATAGTTTTGTCCTACAACGAATGGAATAACAATCCATAGATATAATTTTGATACAAATAAATATATCTTATTGCTGGTTTAAGGAGCTTTGAAGCTGATGAAATTAAGATATAACTGATGCTTGTATTAAGTCTTGCATTTAAATAAAACACGATCCAAAACAAATTTAGAGTAATTCATATTATATAGATTTATTTTCAAATCGGTTAGTTAACGTTGGCGCAATAGGTCGTGAAAGCTAATCCAATCCAATCCGGTCTCCTAAGTGTTGTTCAGGAATTTAATTAGACATCGAAACCCTTTGAAATTATTTTTGTCCACGAAGTCGGCCATCGGTAAAACACGTTTTGTCTTTAGTCTCTTATCAATATAGTATTTCTCACAGGCAGAGTCAACAATTGGAGTGGTAAAAAAACCTGCATGGTATATTATTGGATAGTAGAATAATCCGTATATACAACATGAGTAAATATATGTGTTTCCATTAGACTCTAAAACTATTCAACCAGAAAACTAAAACTGGCGTTCTGGTGTTAATGAAACGTTGCATGGTCATTAAGGTTGGCCTAAGGAAGGTTTAAAGTAATAGTTTAAAGTCCTATGATATAAATCCTAAATAAACCCTTTAGATTTTAAGGGCTTTTCCCAACTGGCCTTCAAAGCTACCATGTCACTCTTATGGAGAAAATATCGGTTATCATTTTATCAAATGACTAATTTAAAATATTTTAAACAGCTGTTTATTTAATTATGTTTCGAGTTATAAGGTAACTTTTAAGTAAATATTTTTCAATACAATTCTTGGGACAGCAACGTGCACCTTGAACCACTAGTATTGAACAATTACAACACAAAAAATGTTGAAAAATACAATTTTTGCACAAAGTAAAAGTGACATAAAACTGATTTACTGTATATTACAAGGAGAAGTGTATAAAATACGTGTGCAGAGTATTATTTTATACTATGAGTGTTCTAAACGCATATTAGAGCTGAAATTATATAGGATGAACATATGAAAAAAGGTACATACGAACAATTAAAACGTAGATGTCTTTTTTCTCCCTAGGAGTATTCATAGGGTAATAATATTTGGTACAAAGTAAGAACTTTGTTATGTAGAAACTATTCAAAGGATATATTTATCGATATCACATCTGAACAGTTGGTGGGCACATCGTAATGCACCCCCTGTGTTTTTTACCTGAGGGATGCATTAGTTACCTCAGGAATGAATTAGGTATTGGTGTAAATAGCTAGTATGTAAATGCAACAATGCAGGGCTAATTTAATTATACACGAAATAGAGTCAAATATCATTTATCTATATCTATAAAAGGCAAAGCCCTAGCTGGCTGACTGACTGACTCACTCATCACTAATTTTCCACCTTGCCATCTAGGTAGAGAGCTGAAATTTTGTAAACTGATGCTTTAGGAATAAAATAGGAAAACTAAATTGTTTTCATCCTGATCTGACTTTAGGGCTCCGCCAGAGACCCCGACAAAGTTCCCATGTATTACTTATGGGCATTCAATTTTGATTGAGCTGATGAAAATACAAACAGCTGATCTTGATTCGTAGTAGTTCCACGGGCTAACCACAGAATGCAGCACCCACAACTGTAATAGTTTGTATAAATCATTTGCGGGGTGAAGCCTGCGGCTATCAGCTTGTATATAATAAAATACAATAACATGTAATTAAAACAGGTTTTGGTATTTGCCGTTAATCCAATATCCAATAGAAAACGCCTAAATAAATTAGTGCCCTAAATAAAGTATATACCAGACTTATATGAATGTGTCTTCGTAATCCGTGCAAATGCATGACAATCGTAAAAAGTATTATAAACTAATATATTAAGTAAGGCAACGTTAATTATATATTGGGATTTGTGTTAAGTCATATAGAAATACAGTACATATTTTGTATTATTTTTATAACAGACTTGATTCACATAAAAATTGATTATTCACGAAATAAATTATTTCTGATTCTGATATATTACAGATAATTTACTATCCATACAAATCCTTCATAATAACCGAACGGAAAATACCGCTGTAAAATCTATTGACATAAAAAATTGTTTGCAAGGACAAAGAGGATATAACTAATCTTGGTTCAATATATCATAACAAAAATAAAGGAAATCTATTCAAGTAAATTTACATCTTCTTCACAATTATAGCTATTAAAACAAAGCACATTGAACGGTAACGTTTTGAGTAAAACTTACCGATTATGTTTTTAAATACAAATATAGTTCACCTTGTCTATTTTATTTTAGAGAAAACTAAAAGGCATCAGGAAGGACCAATCACTTCCAATCTCGTCGCTCATGTGTTGTGGAATCCAATTAGACTTCCAATACCTTCTTCACATCCAGTGTACCCCGGAGTAGTGAACGAGGACTTACTCGTTAAATATCATACAATAAGGAAACAAACTGGTGAGTTCCATAATTTATTTTGGGTGCTCATGTGTGTAAGGAATCTTCTATATTAAAAAATTACTAGTCGACCCATGCGGAATTCCGCACAACGAACCAAATCTTGTCAGCCGATCAAATGTTGTTTTGTTTTAATTTTCGCTCCTGTCAAAGCAAACTATTCCCTTTATTTATTGTTCATAGAACTCAAATTTCCCTGAAGCGGTACATTTTTAGGCCGTAGATCTATTTTTGGTCAATAGCTGGCACGACAAGTTTTAAAATGAGGGGTAAATCATGGAATTTGATAAAGGAATAAGGAAGTGGACTGAAAGAAAAACAGGCTAGAGAAATAATATATAAGATTAATTCTTCGTACAACAAAAACTCCTGATCTTAGCTTTTTACTTAATGAGTTGACATGGTTGGGACAAATATAAAAACTACGCTATGCATAACAAAATAGAATGGTTTTTATATTTGTAGAGAGCTTAGAAAGAATGATTCTGCTCCAGAAATAAATAACTATCTACACACGAACACATCCATACTAAGTAGGCTTGGGATCTATTTATGACGAACTCATGCTAATATTTACAACTGATTTTAATAATTTGGTTCGTTTGATAGACCTCGGTCTGATGTTTATTTCCGCAGTATTTTTTAAATGGCGTAAAAAAGGCCCTAGATGCCATGAAATGTTGTACCTTGTCAAAAAAGTAAGAAAGGGAATGAGTTTAATTTAGTTACACATACTATATCAGCTTTTAATGTATGTGTATTTTCCAATACAAATAAAACATGAACTGAAATAGCAAAAATGTTTATTATTTTATTAAGATGAGTCAATAGGTTATATTAAAGGTAGTTAAAAAAGGCTAACATATAATAACTCATATTCAGCACGCTATGGATCTGTTATGGATCTGATGTATGGGTGGCAATAACGAAGACTTTACATGGAGGATTAAGGATTACACTAAAGCTGGTTCTAGCGAACACTTATGACAGAGGTCTGTAAAAACTGTTTCATGTTTTATACTTTCTTGATCCGGCAGGTGGTAGGTCTATAAGACTTCTTAGGGAATAGTGTACCGTACTTAACATACTTGGATAACAGACTTTACTCCGTTATCGGAATATGCATTCTTTGGAAATCAAGGTGGGGGCGGATGTAATCTTGCGTTAAACTGTCAGCCAGGATATGAACCAACGTATATTACCTTAGCATATATTTCCTCTACAATGGCTCTAAAAATGTTTTAAGAGGCTCAGCTCTTAATTATAGAGATATTCATGATTTTCAACTCCATCGAAGTAAAAAGGTAAACAACGTAGAAAGGTATTTTATGGGGCAGTGACAAAATTGCATTATGAATTGGAGGAAATTATTGTAAATAAGTTGGATCTGGTTGCTGCTAATCAGCCAAACTGTGCATATGTCCCACAAATCATCTCTAAATCTTATTGACCAACACAAAATACACACATTTATAATAATTCAAGGTTAAAAATATATGAAGCATTCTAAATGGGACCAGTAAATCCAAAATCATTTCAGAAACTAAAAAAAAAAAAACTAACCTGCAAGTCCCAAACGTACAATCACACGAAATATTATAATAGAAAGATGGATAGAAAATGCAAACTCCACAAACGCTTAACTACGAAACTAAAAATTTGGGTCGCAACAATGTCCAAGAGTGCTGAAAGGTTAATAACCACTCAGCTTTTTCTGAGCACAAGTTATGAGAGAAACCTTAAAACTACTTTGGTAATTTTATTGCGGCCTCAGGGTGGCAAACTCGTTGCATATTTAACTTGGTTGGAGTTGATGGTAATTTAAATTGGAAATCTTGTTGTAGTTAATAAATTATAGAAAGGAAAACCTTATGTTTATTAGTATTATGTTCCTGGAAGTTTATTTTAGAGTGCAATGTGTTAAGGTTGTTTCATCAATTGCTTATACAATGTTATTACATTTTGTATACAGTTAAGAATAACCTTTCTACATGATAAAACGTAAAACATAACGTTAGAGATGAAATATCTTTAGTAACGTGTATTTCTTATTCCTAATTGTTATAAAATAAATATTGCCTCCCTTTTATATTTTTATTTAAAATCAACTGAAGTGCCTGATTATTAAAAATTATGGCTATTAAAATATATATAAGGTAATACCTAACATGAAAACCACAACATAGACATGCATATGTTACGTAACATGTTTCACAATAATACGTTTTTAATTATAAATTAAATTGTTTTATTGTAACTGTGAGAATTGAGGATCATAGATATATACCAAGTTTGGCTACATAAAAACTGAGATGTACAAGATAAATTTTTGTTTACACTTATCCCTTTGGATAAATTAAGTAAATAAACTCTCTCTTACGTCTATAAAACTAAAGGGTGCCAGATAGTATAATATAAATTAACTTTAGGCTAGTTTAGGTTAGATTCCAACTGGGTTCATATTCTTCTATCATTCTCTTTTCCAAAGGTACCTATTAGTTATTGAGTTTCTTTTTTAAATTGGATAAATTTAAAATTAATTATTATTATGAGGTAAGAGTTTTCGATGTTAAAATGTGAAAGTCAAAGACGAGTAAGGTAAGAATCTTGCAATATCCGGATCCGTCAGCAGGATATTACGGTACACTTTGGACGGATTTGTACATGAAAATCAATGGCAAACATTTAAACTTGTTATCTTCTTAGTTAATTGAAGATAGTTAGGTTTAAAATATAATTGGTTTAATAAACTGCATAGCTCATAATAAGGATTTGTATAATAAGGATTAATTTAATAGACTATTCAATAGTCTGATAATTAATTTCGATTGCTTGAAATATGAAACAAATATTCTAAAAAAATAAAATGGTAGTTGAAGACAGTGAACCTTGCTATGCATATATATATATATTCTTAAAAGGATTCTGTATTGATCAACAAAACAAATTACTTCCATAACAAGCATTAGCTCAAAATATGATTACATATTTTGGTATAATTTCTTCACACTGAAATCTCAATTAATCAAAATTAATTATCGTTCTATGAAATAGTCTTTTAAATTATTCTTTAATGTAAAAGGCGTTACGCATACAACCAGAGCGATTATAGTTCATATTGAATAAATATACAATTCATGATGTGGTCTACGATTTACTATGACTATGTATATATATAGTAAGTTATTAAAACCTTATAATATAAGACCAACCGAATTCGGATTTTAAAATGGCAGCAACACGTCTTGTTTCTAAACACATGGGAGGAGACACCCTGTTTATAAACACGATTATAAAGAAACGGAATTATTGCACTTTTCGTCAACAAAGTTAAATTGAATGTAGTGAAATGTAATATACAATTTTACAAACTTAAAATAAACATAAAATATTTAGTATTTTTGGCCAACCGACAAGCTTATAATCCTTGTATTACACCGCGACAAATTTTAACACAAAGGTAATAAATTGAAGTGTAAAAATAAAAAGTTGGCATACAAATTTCTGAATTCTGGAGGGCGCTCCCTCTACCGGATGGGCCGGACAAGCCCTCCGCATGCTGGGGGAGTTAAGCCAGTTGGATTCCAACACAGTCCGTGATATACAATGATGTGAAATGATGAATGTGAAATTCCACTCCGTCGCATTTCACTTACCGGATTCTGTGAAGATGCCGTTTTTCCCATTGTAGGTTTTTGATATGTCATAGTTCGATAAATACTTAATTTTTGTCGTATCTATTTTATTTAGAGTATTCCTCACATCTTTGATCTAGCCTAAAATATAATTGTATTCAAACCAAACCCTAATCTAATATAACTTTTGAATTTAATCTTTTCCGAGATCCACGTGGTTGTTTTAAAAACATGCGTGCAGGTCTGGTTCAAAATACATTTTTTGACGTTCATTCTTGATAGTTCTACTCAAACCCCCAAAGAAGAGATAAAGGGTAGCTAGGAGCGTGTTAACCCACGTGAACACATCCTTGTACAAAGGCAAACTTGACAGGGGTTCACGCTTCAACTGTCGCTAAACTAAGTCACCCGTAATATAACGATATAGAGCACTTTGAACACCTTTCCGTCCTCGCTTCCTTGTTGTAGTAACGCTCGTGTGCATAGGATCAAAGGTGAAATAAGAAAGACAGTTAAAAAAGGTAAATAAAATACATTAATTTGATATTTGTTGTATATGTTGCATATGTTGTGTATGGTAAACGTTTTAAGACTGTGTTGTCAGGGATTATATGGTAAAATATTGAAAATAAAACAAATAGTAACTAAAAAGTTATTAAATATTATTTTTTAGTTTATTATGTTCCAAACATTTCAAAAATATGTTTGCTTGCATGATTTTCCAGTCAGTGAATAAAGTAAAATGTTAGCTTATGTACTTTTTTAAAACAAAACATTCTGTCAGAAAAAAATTAAAGCCAACTAACAAATTTAGGCATTATAAGTTAATTGGGGTACGCATAAGGTATGTAGTTAATATTTCAAAAGGTAAGATCGCAAACATATATAAAAACTATTCACCTCGCCTTCTTGATTGGCTGATATTTTTAATTCTGGGATTAAGAAGGTCACTTCCCCCAAGCCAACAACAGAGTCCCTTGCCCTTGTCATTTCGCAAATCACCCTGACAACCCCGACTTATCTTCTTTAAACACTTCGCCCTCATTTCTCGTCTCCCGTCTTGCTTATTTAGGGGCTATAAAAGATGTTCTTTTTCGTCGAGTGAAGTAGTTCTATTGAATCAGCTATTTTCATTTGAACTTACTTAACTCGATATCATTACTAAACTTTGTATCCACCGCATAAAAACAATATTTTAAGGTGACAAAGCATATATGAGTGTTACACAATTTGCTATAAGGTAGACCTTTATCCCATAAAGTCAGTAAATATCAGTAAATAACAGTCAGTAAATATTACTGACCAAAAATAAAGTAGACATCAAATTGAAAACTATTCAAGTATTCTGCTTTATTTCAAGTAACAATTTATCACTCTTCCAGGAACACACCACTCCTGTGATACAATATAAGGCTTTGAATGGAGTTAGAGGATACCTTCTTTTTTTAAACTAAACACTAAGAAATTAGCAAGTAAACAACAACAGACGAACTTTAGATATATTTTTAATTATTAACTCATTAGTAACCTTAACCTAAATCCTAAAAAACCTAAAATTTTTTTCTAGTTAACACGTTTGGAATTAAAAACAGCAAGTGGTGATTTTCAGTTAATTGTAACGATTGTATTGTGTCTAAACTATCCTGATATTGCTGAGGTGTGTACAGATGATTAGGCGGAGAAAGGCGCGTATGATTAGGCGGAGAATGGCGCGTGAGAGCGGAGCTATTTCGCTGGAAACACAAAGCGCTTATCTCTTGTTAGCTGTTTATCGACAGAGTATCATCAACAGAATGGATTCAGTTACGTTCCATACAAGAGGCAAGAGATTCGTTGAAAAAAGTTTGTTTTATATAAAAAGTAGTCATGCTATGCTCTAATTGTAAACATCTTTATCATTTTTGTTGTATCCTTTGTAACAAAGGAAATGTGCGGTGTGACATTTCATCAGATCACTATGGCAACTAGTATCCAAAGTATGTCAAATATTCCGTAGTACCACATCTCCAACATATGCCAGTTGGTAGTATATCTAAATAAATACGTCGTACAGAACAGATGCATGTAATTATGTTTAACATTACACTGTTATTAAACATAGTTAGCTTGTTTGTCACATCTTTGGTGAAATTTAGCTTCACAAAGGCAATCTTTTGGACACAAAAGGCTCAGATGTTTTGAAAATGTTTTATATTACTATGGTAACTAATATAAAATCAATATTGATCTGAGTAACATTTAAACTTTGAAAAAATATGGGGTCGACTTCAAGAATTTTGGAAATTTCAAATAGGTCTGTATATAGACCAGATACATTAACGTTCATGAAAAATCTCAGCGCAGTTAAGGAGTTTTTCATTAAAATAGAACGAAGAGACAGAGATTATATATGAGATGACAACGGACAAGCACCTCCTTTACATTATGGATGGATGGCTTTCAAATAAAAATAGTCATGTTTGGTTTATTGTTTTGGTATTTTGTACTATATAATCAAGTTATTACATTAACCGTATGAATGGATTGTGAAACGTCAACCTCGATGGGATGATGTATGAAAAAAATAAAGGGAAGTTATGGAAGACATTTTATAAAACACCACAAAGTAATCAAATTTATTTTATTTTTAAGCTTTAAATGGGTATTTGCCTAATAGATGTTCATAATGTCACTAATTAATTGAGAATACACCTATATTTATAAAACTCTTTAATAATACAATAATTATAACATTCAAGCTCAACCGAATAATACAAATTTGATTTTTTTAATCATACAACTGAGAAATAGAGTTCGTATGGCCGTTGAAAAAATTAGTTTTTGGGATGTAATTTTAAATATGTGTCTTATTTACTTTAAGAATGTTATTGTTGATAATCAAAACAAAAGTAATCACGGTTTAATAGCATGCATATTTTAATGTTCACTGGGTATATTTTATGACTTAGAAGTTGGGTGGCTGTTTGCAACTTGAAGGACTTGAAGGTCTTCTGGGCCGTTTTGAAGCAGCGTTCCTAAAGGGGTCTACTTTTATAAGGCTGTTAAACTCGTGAAGCTCGTTTTTCAAGATGTTAATATTTTTCATAGTTTCGTTCATTTCTAGTTGCAGCTCCATTACATTTTTTAACAAAGAGCCGGCAGTTTTACACCCTAGGTCACCACCGCTTATACCTTCAAGTAAATTGTTGCTTTTGGCATCACCTATGCGGTGCCTTTCAGATGGAAGTTGTCCCTCCAATGACTCGCTACGTTCATATCTGGTCATCTCTTGGTCTCCAGATTCTCCTACTATTTGGTCATTTCTGCGAGCTTCTAGGAATCGGGTGAATTCCTTCCTCTGCTCAGAGAGACTTTTATGACCCTGTCTTGCCTGTGTAGTGTGCTGATACATTTCCCCTTTTTGTATCTCGTTATTTGTTTTGCTATTTGATAATTCAGGACACCGGTAATTCAGGGGCAATTCTTCACAATCTTCCAGGACACCGTATCGTGGCATTGTAAAAAATAGATATTAATTTGATAACATGAATTTTAAATTAAAACTTAAAATAGATACTAATAACGTGCTAATGGTTCAATAAAATAATTTAATTGTTATTTATTCCATTTCCACGGTAATAACCATAGATTTAAATCAAAAATGTGATAAAATGTCAATCTCGAAAAAGTAAGAAATCTCAAGTAAGTATGGTAATTTTATTAAAATTAGTTTAATTTGAGTAGTGGTGAAATGGCAAAGAGAAGCCACAATCGGCGCTTTTTCCCCATGTTATTCTTATGGGGATCAGTTTTTGCACCGACACCCGATCCCGCCCTACACAAGTTTCCTTGTTGGCCTATATTAATACCCAACCCTTGCCTATATTAAATATATTGTCCCCATCCCTCCTCTATATTTTTAAAAATTTTCAAAAACTATCTCTGGTGTGTTTTGTGTCCTTGGATGTGTTATTGGTGTTTTAATAAATTCCCCCAAATTAAAAAAAAAATACTACCGCCAACTTCTTGATTTAAAATTTGGATGATTGTCGTAGTGTTTTAATAAATTCCAACTACAATCGAATTAAAACTGCCAACTGATTAATTAAAACACGCAACAATCCGCACCACTGCTTGCACACGCAACGATCCACCGCTCACCGACACACTGACATACTAACGCACTAAAGTCGGTCATGTGCAAGCATGCGTCACATTGACCAGAATTTCCACTTACCATAGAGGTAATTTCCTGGTTGAAAGTCCAGCCAATGTGAGGCAATTTCCTGGTTAAATTGAAAAATCCAGCCTCTCGACGTGTATATAAGGAGCCACCGACAAGACACAGCACTATTGTTCTACAAGACCAGTGACACGACATCTCACCACCGACACCTCACCACCGGCACCAGATGACGTCACCACACCGGACTCCTCACGGCTCTCACCCCTCCACCGGACGTCTTGGCGCCACGGCTCACCTCTCCACCTCTCACACCCAGGACTTCGGTTAGCTGGGAGTGTTAGCGACGGTAGTTGTAGCTAAGGTGGTGTCTTCAGGGACAATCACAACTGTTAATCCATCCGAAAATTGTGAAATAGCCTAATATTTGTAAATCTCCAATTCACCATTTCCAAATTTTAAGGTTTCCATATTTAAATATCCATTTGTAAATCATATTTCGAATGTGACTGCATTTCGAATATGAACTCTCGTAAACTTGTAAAATATAATTTAAAAACCGCTGTTAAATAATTTTTGTCTAATTTAAAAAATGGTAATTTCTTGTTTATAAAAAGCAGAGTAATGTCATCTCAAAATTTATTTACATCCAACATGTTGTCCTGTGCGATGTGCTCCGCACCCTGCTCCAACAGAAGCAATTTAATCAGACACTATCGTAACATTCACAAAGTTATTCCTAAAATTTGTAAAAAATGCCATCAAATATTTGATAATAACAATCATTTTAAAGCGCATATGCTTAATAACCACAATACTTGTAATGTGTGTAAGAGAGTCATCACTTGGAACAAACCCCGCCACCACCTACGATGTGACAAACGACCTTACAAGTTGTATATTTTTAACGGTGAATCTGTGGAAGTATTAGACACCCTTCAATCTTGTCCCCTACCTATCAAATGGATTCTTATTAGGAGGGTAAAGTTCATCAAACACTCGGTGGACAACAATGGTGATTTAATCATTGACAAAGAATGTATTGCTGATTTTCGAAGTTTAACTACTTTATCAATTGAGAAAGCACAATTAAAAACTCAAATTAAAGAAGCACTTTTTAAGATCGATACCTCCATGCACAAGTATCAAGCCCAAGGCAGCGGATGGATATATGACCATACTAAATACTGGCAGCTGCATGTTTACAAGTATAAACCCCTAACTCCCAACTCATACATACCCACACCAGAAAATATAAAATCAAAACACGCCGTTTTAAATATTAAAAACAGTGATAATAAATGTTTCGTGTGGAGTGTTTTAGCAAGCTTGAATCCAAGGAATTGTATAAATGAACATGCAAATCGAGTATTTTACTACGAACCCTATGAAGGTCAGTTGAATATGTCAAATATAAAATATCCCGTAAAAATATCCGACATTGATAAATTTGAAAAACAAAACAACATAAGTGTTAACGTATATGGAATTGAAGGACAATTAATATATCCACTGAGAATAACTAAACTAAACAGTAATACGCACGTCAACCTGCTGCTTCTACAACAAGGTCGGAAATCACATTACTGTTTAATTCGTGATTTTGATAAGTTAATGCTACGGTCTACAAAACACGACCATAAGAAATATTTTTGCAAGTTCTGTTTGCAACATTTTTGCACCAAAGATATATTGGAACGTCACACAACATATTGTAAAACCTTTGATGCCCAAAGAGTACAAATGTCTAAAAAAGATACACTACAATTTACGAATTACAAATATCAACTTAAAGCTCCCTTTGTGATTTATGCAGATTTCGAATGTTTTATAAACTGTGGCAAACACACGCCTTCTGGATTTGCTTATGTTGTGGTATGAGATTCTAACATTATTTACGAAGAGTTGTACAGCGGTGAAAATGTGATGGATGTGTTTTTCGAAAAGTTATTTAAAACTTATGACTTTATTAAAAGTCAGATGGGAGTATATGTTCCCCTTGTAATGACTCCAGAGCAAGAGACGTTATTCCAAAACTCTACACACTGCCACATATGCCAACAACTGTTACTGTGTGATAAAGTGCGTGACCACTGCCACCTAACAGGCGAGTTCAGAGGACCCTCCCATAACTCTTGCAATTTAAACAATAAAGTAACCAAGAAAATTCCAGTATTCTTCCACAATCTTAAAAACTATGATGGTCATTTAATAATGCAACACTTGGGAAAATTCAATCGCAAATTGAATTGCATAGCCAAAGACATGGAAAAGTATATTTCGTTCTCTGTTGATGATTTGGTATTTTTGGATTCCTACAACTTTCTGTCTCTTCCCTTAAGCAAATTAGCTTCCAATTTAAATACGTTTAGATTTATAGACAATCCACTACTACAACGTAAGGGCGAATTTCCGTACGAATACATGACAGGACCAGAAAAGTTTTTAGAGCCCCTCCCACCCATAGAGGCATTTTACAGCAGTCTAACTAAAGAATGTATATCTCCTGCACAATATGAACATGCTAAAAACGTATGGAATCATTTTAATATAAAGAATTTAAAAGAATATCACGATTTATACCTTAAAACAGATGTGTTGTTATTGGCTGATGTGTTTGAGACATTTAGGGACTTGTGTTTAAAGGATTATAAACTTGACCCTGTCCACATGTACTCACTGCCTGGACTAACATGGGAGGCATGTCTTAGAATGACCGGCATAAAATTACAATTATTTCAAGACGTTGACATGCATTTGTTTATAGAACATGCCATTAGAGGCGGCGTAAGCATGATTTCCACGCGCTACGCTAAAGCCAATAATAAGTACATGGGCGAACACTATGACCCAAATCAAGAAAGCACCTATCTTGTATACTTAGACTGCAACTCGCTATACTCTACAGCAATGTGCGAGTCGTTGCCCGTTGATGGCTTTAGATGGACAAATGAGAAAGATTATAAATACAATCAAAATGAAAACTTTGGATTTATTTTGGAAGTTGATTTAAAATACGATAAAAGTTTACACGATTTGCATAATGACTACCCGCTCGCACCAGAAAAAATGAATGGAAAATTAATACCAAATTTAAATGACAAAACTAAATATATTTTGCATTATAAAGCACTAAAAAAATACGAAGAACTGGGTTTGATAGTTACAAAATACCACAGAATTTTAAAATTCAGACAATCAAAATGGCTCGCGCCCTATATTAATTTTAATATATTTTTGGAGAAAATAAATTATTCTTATTCTTATTCTTATTCTTAATATTGAAAAGCGACAAAAAGCTAAACACGATTTTGAAAAAGACTTTTACAAACTGTTAAATAACAGTCTCTTTGGTCGAACAATTATGAACCAACGCAAGTTTCGTGATATACATCTTGTAGACGAGTCTAAGTTAACAAAATACGTTACAAAGCCAAGGTTTGACTGTAGCAAAATGTTCGATAACAATTTGCATGCTGTGCATTTAAATAAATTAATTGTAAAGTTTGATAAACCAATATATTTAGGAATGACCATTTTGGATATCAGTAAAGTAATAATGTATGATTTCCACTATAATTATATGTCAAAATTTAAGAATAAAAAGTTCTTAATGACAGACACAGACAGTCTTGTTTATTCTATAGTAACAGAGGACTTTTACAAGGAAATACAAAGTGACTTGGACTGTTTCGACACCTCTGCATATAGTAAAGACCATTTCTTATACTCTGATAAAAATAAAAAAGTTACGGGCAAGTTTAAAGACGAATTAAATGGTCAAATTATGTATGAATATTGTGGTTTAAGGCCAAAATTATACTCTTTCATTCCTTTACAATGGTTATACGAAAAAGAAAATCAAAATGAGCTAGAGGTTAAAAAGGCAAAGGGAGCTGACAACGCCACAGTTAAACATCTCTTAAGACACCAACATTACTTACACTGTCTTGCAACCGGGGAAGATTACTATGAGAATGTTACAAGAATTAAATCCACAAACCACCATCTTCAAACATTAACGATGAACAAAAAGGTACTCTCTTTTGATGACGACAAGAGGTTTATTCTGGATGGCATCAACACTCTTGCCCTTGGTCATTATAAAATTGGTCAAACATAAATCTATATTTCCCATTATTCTTTGGCCTTTCCTTGTCTATTACAAAAAAGCCATATTTAGACCTATCCCAGCATTGATGGCAGAGATTTCTAAATTGGTTAAATGAAAAATCATTTTCCACATGATTGTTATACACATGTTTTAAATTTAAATCGTCTTGTTTAAATAATATTAGGAAATTAACATTGTCACGTAAATGTTTGTTTACTTTACTGTAAGATTGACACAAGTAAAAACTGTTAATATTTTTGTGTCTGCCCATTGAGAAAAATTGTGTGATATTTGGACTATTTATGTCGTCAAATACAACTATTGAGTGTGATTCTACATCATTTGGTGTGATTTCACAGTTTGAATATGTGTGTAATTTAACTTCATCACACAGACGGAATATTTCAATTATTTTTTTATATTTTTCTTGTTCTAAAGATTTGGATATTATATATAAATTTGTAAACTTTAATCCTTGTTTTTTTACAATTAAGTTATAAATTACAACAGTCTTCCCCGAACCACTGGGCCCTATTATAAGACAGCGAATATTATTAGGAAATAGACCCAACTTCTTTGGTGTATTTTCTTTATGTGCTATTTTAAATTTGTTCTTTTGTTGAATAAATGACATTTTTTATATAATAAAAATGGTGTATTTTCTTTATGTGCTATTTTAATTTGTTCTTTTGTTGAATAAATGACATTTTTTATATAATAAAAATGGCAAAGAGAAAGTGTAAAAAGATCCAAGGTAAGGGATTATTCTTAAAGCCATATAGAGGCCGTGGCTTGTTAAATACCCTTATAAACAACCTTCCTTTCCCTCTCCACATGCCGTCGTATATGTGGTGCGGACCCGGAACTAACGTGCGTGAAAATTTAGCCAGAAATGTACCTCCAAAAAATAAGCTAGACTCTTATTGTAAAGAGCACGACATATTCTACATGAATAATCCTGATACAGCCGCCCGGAACAAGGCAGATATGAGATTAGCGGACCAGGCTTGGACTAGGGTTTTGGCAAAGGACGCCAGTCTGGCCGAAAAAGCAGCAGCTTATGCAGTGACAAATTTGATGAAGGCTAAGGCAAAAATGGGAATGGGATTACAATTTAATAAAAAAGATGGACAACTTTCAGCTGTTAGAGGCAGCAAGAGACGTGCCTCACTTTCGAGGAGTGTACCTAAAAAACGAGCTAAAACATCTAAGGCCAAAAGTAAGAGAATGTGGAATTATTAATTTAGACAGTGACAGGGGCACACATTGGACAGCATATCGTAAAAATAAAGATGTTGTAATATATTTTGACCCATTCGGAATACAGCCTCCAAAAGAGGTAATTGAATATTTTGTACCATCTAAAATTTACTATACAACTGATCAAATACAAGATTTAAACAGTTCCATTTGTGGAATTTTATGTTTATCATTTCTGAAAAATTTTAGTTTATAAAAAAATGGATTCATTTACTATAACATTTACGGGTACAGAGCCAGAGTTGAAGTCGGTGTTCTTTCCTCCTATAGAATTAAATGGTGATTATGTAATTGGACTGGTAGATTTTCAAAGTTATAATTCTATATTTAATGTTAAAAACCTCTAAATACTTTGACATATTACAAAATGCACAAAATTACAACCCCAAAAGGGGAGGTCACAATTGACGAATTAAACCGGGCATTAGCCGGTAAAGTTGAAGTTATTATACAAAATAAAGTAGCATTAATTAATACAAAAGTCAAACTTATATTTTACAAAGGGCTAGTTCCAAAATTAAATAAACTTAAAGACACAAAATTAACTATAGACGAGGGTGAGGATATGTATTATTACGATCACAAAGCTCCAAATGTAATTGAAATTGCTGAAGGTACATACGAAGTGTTTGAGCTTGCGAAGGAAATTCAAAAGCAACTCCCAGATTTTGTACTTATAGCCGATAATAAAACTATGAAAGCCACATTACATTCTGGCCATGTGTTTGATTTTACAAAACCGTGTTTAGGGTCTGAATTATTGGGATTTAAAGGATTTTCTACTCCAGATATTGCGTTTAAATCCGTAAATAAAATCAACATAAATAATGTAAATGTGATTAGAGTAAAATGTAATATTGCGAATGGGTCTTATTTGAATGGTGACAAATCACACACCATACACAGTTTTTACCCAGAAGCTCCTCCCGGCTACAAAATTATTGAGGTCCCCAGAAATATTATATACTTTCCTGTAAATAAGAGAAGTTTAGATGTTGTTAGCATTACATTTGCAGATCAACACGACAAGCCAATTGACTTTAATAAAGAAGAAACTACAATTACTTGTCATATAAAAAAGATATGAGAATTTACAAGAACGGACTGAGTGTGCAAAATGCCAGGTTTCTGCGATCAATTGGGTTGAAGTTAAAATTTTCTATTAATAAAAATGGAAGATTTTCTAGACGTTACAGGAAAATTCCAATACGACGATAGCCTGGTTAAAATTACAAATCACTCCTATGTTCCACACAACACTTTAGCAATAAATAATTCCGATGAAATTCGAATATGCATAAATAATCAAGATTTACTAACACTCCCGTGTAGGAGTTATCTGTATATTAAAGGAGAAATAGAGAATCATGATAAAGGACATTTTATAAATAATGCATTTGCATTCTTATTTGACGAAATTAGATACGAAGTTTCTGGTAAAGAAATAGATATTGTAAGAAATCCGGGAATTTCCAGTCTTATGAAAATATTGTGCTCTTACAATAAAACAACTAAATTGTCAAATGTAGCATTTGATTCTGATGAAAATTTAAAGGAGTTCCATAAAAGCGGCAAGTTTAGTACTTGTGTCCCGTTAGAGCTGTTAATGGGTGTGTTTGAGGATTTTAATAAGGTTTTAGTAAATGTCAAACAAGAGTTGGTGTTGAAAAGATCCAAAAACGACTTAAATTGTATATTAACAACATCTAATGCTCCAACTGGTGTCGATCCTATTCCTAAAATTACACTTAAATCGATTCAGTGGGTGATGCCGCATGTGGTACCATCTGATGGGGAGAAGCTTCAATTACAAAAGATGTTATTGCAAAATAAAAATTTGCAAATTGCATTTAGAAGTTTGGAGCTACACGAACTCCCATCATACCCCGAAACCAAGAGACATACATGGTCAGTTAAGACGTCTTCGAGTTTGGAGAAGCCCAGGTATATTATATTTGGTTTCCAAACTGGTAGGGACAACAGTGCACGAAAAAGAACTGATGAATTTGATCACTGTAAATTGAAAAATATCAAAGTGTTTTTAAACTCTGAATATTATCCTTATAGTGATTTAAATCTCGACTTTGAAAATGGAGATGCCTCTAAAGCTTATGAGATGTTTGTGAGGTTTAGGGAGAGTTACTACAACACCGTCCCCGATCCTATGTTTAACAGAGCTGACTTTATAAAGAAATATCCTCTAATTGTAATAGATTGTTCTAGGCAGAATGAATCGGTCAAAGAGGGGGTTGTAGATATTAAATTAGAAATTGAAACTGCAGAAAATGTCCCTTCAAACACATCTGCATATTGCCTAATAATACACGATAAGGTGTTTGAGTATAATCCTTTGACAAATGAGATAAATAAAATGTAAATAAAATGAAAACAAATATTCAACAAGAATTGGTAGAGTCTGCGAAACAAATAAGAGAAAAATATAGGGCGTTAAAACGTGGTAAATTTCTAGAGGCTGAAGAGAGGTTCCAAACATTCCAACCGTTAATAGAGCCTTTGCAAGAATTAAAAAATTTAGCCACAAAAACAGAGAGGCCAGTTCTCCCAATGATTTTAGAAAAGACCCCGTCTAGAATACCAAGAATAACCCAGATAACACCACACAAATTAGATTTTGGTCTTTTAGCATCAGACTATTTAGGAAATTACCTTAGTAGAAGTAGTATGACAGACACCACATATGGTATTAGGCGAGAAGGACATAAATTTTTTATTGGGAATCAGGAAGTTCAAATTGCCAATGATGATGTTACAGTTGGAGAAACAATTTATAAAGGGACAAAGGGATTGTGGGAATTGTTAACTTTAAAAGAACCCATAAACTATAGTCAGGCTGATTTGCAAAATTATAAAGAGATTTTGGAAGCTACAAATGCACATTTAAAGGGTTATAAACCAGGTGCGGCGATGTCAAGTAATAAACACACTAAATATCTTAATATAATTAAACCCCTGTTTAAGACTGTTGGTGAAGGTTTAAGGCAGGTAACTGGTAATAAAATAGACTATGTTTATTGGGACGATCCTAATGAGCTTGTAGATAGGTTAAGACTGCTTTGGTTAAGCCGATTGGCATGAAATTCTGGAGTGGATAATGAAATAGATTCTATCATAGAATAATTGAGGGAAAGTGGAATTGTTTATTAAATAAAAAGATGATAGATAAATTTTATCGTGTATATAACCCATATAGTAAACCAGAAGCTAGAAGTTTTAAAGAAACTACTTTAAATCTAAAAGATGATGGTTGGAATGCTTTAAATTATAAAATTAGTAATGTTAAGGGTGGGGAGTTTACTGACGATGTATCGACTTTGGGGCAGATGTTAACCAGAAAAGGTGATGTTTTTGTACAAGGTAATACTAAATATAAGTTTTTAGAATCCAAGAGTAATAATTGGAACGCTAATAAACGCAAAATTACTAATGTTAAACGAGGTGAAAGCTCAACTGATGTACCCACATTAGAGCAAACTTTAATAAGAAAAGATGGTGTCTTTGTACAAGACAAAAATAATTATGAATTTTTGGAATCGGAGAATGGTATTTGGAATGCCAAAAAGCGAAAGATTAGTAATTTGTTGGCTGGTAAAGAAAGCGATGATGTTGTAAACGTCTCTCAAGTACCAAAAATGGATCTAAACTTTTGGGATTTTAATAATAAAAGGCTGGTTCGTGTTAAACCCGCTGTTGATGAGAACGATTGTGTTACAAAACATCAGACTGTGACTTTAGACGGTCTTAAATTTGATGGTAAAAATAAGCAATTAACAAACATTTTACCTGGAACATTGCCAAATGATGTGGTGTTGTTAAGCAAATATTAACAAAAGGTGAGAAAAGCATAATAAAACAGGGGGATAAATATTATAATGTATTAACATTAGATAGAGATATGTGGGATGCAGAGGACAAATTAATAAAGAATGTACCTGAAGGCAAAGATAGGAGTGATATTTGTTTAATGTCGCAGGTTTTGAGGTATGACGATAATATTAAAACTTGTAGACAAGACAATATTAAATTTGATATTTGTTTAAAATCACATGCATTAAGGTTTAACAATAAAACTAATAAATTTATGCAAGACAATAATCAAATCGATTTGATGATGTACAATCCTAAATTGTTGGTTGCAGACCCTACATCTTTAAGCGGATTTAAGACTTTAGATGGAGGGGCATATTTGCCAAAAAACTATGTATATCAAAGAATGAGTGATGGTATGTTAATTGGTAGCAATGGAGGTGTTTTTGAAACGACAGAGACTGGCAGATACGTTAACATTAAAAATAAAGAATAAAAAATGGAAAAAATTGCTTACGAATTGCATAAGCCCGCGAGAAAGAACTTTGTTAGAAGGTCTTTTAAGGTGTTGGGTATAAACGAAACTGTTCAAATCGATTTAATAGATATGCGGAATTATGCTAGAGAGAATTCTGGGAATAAATATATTTTAACTTTAATAGACACATTTTCTAAAAAAGCTTATGCTGCTCCAATAAAGAATAAAACTGGATTAGTAGTCACAGAAGCTATAAAAACTATTCTCCCAAAGGGAGTTAAAAATATTCAATCTGATAACGGAAAAGAATTTTTTAATGAACATTTTACCAAACTAATGAAAATTCTAAATATTAATCACTACCACACTTACTCTACAACTAAGGCGGCTATTGTGGAAAGGTTCCAGAGAACTTTAAAGAATTGGTTGTATAGAGAGTTTAGTGCACAGGGGAGTTACAAGTGGTTGGATTTACTTCCAAAGTTAATAAGGATATATAATAATAAAGTACATAGATCCATAGGGATGAAGCCTAACCAAGTAAGTGCTAAGAACTCTAAAGATGTACATGAAAGGTTAGCATCTAAAGTACAAGTTAAAAAGCCAAGATATAAGGTGGGGGATAGTGTAAGGATATCTAAATATAAACATGTATTTAGTAAAGGATATACCCCTAACTGGACGGGAGAGCTTTTTACAATAGCAGAAGTTAAGAAAACAAAGCCTGTGACTTATATTTTGAAAGATGAAAATGGCAATATAATCAAAGGAGGATTTTATACAGAAGAATTGTTAAAGACTAAATATAAAGACATGTATTTGGTAGAGAAGGTAATTAGGAGGAGGGGTGATTTATTATATGTCAAATGGCTCGGGTTCCCAAGTAGCCAGAACTCGTGGATTTCTGCAAAGGATGTGTTAAAATGAATTTTAAAATAGGGTCAAAATTGGCAGTTCGGCTGTAATGGTTAATTTGGGATTTATTAAAACACTACGACAATCATCCAAATTTTAAATCAGGAAGTTGGTGGTAGTATTTTTTAATTTGGGGGAATTTATTAAAACACTACAACAATCATCCAAATTTTAAATCAAGAAGTTGGCGGCAGTATTTTTTAATTTGGGGGAATTTATTAAAACACCAATAACACATCCAAGGACACAAAACACACCAGAGATAGTTTTTGAAAATTTTTAAAAATATAGAGGAGGGATGGGGACAATATATTTAATATAGGCAAGGGTTGGGTATTAATATAGGCCAACAAGGAAACTTGTGTAGGGTGGGATCGGGTGTCGGTGCAAAAACTGATCCCCATAAGAATAACATGGGGAAAAAGCGCCGATTGTGGCTTCTCTTTGCCATTTCACCACTACTAATTTGTTTGTATTTTCGTGAATGAATATATTTAAAAAAATCATCTAATTACATAACACGTTCTCAATATAAATAATATTTACCAAATTAATTTAGTAAAATTAATTAGTTAATTAGTAAATTAATTAATCTAGCCAGTTTTAAAGTAACTGCAGTTTAAAATCTTCAATTGAAATATCGATTCAAACAAATGTACAACTACATGTCGATTATTGGTCATAATTTGTTAGGTTTAAATAAAAACTATTATAACCAATTATATATTTTCCGAGTGTTTTTTTTTTTACTTTCTCCCATTATACATAGTATATGGAGAAAGTATTGTTTTCGTCAAAATTTTAGAATTTGAGTCGTCTGTGAAAACATTCGTTATGGTGCTCCCTGAACCCAAAAAAGTGATTTTTACGTGATGTCTGTGCGTCTATCTGTCTGTCTGTCTGTCTGTATGGATGTGTACAGAGCTAGAGCCCTAACTAATGGTTCTATTTTTATGAAATTTGGTATGTAGGTACTAATCCACGATATCTCCAGGCATTTTATTTATTTTTTGGAATTTTTATTTTTAAGGGTAATCCCTCAAAAACCGCCAAAAAACATGAGAAATCAATATTTCTCAAAAACGGCTCTAACGATTTTAATTAAATTAATTAAATTAATTAGTCGTTTGTACAACTTTAGTGTTTTAACAAAATGACACCACCCAAATTTCTGAAAAAATTCAGGTTCAGAAATTACAGGACTTAAAACATCAAAAATACAGTTTTTTTCATTTTTCATAAAAAACATAAATATAAAAAAAATTACCATTCACCATTAAAAATAGCACAATAAAATAAATAATTTAGTACTTTGAATTACTATTCTATGATTGCTGGTTGCGGAGAAAATTTAAATATTCATTTTGCGGTAAACGCAGTACGTTGTCCAATATTATTCTTAAGGGGAGTACAAAAATTGCTATTTATCTCTTATTTACTGATCAATTTTGTCCAAACTTGATATGCTTGTCAAGTTAGCATTGACCAACAGAGGAAATTCTAAATATGTTGCCCCTTAATAACCCTAGGGGGGAAAGGGGGAATTTCCCCTCTTAAAACCACGTGTGTAGCAATGAATTCTGTAGTGCCTCCAAAACAGGGATTTGGGTGGATGTTTTTGAAAACAACTTGTTTACAAGATTTTCTGTACATTCGACCGTGCTTTGTATTCTATATTTAGTAAATAAAAAGTAATTTATTCATTAAAGTTGGGCTAAAAGGGAGAAAGTATGTGTCAGTTTCCTGATACCGTTTATTATTTTTTTATCTCCGATATATAAGAAAGCGAAGGCAGAAAATGAAGTGAAATAAGCGTGTGCGTAAACTAATTTGATTGGTCCTGATAATAGGGGACATTCATACTGATTGCTTTCACTGTTTTAGATTGGTATGTTGCCATCATCATATTATATGGTTTATATGAGCTTAAGGCTTTGAATTCCACAGATGCGCTGATATGAAATATATTTTTAAATGTCTAATAAACAAGTTTTGATTCCACTTACGATGGAAGGAAAGTAAAGATTATGTACAGTCGCATTTACATCATAAGAAAAAGTAAACAGTACAAATAAACGTTTGTTTTAGAATAGAAGTAATATGTTCAAAAGAAATGTATCTTGATTCGTGTCACTCACCTCGATTTTGTAATACTGACATCTTTTTCAATCACGTTGACAGCATTCCGTCCGTATACATTATGTGTTTTTTATCGTATGTCTTATCACTTTTCTTAGAATTTATCCATCTATTATTACTTGGAATGTAGTTCATCTGTCAATGCATATGCAGAGGGTTTAATTATATTACTCTTTGATATGCTTTTATTTTACTTTAATTATACAGGGTGGAACAAAAATGGTGCACCGGCTACATATTTTCGGATTCTACACTCAAAAATAATCAAAAAATGTGGAATAACATTTTTAGAAATACTGCTCCGTTTAGCGTCAGTCGGTCCGTTAGTGTTTTTTACTAAATTCAGTATATCTGTTGAAACGTTTGAGTAAATATTTATCTTGAATCATTACTATTGCAATTAAAAAATCTAAAATTCTTGTAATTTTATTAAATTTACAAAATTATAAGAAAAACTAGAATAATTTACAATTGTAATGGTACCTGAATCGTCAAAATTGGCCAAAAATTATAAAAAAATCATGTAAAATAGGTAAAAATGGTATTATTTTTTCTTATAAATGTAAGAGCAGTTTTTTGTCTGCCTAAAGGTAATTTTCACACTTGTTGCAGATTGTTCTTTTTAAAGGAGATTCTCGATGTGCCCTCCATCAAACAGTGATGAACTGTTCAATTCGGCGTTCCATCGACTCTCGCAATCGCTGGAATATTCCCGGTGTACTCTCGATCTGGATACACCTTTCTTCAACACGTTGTCGCAACTCTTCGACTGTGTTCACTGGATTTTTATATGCAATGGACTTGAGATGACCCTAAACATAATAGTCTATGGGATTCAAGTCTGGCGACCTGGCAGGCCATGCTACTGGTCCATCACGTCCTAGCCAACGGTTTCTGAAATGAATATTCAAATAATCACGCACATTTGAAATGAGGCGGAGCTCCATCATGCATATGCCACATGCTTCGTCTCACATTTAAAGTCAAGTCATCCAAGTGATTCCTAAGTTCAGTCTCTACGAAATTTAGGTAACTGGCACCGTTTAATCTAGGTGGTAACACAACCGGGCCAATTAAACTATCTCCAATGATGCCTGTCCAGACATTCAGAAAACAATTTTCCTGATGGTCGTTTTCGCACTACAGCATGCGGATTTTCATCTGCCCAGATGTGAGTGTTATGGAAATTAAAACTCCTATGGGTTAAACCATTCCTACAAAATCCTGCTTCGTCCGTAAATAATACCTTTGACAACATTAAAGGTCGCGTTCACACTTATCACGCAATTCAACACAGAAAGTGCGTCTCTTAGGAAAATCCGCCGGAAGTAGAGCCTGTTCAGGCTGTAAATGGTAAGGATAAAGTCATTGGCTCCGCAAAATCCTCCAAACTGTCATATCGTCAATACCTATCAATGCACCGATTCCTCTTGTACTTACTGTAGGATCTTCATCGACTGTTCTTAATACGCTCCTCGACATCTAATATTCTTGTTGTTTTACACCTAGCACGGTCAGGTGACAATAGACAATAGACAATAGACAATAGACAAATCTTTATTGTACATAACACCTGAGAAACATTACATAAGTAATTTTTAAGCAGGTACATGGTCAAGTTTGTTTAATATTAACTAAGCCTAACACATTCAAGTTCCCTACCTCAAGCTTTCCTACCTTATATAAAATGTATACATAAACCATGTATAAATCATACGCTAAATTTTATCTATAAAAAACTCATCAACTCTATAATAAGCTTTATGGCTCAATGTCTCTTTCAGTTTAGATGTAAAATTTGTTATTGCTAAGCTTTTGTATGATTCAGGTATATGATTATAAATTTGTAATCCCATATAAAGTGGTCCAGTTTCAAATTTTTTATGACTATGATTTGGATATCGAAAAATGTTATTATTATTTCTAGTATGATAGCTGTGATTTATTTTGTATTTTTCAAAAACAGATAATTTTTTATGAACAAATTTTGCTAGCTCAAGAATGTAAAGAGAAGGTAATGTTAGAATACAATGTTTTTTAAAATAAGGCTTACAACTAGTTCTTGGTTTTAAATGGAAAATTGTCCTAAGAATGAACTTTTGACACACGAACACTCTCCCGGCTTCTACAGAGTTACCCCATAAGGTAACTCCATAAGCCAACAGCGAGTGGACATATGCATAATAGACAGTTAAACAGACTTCTATAGATGTGACTTTAGTTAATATACTAATTGCATACCTTGTTGAACTTAATTTCTTACTTAAAAAATGTATGTGGTCAGACCAACTTAATTTTGAATCAAAATTTAAACCCAAAAATTTAACTACTTTAGTATTACTAATTGTAGGATCCATTAGATTATTTCTTAGCTTGAATTGCAAAATATTGGTCTTGTCCTCGTTTAATTTTAAACCGTGGTTCTCAAACCATTCATTAATTTTTGTAATGGTGTCATCAAGAGTAAATTTGATTTCACTAAAAGTTTTTCTTTTCAAAAGAGCAGTTGTATCATCTGCATATAGAGTGAAACTACAAATGTTTTTAGAAAAAAAAATTGGCAAGCTGTTGATATATACTATAAACAGTATTGGGCCCAATATGGAGCCTTGAGGCACACCATATCTTACAGTGGCCTATTTAGAATAATATTTGGTCGAATTTCTTGTTATTATTGTTCGTTGTTTACGATTGGATAAGTATGATTGCAGTAATTCTATAGCAGCCCCTTCAACGCCCATATTTTTCAATTTTATCAATAACAATTCATGGTCTACGCAGTCAAAAGCCCTGGACAAGTCACAGAAAACCCCCGCAGTTAACTGCGACCGATCCAGAGCCTCAAGAACATCACTGACAAATGTAAAAAGAGCTGTATGGGTGCTTAAATTTTTCCTAAAACCAAACTGTTCTTGGCATAATTTTGAGTTGCATTCCAAGTAATTAGAAATTCTAAGATAAATTACCTTCTCAAAAATTTTTGCTACATTACTTAATAAAGAGATTGGTCTGTAATTCTGACTAGAACCAAGCGAGGCTTTTTTTTAATGGGTTTGATTTCAGAGAATTTTAACAAATCAGGAAAGACACCCTCCTGAAATGATTGATTGATGAGTTTAGCTAATACACCAGAAACAATATCAGCAGACCACTTCAATAATTTAGTGGGAACCTCATCCCAGCCACAAGCATTACTGTTACTTAAACTTAAAATTACATTCTTTACCTCAATTTCATTGGTAAAACAGAAATATTGTAAATTAGCCGTATTGTCCGACACTGTGGAACATTCATTAAAATACTTGTTATTATTGAAAGAGACATTTGGAACATTTAATATTTCCTTTATATTTGTAAATTGTACATTAAGATACTCCGCAATTTCTTTGGGGTCATTTATTACCCTCCCTCCGACCTCAATTTCAGTGTTAGTTTTACTTTTTGCCTTCAGACCCAATTCCTTCTTAACTACTTCCCACATTGCCTTACTCTTATTAACAGATTTCTTAATATAATCACCATTACACGATCTCTTAGCCTGAACAACAACATTTTTAAAAATTCTCTTATATTTTTCAACATAGGTCAAAAATGATTCCTGTCTACAAGTCTTCGCAAGTTGATGTAATCTTCTCTTATTTACTGAAGATACCCTAAGACCTTGTGTTATCCAATTCTGTTGTTTCTGCTTACTTTTAACCTTCATCATCTTAATCGGAAACACTTCATTTAATGACAGCATTAAACTTGATAAAAAATCTTTATAATTCTCATTTACAGACTTGTTTAACTGCAGTGAGTCAATATTTGCCTTTAAAGAATTTATAAAACATGGTAATTTTTTAATGGCGAAAAAGCGGAATTTCTCAAAAAAGGTTTCAGAAAAATTTAGATTATCGGGCAGCTGTAGCAACAATGCATTATGGTCAGACAGGCCAAGTTCAATATTGGTGATTGCTATTTTATCATAATTTACACTAGTGAGAATATTATCAATGCATGTTTTTGAAGTTTTAAAAATTCTGTTTGGTTGTCTCATATTTATTTTCAAGCCAAAACTATACACTAAGCTCTCAAATATTTTTGTATCATTATCATTTTTCATAATATCAATATTGGAATCTGCTGTGATTATAATTTTTTTAGAGTTATTTTCCCTTTGCATGAACTCTAAAAAGCTTCTAAATTTTTTTAGAAACATCTGAGTAACCTTACTACCAGGTATTCTATAGATAGAAACTATAATAATCTTTTTTTCACTATTTCTATATAAGAGGCTTCAAAACATAATTCCTCATTAAATTGCTTTAAGTCTGCTCTTATAATAAAATTAATTGAATCATGAACTAAAATACATGACCCACCTGCTGAGGTGTTTCTAAAAAAACCATCGGCTAAAGTAAAGTCGGGTAACTTATTCAGAATGGATTTGTTGGCTTCTTTTACCTTATGTTCATTTAAGCAAATTATTTTTATTTTACCTATCTCATTGCAATTGCATTCAACTCTTCAAATTTGTTTTTAATACCTCTAATATTATAATGGATTAACTGGCAAGTTTTAAATTTATTAAAATTTTTTAGATAAAAATCTAGGTCTTTGCTGATATTATTGCCCCAAACAGGTTTTTTGTTTTCATAGGTTGTCCCACATTAGAATTAAAAGAACTTACAGAATCACTACTACTAATACCAAAATCGCTTATAGATAAACATTCAGAATCTTCAAAGTCACAATGCCTTACATATGATGTTGGACAAGGAGTTGAAACTTTACAAAACTCATTAGAAAAACTTAGAGAACACTCAGTAGGTGGCACTAATTGACTTTCACACACACTGGACACTGCTGCTGTCACTGACTGCTTCATCTCACCATCAACTGATGTTGGCTCCACTGATCCCGGGCATGCTGAGGCTTCTTCTTCAGTGGCATGATGAGGCTGAGGATGGGTGGCCAGAGGTCTTGATGAGTTGGAGCTCATCTGTTCTACATGAGATTCAAACTGGATTGTAGTCTTTCTGCATTCATTGATTTCTTCCTGAAGTTAGTAGTGGTGAAACCAGAAAGAGGGGCCGTAATCGGCGCTTTTTCCCCATGTTATTCTTATGGGGATCAGTTTTTGCACCGACACCCGATCCCGCCTTACACAAGTTTCCTTGTTAGCCTATACTAATGTACAACCCTTGCCTATATTAAACATATTTTCCCAATCCCCATCCCTCCTCTATATTTTTAAAAATTAATTTTCAAAAAACTATCTTTGGTGTTTACTGTCCGATTTAAAATTTGGATATGTGATTGGTGTTTTAATAAATTCTACCCAAATTTACTATTACAGTCAAATTAAAAAATTTTGGAAAATACAGCCGCCAACTTCTTTATGTCCCATTTAAAACTTGGATGATTGTCCTAGTGTTTTAATAAATTCCACACATCCCAAATTCACCAAATTAAAAAAAAATACTGCCGCCAACTTCTGTCTGATTTAAAACTTGGATGATTGTCGTAGTGTTTTAATCCCAACTACGGTCGAATTAAAAATGCCAACTGATTAATTAAAACACGCATCGATCCGTACCGCTGCTTGCACACGCAACGATCCGCTGCTTGCACACGCAACAATCCGCCATTCACTGACACACTGACATACTAACACACTAAAGTCGGTCGTGTGCTTGACACATTGACCAGAATTTCCACTTACCATAGAGGTAATTTCCTGGTTGAAAATCCAGCCAATGTGAGGTAATTTCCTGGTTAAATTGAAAATCCTCTCGACGTGTATATAAGGAGCCACCGACACAGCACTATTGTTCTACAAGACCAGTGACGCGACCACCGGCACCAGATGACGTCACCACACCGGACGCGTCCCGGCTCACCTCTCCACCGGACGTCTCGGCGCCACGGCCTCTCCACGTCTCACACCTAGGACTTCGGTTAGCTGGGAGTGTTAGCGACGGTAGTTGTAGCTAAAGTGGTGTCTTCAGGGACAATCACAACTGTTAATCCATCCGAAAATTGTGAAATAGCCTAATATTTGTAAATCTCCAATTCACCATTTCCAAATTTTAAGGTTTCCATATTTAAATATCCATTTGTAAATCATATTTCAAATGTGACTGCATTTCCAAATTTTAAAATAGATTTCCATTAAATTCTCAAGTAAAATATGTTTTGAATTTTAGACTTTAAATATTAAATTATCTGTTCTAATTGAATATGTAGATTGATAGTTGGCAGTTTTATTTATAAAATGATATTGTACAGTGTGAATACGTATCCACTCCAAACGCTGGTTTCACACATCTTTACATAATTTTTGTCTAATTTAACATTAAAAAATGGTAATTTTTGTTTATAAAAAACAGAGTAATGTCATCTCAAAATTTATTTACATCGAACATGTTGTCCTGTGCAATCTGCTCCGCGCCCTGCTCCAACAGAAGCAATTTAATCAGACACTATCGTAACATTCACAAAGTTATTCCTAAAATTTGTAAAAAATGCCATCAAATATTTGACAATAGCAATTTTAAAATGCATATGCTAGAGAACCACAATACTTGTAATGTGTGTAAGAGAGTCATCACTCGGAACAAACCCCGCCACCACCTACGATGTGACAAACGACCTTACAAGTTGTATATTTTTAACGGTGAATCTGTGGAAGTATTAGACACTCTTTAATCTTGTCCCCTACCTATCAAACGGATTCTTATTAGGAGGGTAAAGTTCATCAAACACTCGGTGGACAATAATGGTGATTTAATCATTGACAAAGAATGTATTGCTGATTTTCGAAGTTTAACTAATTTATCAATTGAGAAAGCACAATTAAAGACTCAAATTAAAGAAGCACTTTTTAAGATCGATACCTCCATGCACAAGTATCAAGCCCAAGGCAGTGGATGGATATATGACCATACTAAATACTGGCAGCCGCATGTTTACAAGTATAAACCCCTAACTCCCAACTCATACATACCCACACCAGAAAATATAAAATCAAAACACGCTGTTTTAAATATTAAAAATAGTGATAATAAATGTTTCGTGTGGAGTGTTTTAGCAAGCTTGAATCCAAGGAATCATGGAGAACATGCAAATCGAGTATTTTACTACGAACCCTATGAAAGTCAGTTGAATATGTCAAATATAAAATATCCCGTAAAAATATCCGACATTGATAAATTTGAAAAACAAAATAACATAAGTGTTAATGTATATGGAATTGAAGGACAATTAATATATCCATTGAGAATAACTAAACTAAATAGTAATACGCACGTCAACCTGCTGCTTTTACAACAAGGTCGGAAATCACATTACTGTTTAATTCGTGATTTTGATAAGTTAATGCTACGGTCTACAAAAGACAATAATAAGAAATATTTTTGCAAGTTCTGTTTGCAACATTTTTGCACCAAAGATATATTGGAACGTCACACAACATATTGTAAAACCTTTGATGCCCAAAGAGTACAAATGTCTAAAAAAGATACACTACAATTTACGAATTACAAATATCAACTTAAAGCTCCCTTTGTGATTTATGCAGATTTCGAATGTTTTATAAACTGTGGCAAACACACTCCTTCTGGATTTGCTTATGTTGTGGTGAGAGATTCTAAAATTATTTACGAAGAGTTGTACAGCGGTGAAAATGTAATGGATGTGTTTTTCGAAAAGTTATTTAAAACTTATGACTTTATTAAAAGTCAGATGGGAGTATATGTTCCCCTTGTAATGACTCCAGAGCAAGAGATGTTATTCCAAAACTCTACACACTGCCACATATGCCAACAGCTGTTACTGTGTGATAAAGTGCGCGACCACTGCCACCTAACAGGCGAGTTCAGAGGACCCTCCCATAACTCTTGCAATTTAAACTATAAAGTAACCAAGAAAATTCCAGTATTCTTCCACAATCTTAAAAACTATGATGGTCATTTAATAATGCAACACTTGGGAAAATTTAATCACAAATTGAATTGCATAGCCTAAGATATGGAAAAGTATATTTCGTTCTCTGTTGATGATTTGGTATTTTTGGATTCCTACAACTTTTTGTCTCTTCCCTTAAGCAAATTAGCTTCCAATTTAAATACATTTAGATTTATAGACAATCCACTACTACAACGTAAGGGCGAATTTCCGTACGAATACATGACAGGACCAGAAACGTTTTTAGAGCCCCTCCCACCCATAGAGGCATTTTACAGCAGTCTAACTAAAGAATGTATATCTCCTGCACAATATGAACATGCTAAAAACGTATGGAATCATTTTAATATAAAGAATTTAAAAGAATATCACGATTTATACCTTAAAACAGATGTGTTGTTATTGGCTGATGTGTTTGAGACATTTAGGGACTTGTGTTTAAAGGATTATAAACTTGACCCTGTCCACATGTACTCACTGCCTGGACTAACACGGGAGGCATGTCTTAGAATGACCGGCATAAAATTACAGTTATTTCAAGACGTTGACATGCATTTGTTTATAGAACATGCCATTAGAGGCGGTGTAAGTATGATTTCCACGCGCTATGCTAAAGCCAATAATAAGTACATGGGCTAACATTATGACCCAAATCAAGAAAGCACCTATCTTGTATACTTAGACTGCAACTCGCTATACTCTACAGCAATGTGCGAGTCGTTGCCCGTTGATGGCTTTAGATGGACAAATGAGAAAGATTATAAATACAATCAAAATGAAAACTTTGGATTTATTTTGGAAGTTGATTTAAAATACGATAAAAGTTTACACGATTTGCATAATGACTACCCGCTCGCACCAGAAAAATGAATGGAAAATTAATACCAAATTTAAATGACAAAACCAAATATATTTTACATTATAAAGCACTAAAAAAATACGAAGAACTGGGTTTGGTAGTTACAAAATACCACAGAATTTTAAAATTCAGACAATCAAAATGGCTCGCACCCTATATTAATTTTAATATTGAAAAGCGACAAAAAGCTAAACACGATTTTGAAAAAGACTTTTACAAACTGTTAAATAACAGTCTCTTTGGTCGAACAATTATGAACCAACGCAAGTTTCGTGATATACATCTTGTAGACGAGTCTAAGTTAACAAAATACGTTACAAAGCCAAGGTTTGACTGTAGCAAAATGTTCGATAACAATTTGCATGCTGTGCATTTAAATAAATTAATTGTAAAGTTTGATAAACCAATATATTTAGGAATGACCATTTTGGATATCAGTAAAGTAATAATGTATGATTTCCACTATAATTATATGTCAAAATTTAAGAATAAAAAGTTCTTAATGACAGACACAGACAGTCTTGTTTATTCTATAGTAACAGAGGACTTTTACAAGGAAATACAAAGTGACTTGGACTGTTTCGACACCTCTGCATATAGTAAAGACCATTTCTTATACTCTGATAAAAATAAAAAAGTTACGGGCAAGTTTAAAGACGAATTAAATGGTCAAATTATGTATGAATATTGTGGTTTAAGGCCAAAATTATACTCTTTCATTCCTTTACAATGGTTATACGAAAAAGAAAATCAAAACGAGCTAGAGGTTAAAAAGGCAAAGGGAGCTGACAATGCTACAGTTAAACATCTCTTAAGACACCAACATTACTTACACTGTCTTGCAACCGGGGAAGATTACTATGAGAATGTTACAAGAATTAAATCCACAAACCACCATCTTCAAACATTAACGATGAACAAAAAGGTACTCTCTTTTGATGACGACAAGAGGTTTATTCTGGATGGCATCAACACTCTTGCCCTTGGTCATTATAAAATTGGTCAAACATAAATCTATATTTCCCATTATTCTTTGGCCTTTCCTTGTCTATTACAAAAAAGCCATATTTAGACCTATCCCAGCATTGATGGCAGAGATTTCTAAATTGGTTAAATGAAAAATCATTTCCCACATGATTGTTATACACATGTTTTAAATTTAAATCGTCTTGTTTAAATAATATTAGGAAATTAACATTGTCACGTAAATGTTTGTTTACTTTACTGTAAGATTGACACAAGTAAAAACTGTTAATATTTTTGTGTCTGCCCATTGAGAAAAATTGTGTGATATTTGGACTATTTATGTCGTCAAATACAACTATTGAGTGTGATTCTACATCATTTGGTGTGATTTCACAGTTTGAATATGTGTGTAATTTAACTTCATCACACAGACGGAATATTTCAATTATTTTTTTATATTTTTCTTGTTCTAAAGATTTGGATATTATATATAAATTTGTAAACTTTAATCCTTGTTTTTTTACAATTAAGTTATAAATTACAACAGTCTTCCCCGAACCACTGGGCCCTATTATAAGACAGCGAATATTATTAGGAAATAGACCCAACTTCTTTGGTGTATTTTCTTTATGTGCTATTTTAAATTTGTTCTTTTGTTGAATAAATGACATTTTTTATATAATAAAAATGGTGTATTTTCTTTATGTGCTATTTTAAATTTGTTCTTTTGTTGAATGAATGACATTTTTTATATAATAAAAATGGCAAAGAGAAAGTGTAAAAAGGTCCAAGGTAGGGGATTATTCTTAAAGCCATATAGAGGCCGTGGCTTGTTAAATACCCTTATAAACAACCTTCCTTTCCCTCTCCACATACCTGGAAATTATAAATGGTGTGGACCTGGAACTAACGTGCGTGAAAATTTAGCCAAAAATGTACCTCCAAAAAATAAGCTAGACTCTTATTGTAAAGAGCACGACATATTCTACATGAATAATCCTGATACAGCCGCCCGGAACAAGGCAGATATGAGATTAGCGGACCAGGCTTGGACTAGGGTTTCGGCAAAGGACGCCAGTCTGGCCGAAAAAGCAGCGGCTTATGCAGTGACAAATTTGATGAAGGCCAAGGCAAAAATGGGAATGGGATTAAAATTTAATAAAAAAGATGGACAACTTTCAGCTGTTAGAGGCCGCAAGAGACGTGCCTCACTTTCGAGGAGTGTACCTAAAAAACGAGCTAAAACATCTAAGGCCAAAAGTAAGAGAATGTGGAATTATTAATTTAGACAGTGACAGGGGCACACATTGGACAGCATATCGTAAAAATAAAGATATTGTAATATATTTTGACCCATTCGGAATACAGCCTCCAAAAGAGGTAATTGAATATTTTGTACCATCTAAAATTTACTATACAACTGATCAAATACAAGATTTTAACAGTTCCATTTGTGGAATTTTATGTTTATCATTTCTGAAAAATTTTAGTTTATAAAAATGGATTCATTTACTATAACATTTACGGGTACAGAGCCAGAGTTGAAGTCGGTGTTCTTTCCTCCTATAGAATTAAATGGTGATTATGTAATTGGACTGGTAGATTTTCAAAGTTATAATTCTATATTTAATGTTAAAAAACCTCTAAATACTTTGACATATTACAAAATGCACAAAATTACAACCCCAAAAGGGGAGGTCACAATTGACGAATTAAACCGGGCATTAGCTGGTAAAGTTGAAGTTATTATACAAAATAAAGTAGCATTAATTAATACAAAAGTCAAACTTATATTTTACAAAGGGCTAGTTCCAAAATTAAATAAACTTAAAGACACAAAATTAACTATAGACGAGGGTGAGGATGTGTATTATTACGATCACAAAGCTCCAAATGTAATTGAAATTGCTGAAGGTACATACGAAGTGTTTGAGCTTGCGAAGGAAATTCAAAAGAAACTCCCAGATTTTGTACTTATAGCCGATAATAAAACTATGAAAGCCACATTACATTCTGGCCATGTGTTTGATTTTACAAAACCGTGTTTAGGGTCTGAATTATTGGGATTTAAAGGATTTTCTACTCCAGATATTGCGTTTAAATCTGTAAATAAAATCAACATAAATAATGTAAATGTGATTAGAGTAAAATGTAATATTGCGAATGGGTCTTATTTAAATGGTGACAAATCACACACCATACACAGTTTTTACCCAGAAGCTCCTCCTGGCTACAAAATTATTGAGGTTCCCAGAAATATTATATACTTCCCTGTAAATAAGAGAAGTTTAGATGTTGTTAGCATTACATTTGCAGATCAACACGACAAGCCAATTAACTTTAATAAAGAAGAAACTACAATTACTTGTCATATAAAAAAGATATGAGAATTTACAAGAACGGACTGAGTGTGCAAAATGCCAGGTTTCTGCGATCAATTGGGTTGAAGTTAAAATTTTCTATTAATAAAAATGGAAGATTTTCTAGACGTTACAGGAAAATTCCAATACGACGATAGCGTGGTTAAAATTACAAATCACTCCTATGTTCCACACAACACTTTAGCAATAAATAATTCCGATGAAATTCGAATATGCATAAATAATCAAGATTTACTAACACTCCCATGTAGGAGTTATCTGTATATTAAAGGAGAAATAGAGAATCATGATAAAGGACATTTTATAAATAATGCATTTGCATTCTTATTTGACGAAATTAGATACGAAGTTGCTGGTAAAGAAATAGATATTGTAAGAAATCCGGGAATTTCCAGTCTTATGAAAATATTGTGCTCTTACAATAAAACAACTAAATTGTCAAATGTAGCATTTGATTCTGATGAAAATTTAAAGGAGTTCCATAAAAGCGGCAAGTTTAGTACTTGTGTCCCGTTAGAGCTGTTAATGGGTGTGTTTGAGGATTTTAATAAGGTTTTAGTAAATGTTAAACAAGAATTGGTGTTGAAAAGATCCAAAAACGACTTAAATTGTATATTAACAACATCTAATGCTCCAACTGGTGTCGATCCTATTCCTAAAATTACACTTAAATCGATTCAGTGGGTGATGCCGCATGTGGTGCCATCTGATGGGGAGAAGCTTCAATTACAAAAGATGTTATTGCAAAATAAAAATTTGCAAATTGCATTTAGAAGTTTGGAGCTACACGAACTCCCATCATACCCCGAAACCAAGAGACATACATGGTCAGTTAAGACGTCTTCGAGTTTGGAGAAGCCCAGGTATATTATATTTGGTTTCCAAACTGGTAGGGACAACAGTGCACGAAAAAGAACTGATGAATTTGATCACTGTAAATTGAAAAATCTCAAAGTGTTTTTAAACTCTGAATATTATCCTTATAGTGATTTAAATCTCGACTTTGAAAATGGAGATGCCTCTAAAGCTTATGAGATGTTTGTGAGGTTTAGGGAGAGTTACTACAACACCGTCCCCGATCCTATGTTTAACAGAGCTGACTTTATAAAGAAATATCCTCTAATTGTAATAGATTGTTCTAGGCAGAATGAATCAGTCAAAGAGGGGGTTGTAGATATTAAATTAGAAATTGAAACTGCAGAAAATGTCCCTTCAAACACATCTGCATATTGCCTAATAATACACGATAAAGTGTTTGAGTATAATCCTTTGACAAATGAGATAAATAAAATGTAAATAAAATGAAAACAAATATTCAACAAGAATTGGTAGAGTCTGCAAAACAAATAAGAGAAAAATATAGGGCGTTAAAACGTGGTAAATTTCTAGAGGCTGAAGAGAGGTTCCAAACATTCCAACCGTTAATAGAGCCTTTGCAAGAATTAAAAAATTTAGCCACAAAAACAGAGAGGCCAGTTCTCCCAATGATTTTAGAAAAGACCCCGTCTAGAATACCAAGAATAACACAGATAACACCGCTCAAATTAGATTTTGGTCTTTTAGCATCAGACTATTTAGGAAATTACCTTAGTAGAAGTAGTATGACAGACACCACATATGGTATTAGGCGAGAAGGACATACATTTTTTATTGGGAATCAGGAAGTTCAAATTGCCAATGATGATGTTACAGTTGGAGAAACAATTTATAAAGGGACAAAGGGATTGTGGGAATTGTTAACTTTAAAAGAACCCGTAAACTATAGTCAGGTTGATTTGCAAAATTATAAAGAGATTTTGGAAGCTACAAATGCACATTTAAAGGGTTATAAACCAGGTGCGGCGATGTCAAGTAATAAACACACTAAATATCTTAATATAATTAAACCCCTGTTTAAGACTGTTGGTGAAGGTTTAAGGCAGGTAACTGGTAATAAAATAGACTATGTTTATTGGGATGATCCTAATGAGCTTGTAGATAGGTTAAGACTGCTTTGGTTAAGCTGATTGGCGGGAAATTCTGGAGTGGATAATGAGATAGATTCTATCATAGAATAATTGAGGGAAAGTGGAATTGTTTATTAAATAAAAAGATGATAGATAAATTTTATCGCGTATATAACCCAAATAGTAAACCAGAAGCTAGAAGTTTTAAAGAAACTACTTTAAATCTAAAAGATGATGGTTGGAATGCTTTAAATTATAAAATTAGTAGTGTTAAAGGTGGAGAGTTTACTGACGATGTATCGACTTTGGGGCAGACGTTAACTAGAAAAGGTGATGCTTTTGTACAAGGTAATACTAAATATAAGTTTTTAGAATCCAAGAGTAATAATTGGAACGCTAATAAACGCAAAATTACTAATGTTAAACGAGGTGAAAGCTCAACCGATGTACCCACATTAGAGCAAACTTTAATAAGAAAAGATGGTGTCTTTGTACAAGACAAAAATAATTATGAATTTTTGGAATTGGAAAATGGTATTTGGAATGCCAAAAAGCGAAAGATTAGTAATTTGTTGGCTGGTAAAGAAAGCGATGATGTTGTAAACGTCTCTCAAGTACCAAAAATGGATCTAAACTTTTGGGATTTTAATAATAAAAGGCTAGTTCGTGTTAAACCCGCTGTTGATGAGAACGATTGTGTTACAAAACATCAGACTGTGACTTTAGACGGTCTTAAATTTGATGGTAAAAATAAGCAATTAACAAACATTTTACCTGGAACATTGCCAAATGATGTGGCTGTTGTTAAGCAAATATTAACAAAAGGTGAGAAAAGCACAATAAAACAGGGGGGTAAAAATTATAATGTATTAACGTTAGATAGCGATATGTGGGATGCAGAGGACAAATTAATAAAGAATGTACCTGAAGGCAAAGATAGGAGTGATATTTGTTTAATGTCGCAGGTTTTGAGGTATGACGATAATATTAAAACTTTTAGACAAGACAATATTAAATTTGATATTTGTTTAAAATCACATGCATTAAGGTTTAACAATAAAACTAATAAATTTATGCAAGACAATAATCAAATCGATTTGATGATGTACAATCCTAAATTGTTGGTTTCAGACCCTACATCTTTAAGCGGATTTAAGACTTTAGATGGAGAGGCATATTTGCCAAAAAACTATGTATATCAAAGAATGAGTGATGGTATGTTAATTGGTAGCAATGGAGGTGTTTTTGAAACGACATAGACTGGCAGATACGTTAACATTAAAAATAAAGAATAAAAAATGGAAAAAATTGCTTACGAATTGCATAAGCCCGCGAGAAAGAACTTTGTTAGAAGGTCTTTTAAGGTGTTGGGTATAAACGAAACTGTTCAAATAGATTTAATAGATATGCGGAATTATGCTAGAGAGAATTCTGGGAATAAATATATTTTAACTTTAATAGACACATTTTCTAAAAAAGCTTATGCTGCTCCACTAAAGAATAAAACTGGATTAGTAGTCACAGAAGCTATAAAAACTATTCTCCCAAAGGGAGTTAAAAATATTCAATCTGATAACGGAAAAGAATTTTTTAATGAACATTTTACCAAACTAATGAAAATTCTAAATATTAATCACTACCACACTTACTCTACAACTAAGGCGGCTATTGTGGAAAGGTTCCAGAGAACTTTAAAGAATTGGTTGTATAGAGAGTTTAGTGCACAAGGGAGTTACAAGTGGTTGGATTTACTTCCAAAGTTAATAAGGATATATAATAATAAAATACATAGATCCATAGGGATGAAGCCTAACCAAGTAAGTGCTAAGAACTCTAAAGATGTACATGAAAGGTTAGCATCTAAAGTACAAGTTAAAAAGCCAAGATATAAGGTGGGGGATAGTGTAAGGATATCTAAATATAAACATGTATTTAGTAAAGGATATACCCCCAACTGGACGGGAGAGCTTTTTACAATAGCAGAAGTTAAGAAAACAAAGCCTGTGACTTATATTTTGAAAGATGAAAATGGCAATATAATCAAAGGAGGATTTTATACAGAATAATTGTTAAAGACTAAATATAAAGACATGTATTTGGTAGAGAAGGTAATTAGGAGGAAGGGTGATTTATTATATGTCAAATGGCTCGGGTTCCCAAGTAGCCAGAACTCGTGGATTTCTGCAAAGGATGTATTAAAATGAATTTTAAAATAGGGTCAAAATTGGCAGTTTTAATTCGACCGTAGTTGGGATATGTAGAATTTATTAAAACACTACGACAATCATCCAAATTTTAAATCAGGAAGTTGGTAGTAGTATTTTTTTTTAATTTGGGGGAATTTATTAAAACACCAATAACACATCCAAGTTTTAAACAAATCGGACAGTAAACACCAAAGATAGTTTTTTGAAAATTAATTTTTAAAAATATAGAGGAGGGATGGGGATTGGGAAAATATGTTTAATATAGGCAAGGGTTGGACATTAGTATAGGCTAACAAGGAAACTTGTGTAGGGCGGGATCGGGTGTCGGTGCAAAAACTGATCCCCATAAGAATAACATGGGGAAAAAGCGCCGATTACGGCCCCTCTTTCTGGTTTCACCACTACTAAGTTTGTTTCTAAATTCATCATAGCTCATTTTATTTCTTAGAGCTCTTGATGTTTTCTCATCCTGTACTATTATTGTGACTGGCACACCAGTGGTAAATTGAAATTTGACTATATTAGCGGCAAATTTTGTAATGGGAATCAAGTCTCTTATGCACCCCATGGGTGAACATACAAGTCTCTTATATTGTCTTTGTTTAAAATCATCAGTCAACTTTCTGAAAGCAGTATCATAATCTTTTATCTCTGGCTTTCCATTGAATATTGGTTTTGTAACAAGTCCGTAGACTGCCGCTCCATTTTTATATGATTGAAGAGTTAAGTAATCATTGAGCAGGTCTGATTTTTTTGGCCTACCGAACATTTTTCGTAACGGAACTGCAACCCCAGCTGACATATTTCTTGGATTTTTAAAATCTCCAGAGATGCAGTGTGAAAAAGCCACCTCACAGTTGAATTTTACACCATCCGCTATATCATGCATATTTGATTCAATTATTTTTATACTGTTGTGATTGTTCAGAAGGTCAGTTATTTTATTTTTAGTTGTTAACCAAAAAGATATAGCCTTCAGGACGATGTGAGCTACTTTATTTTTTCCTTGGTTATTTAAATGTAGACCATGCAAGGTAAAGTGAAATCTATTTAGAAGGTTTAAATC